>JBBDGP010003824.1:60000-91162 GCA_037952835.1 Lithobates septentrionalis
CCGTTTTTTCAGGAGCAGTGATTTTAATAATGCTTAAAGTCAAACAATAAAAGTGTAATATCCCTTTAAATTTCGTACCTGGGGGGTGTCTATAGTATGCCTGTAAAGGGGCGCATGTTTCCCGTGTTTAGAACAGTCTGACAGCAAAATGACATTTCGAAGGAAAAAAAAACATTTAAAACTACCCGCGGCTATTGCATTGCCGACAATACACATAGAAGTTCATTGATAAAAACGGCATGGGAATTCCCCACAGGGAAACCCCGAACCAAAATTAAAAAAAAAAATGTGGGAGTCCCCCTAAATTCCATACCAGGCCCTTCAGGTCTGGTATGGATATTAAGGGGAACCCCGGCCAAAATTTAAAAAAAAAATGACGTGGGGTTCCCCCTAAATTCCATACCAGACCCTTCAGGTCTGGTATGGATTTTAAGGGGAACCCCGCGCCAAAAAAAAAAAAAAAAAAGGCGTGGGGTCCCCCCAAAAATCCATACCAGACCCTTATCCGAGCACGCAACCTGGCAGGCCGCAGGAAAAGAGAGGGGGACGAGAGTGCGGCCCCCCCCCCCTCCTGAACCGTACCAGGTCACATGCCCTCAACATTGGGAGGGTGCTTTGGGGTAGCCCCCCAAAACACCTTGTCCCCATGTTGATGAGGACAAGGGCCTCATCCCCACAACCGTGGCCGATGGTTGTGGGGGTCTGCGGGCGGGGGGCTTATCGGAATCTGGAAGCCCCCTTTAACAAGGGGACCCCCAGATCCCGCCCCCCCCCCTTGGTGAAATGGTAAGAGGGTACTTACCCCTACCATTTCACTAAAAAAGTGTCAAAATAGTTAAAAATGACAAGAGACAGTTTTTGACAATTCCTTTATTTAAATGCTTCTTCTATCTTCCTTCATCTTCTTCTTCTTCTGGTTCTTCTGGCTCTTCTGGTTCTTCCTCCGGCGTTCTCGTCCAGCATCTCCTCTGCGGCGTCTTCTATCTTCTTCTCCTCGGGCCGCTCCGCACCCATGGCATTGGGGGGAGGCTCCCGCTCTTCTCTTCATCTTCTTCTTCATCGTCTTTTCTTCTTCCTTCTTCTCTTCTTCTCTTCTTCTTAATTTTCTTCTCCGGGCCACTTCGCATCCATGCATGGAGGGAGGCTCTCGTTGTGTGACGGCATCTCCTCATCTGACGGTTCTTAAATAACGGGGGGCGAGGCCACCCGGTGACCCCGCCCCCTCTGACGCACGGGACATGACCGGACTTCCCTGTGGCATTCCCCGTGACGTCACAGGGAAGTCCCGTCAAGTCACCGTGCGTCAGAGGGGGCGGGGCCACCGGGTGGCCCTGCCCCCCGTTATTTAAGAACCGTCAGATGAGGAGACGCCGTCACACAGCGGGAGCCTCCCTCCATGCATGGATGCGGAGCGGCCCGGAGAAGAAAATTAAGAAGAGAAGAAGAGAAGAAGAGAAGAAGGAAGAAGAGAAGAGGATGAAGAAGAAGATGAAGAGAAGAGCGGGAGCCTCCCCCCAATGCCATGGGTGCGGAGCGGCCCGAGGAGAAGAAGATAGAAGACGCCGCGGAGGAGATGCTGGACGAGAACGCCGGAGGAAGAACCAGAAGAGCCAGAAGAACCAGAAGAAGAAGAAGATGAAGGAAGAAAGAAGAAGCATTTAAATAAAGGAATTGTCAAAAACTGTCTCTTGTCATTTTTAACTATTTTGACACTTTTTTAGTGAAATGGTAGGGGTAAGTACCCCCTTACCATTTCACACAGGGGGGGGCCGGGATCTGGGGGTCCCCTTGTTAAAGGGGGCTTCCAGATTCCGATAAGCCCCCCGCCCGCAGACCCCCACAACCACCGGCCAGGGTTGTGGGGATGAGGCCCTTGTCCTCATCAACATGGGGACAAGGTGTTTTGGGGGGCTACCCCAAAGCACCCTCCCAATGTTGAGGGCATGTGGCCTGGTATGGTTCAGGAGGGGGGGGGCCGCACTCTTGTCCCCCCCTCTTTTCCTGCGGCCTGCCAGGTTGCGTGCTCGGATAAGGGTCTGGTATGGATTTTTGGGGGAACCCCACGCCGTTTTTTTTTTTTTTTTTGGCGCGGGGTTCCCCTTAAAATCCATACCAGACCTGAAGGGTCTGGTATGGAATTTAGGGGGAACCCCACGTCATTTTTTTTTTTTTTGGCCGGGGTTCCCCTTAATATCCATACCAGACCTGAAGGGCCTGGTATGGAATTTAGGGGGACTCCCACTTCATTTTTTTTTTTTTAATTTTGGTTCGGGGTTTCCCTGTGGGGAATTCCCATGCCGTTTTTATCAATGAACTTCTATGTGTATTGTCGGCAATGCAATAGCCGCGGGTAGTTTTAAATGGCTTTTTTTCCTTCGAATGTCATTTTGCTGTCAGGCTGTTCTAAACACGGGAAACATGCGCCTCTTTACAGGCATACTATAGACACCCCCCAGGTACGAAATTTAAAGGGATATTACACTTTTATTGTTTGACTTTAAGCATTATTAAAATCACTGCTCCTGAAAAAACGGCCGTTTTTAAAACTTTTTTTTGCATTGATCCATGTCCCCTGGGGCAGGACCCAGGTCCCCAAACACTTTTTAGGACAATAACTTGCATATAAGCCTTTAAAATTAGCACTTTTGATTATTCATGTTCGTGTCCCATAGACTTTAACGGTGTTCGCGTGTTCGAGCGAACTTTTTTCCTGTTCGTATGTTCTGGTGCAAACCGAACAGGGGGGTGTTCGGCTCATCCCTAGTCGGCAGTGACAGTTGTGGGCATGTAACGTGGTGTGCCTCATGAGGCTTCATCTTTTCTGATTAAAAAGGAGGACATTAGAAATGAGGGCTCGAACCTGGGACCAATGGAAAGGGCACCAGCAGTCAGAGGGGCCTTCATGGTTTCTTGCACCAGGGCCTTGAAAGTTCTAGTTATACCTCTGGGAGGTATCAAAGGATATGTAGCCAATCACTTCAGTCCATAGCATAGCACAGTTATCACTCCCTAACATCTCCCTACAAGGAATGGTTAGCTCTCCCTAACAAGCCATGGGCCAGCTTGGTGTGGTGTAGGACCCAAAGAAGAGAGGACCTAAACTAACCACGTTAGCATGGATCTTCATCCTTAATTAGCATGGTCAGAAACAAACAGGAAGTCCCTTCCTTCTCAAGGGGACTGGCAGGATCACCAGCTCTTTACTGAACCTTGAACTACCTCTACAAATATAAAAGGACCATGATGTTTGCTGTGAGGAACAGCAGGAAAGGAGCTTGTAGCCAGCAAGGGTACCCATTTGACTTGTCCACATTTAACACCCATATAGGATGCCAGTAGAGGTCCACAGACAGCTGCCAGCTCCATGAAGGTTTTAAAAAGGAGCAGGATGATAGCCTGGGATCTTCTCCTTGCTCTTTGCATGACCCATCAGGTAGATCAGTCATCTCCAAACTGTGACCCGGGGGGGGGGGGAGGGGGGGGCAGATGCACCACTTTTCTTGCTTTTATTTCGCCCTAGGGGCACTATTTTCATCCACTGATATCAACAATGGGACACAATTCCTCCCATTGACACCAATGAAGGGGCAGAATTCCCCCCAGTGACGACAGCGATGGTGCACAATTCCTCCTACTGACACCAACAATGGGGTACAGATCCTCCCACTGACACCGACAATTGGGGGACTATTCATTCCACTGATACCAATGATGGGGCACTATTCCTTTCACAGACACCAATGATGAGACACACTTCCTCTCCCTGACACCAATTAAGGGGCAGAATTCCTCCCACTGACACCAATGATGGGGCACTATTAATTCCACTGATACCAAAGATGAGGTACAATTCCTCCCACTGACACCAACAAAAAGGCAGTATTCATTCCACTGATACCAAAGATGGGGTACAAATCCTTTCACTGACACCAACGATGGGGCACTATACATTCCACTGATACCAAAGATGGGGTACAATTTCCCACACTGACACCAATGATGGTGCACTATTCATTCCACTGATAACAAAGATGGGGCATTGTCTATTCCCACTGATGTCGGGACCTCATCCACTTCCAATGGCCACATTGCAGCCCCCCTTAAGTCTGAAGGACAGTAAACTGGCTCTTCGTTTAGGACAGTGGTTCTCAACTCCTGTCCTCAGGACCCACCAACAGGCCAGATTTTAAGTATTACCTTGGGGGGGATACAGACTAGAATACTGCAATCACTGATCAGCAAATGATATCACCTGTGATGTATTTCATTTATCTTGCAAACCTGGCCTGTTAGTGGGTCCTGAGGACAGGAGCTGAGAACCACTGGTTTAGGAAGTTTGAAGACCCCTTGGGTAGATAGTATTTCAAGGGGCAATGCTGCTTTGCCATGCCCCGATGGTAAGGTCCCATCCACCATGGGAGGGTATTGTTTGGGCTTTAAGATTTGGTCAGATTTGGTAATTCATATGTGTTCGGGTTTAAAGGGATGAGGTGGCAACTCTACTCATGAGACTCCATCTTTCCTGATTGAACAGGACCAGGTGAACATGAGCTAAACCCAACTTCATACTTCTTAGAAGTTCCGATGCTGAACCTGAACCCCAATAAAATTAATGGGAGACACATCTGTCAAATCAAAAATGCCCACTTTCTGGGTTAATAGGCAAAAGGTTGTCAAAAAATAATGGGGGTGGGGGGTCAGCGACCTGGGGAACATGTACCAGCGCAAACGATTTAAAAAAAAAAATTGGATTTGGCTGGCAGTAGTAATTTTGTAATGTTGGCAAATAAAATTGACCGTTTGGGTCTGGGAGGTCCCCCTACAAATCCATACCAGATCCGTGATCTAAGCATGCAGGCTGACTGGCAACGAAAGAGGGGTCCATGTGTGCACCCCCACATGGAACAATATCAGGTCACATGCCCTCAACATGGACGGGAGGAGTTGCCTTGGCAGGGGGGACCCCTCTGGCAAAGCACCTTGTCCCCATGTTACTGAGGACAAGGGTCTCTTCCACACAACCCTGGCCTGGTGGTTGTGGGGGTCTGTGGGTGGGGAGCTCATCATATTATTTAAGCCCCCCTTTAAAAATAGGTTGGCCCTCAGATACCACCACCTGTCATGTACCTTTATGTGGAGTCCGAGATGAAGGTGGCCTTTTTACACTTACCATCTGGGCACCCCTGGAAGATGAGACAGGGTCTGCAGGGGTGAAGGAAAGGCACAGGTGCCAGGGTGCTGATACTGTGGGCTGGAACTTGAGAGCGATGGTATCAGGTGGGCAAGGAGTACAGCTGGAAGTGCACTGTGAATATACCAAGTAAAAGTTAAAAGTGGAGTCAGGTATAAGCCTGGTCTGGAAACAACCAAGCGGGAAGACACCAAGTTGTAGGCAGGATCAGGGTCAAGGGCAGGCAGAAGTCAGCAATGAGCGGTGCGGATTCACGAGGCAGAAGGGTGGTCAGTTGTCCAGGCCGAGGTCAGTGGTAAAGATAGACAGCAAACATCCGAAAGCAGGTCAGGTGGGAGTCCGGTCAATAACAGGATCAGGATCGGGGTCACAAGAGCAAGCCTGAAGACCATTCAGCCACGCTCTTGTGCAGAGTTCAGGTTTAATTAGCCCGCTCTGTGGCAGTGGATATGTCCAGGTGCCCAATGAACCTGGCGCTCATGACCAACCCCGGCGGCACTGCTTGGCAAATGACAGCTCTCTGAGTTGCCATCAGCTACATCAGGGCAGAGGCTGGAATGGTAGTGACCTTGATTGACCAAATGTGGCCATATCATTGCCCAAATATGGCCAGTGATGCCCTTTTGCCTACGTGGCCAAGGATTCGTGGCCACGTAAGCTGATATGGTGCTGGTTGCTAGGGACGAAGTGGGTGCCAGCACTCGCTGCTTCCTTGGGAACCACTGACAGTGGGAAGTTGTCATATATAGAAGCAGTAGGATACAGCTCCTACTCGTCCGAACGACTGAACAGCTAAAGTTCAGTCCATGGCATTGGCTCATCCTTAGTGGACGTCCATGTGAATTGGTGTGAATTGGGTAAAGCCCCCAGTTTGCGCGTGAGTTTGCTCGCCTCAAATATTAATAATTAAGGTGAAAACTTTCCCACCCTGCCTTGGAGCACTTTGGTTAAAAGCTTTTTAGGATGCCAGATAACAAATTACAGTTAATACCACCCGGCTTATGTGCTACCTTGAAAAAGTCGCCTCACGTAAATTTTGGGTGTGTCGTACTTTTACACATTGAAGGTTCCTCGGTTATGTTGTGTATATTTCCTTTTTATTTTTGCAAGCGCTTTTACTTCACCTTAAAGGGACGTAGAATGGAGCTCATATAACCGAAGCCCGAAGCAGAGAGCCACAAACTTCAAACGTCCTCCTGAGATGTCTGCGTTCTTCCTCTATAGACTCTTGTGCTCGTTGTCTCCATCTCAGCCTGATGTTGCAGAGCTCTAAATACCCCATGTTTTATGTTCCGGGAGGGACTCTCTATAGATAAGAGCCACATATCGCAAGATGAGTCTGAATGACTCCGCCTGAGAGTCACGGCTGTCTTATCCCGCACCAATCCCCTCCTTCCAACATGAACGCAATGGAAATGAGGGATCCTACCTCTCTTAATTGGGATCCCACCATAACCACCCTTGCAGGTGACAAGGTCATTCTAAAGCAGGAGTGTAGGGGTCAGTAGTAGTTAAGGCAGAGTGTAGGGGTCAGTAGTAGGTAATGCGAAATGTAGGGGTCAGTAGCAGGTAAGGCAGAGTGTAGGGGTCAGTAGTAGGTAAGGCAGTGTGTAGGGGTCAGTAGTAGGTAAAGCAGAGTGTAGGGGTCAGTAGTAGGTAAGGCAGAGTGTAGGGGTCAGCAGTAGGTAAGGCAGAGTGTAGGGGTCAGTAGTAGGTAAGGCAGAGTGTAGGGGTCAGCAGTAGGTAAGGCAGAGTGTAGGGGTCAGTAGTAGGTAAGGCAGAGTGTAGGGGTCAGCAGTAGGTAAGGCAGAGTGTAGGGGTCAGTAGCAGGTAAGGCAGAGTGTAGGGGTCAGTAGTAGGTAAAGCAGAGTGTAGGGGTCAGTAGCAGGTAAGGCAGAGTGTAGGGTCAGTAGTAGGTAAAGCAGAGTGTAGGGGTCAGTAGTAGGTAAGGCAGAGTTCAGAGGTCAGTAGTAGGTAAGGCAGAGTGTAGGGGTCAGTAGTAGGTAATGTGGAGTGTAGGGGTCAGTGATAGGTAATGTGGAGTGTAGGGGTCAGTAGTAGGTAATGTGGAGTGTAGGGGTCAGTAGTAGGTAATGTGGAGTGTAGGGGTCAGTAGTAGGTAATGTGGAGTGTAGGGATCAGTAGTAGGTAATGTGGAGTGTAGGGGTCAGTAGTAGGTAATGCGGAGTGTAGGGGTCATTAGTAGGAAATGTGGAGTGTAGGGGTCAGTAGTAGGTAATGTGGAGTGTAAGGGTCAGTAGAAGGTAATGCGGAGTGTAGGGGTAAGTAGTAGGTAATGCGGAGTGTAGGGGTCAGTAGTAGGAAATGTGGAGTGTAGGGGTCAGTAGTAGGTAATGCGGAGTGTAGGGGTCAGTAGTAGGTAATGCGGAGTGTAGGGGTCAGTAGTAGGTAATGTGGAGTGTAGGGGTCAGTAGTAGGTAATGTGGAGTGTAGGGGTCAGTGATAGGTAATGTAGAGTGTAGGGGTCAGTAGTAGGTAATGTGGAGTGTAGGTGTCAGTAGTAGGTAATGTGGAGTGTAGGGGTCAGTAGTAGGTAATGTGGAGTGTAGGGGTCAGTAGTAGGTAATGTGGAGTGTAGGGGTCAGTAGTAATAAACAAGTAGAAGAAGGCGCAATATCATATACCTTATATACTGTTGCCTATACGCACAAAGGCAGGGTCCATACAAACATATATATGACCTGTATATGTAAGTATAATAAGTCATTCAAGGCAGCCACCGAAAGGAACCAAAGCCAGATCCAATGTACTAAGATAAAAACAAGGAAAAGGGGCGCCACTGAATATATATCAAATGAAATTTATTAATAAAAATAACATCCAGGGGTCAGTAGTAGGTAATGTGGAGTGTAGGGGTCAGTAGTAGGTAATGTGGAGTGTAGGGGTCAGTAGTAGGTAATGTGGAGTGTAGGGGTCAGTAGTAGGTAATGTGGAGTGTAGGGGTCAGTAGTAGGTAGCCTCTTTGCAGCCCCTTCCTGCCTACATGCACTCCTCTGAGGTCTATATGGCGTATCTCGGGGTGGATTTCCTTTTGGTGATGTCAGTGGACTATGTCTGTGTAATCTGTATCCAATGTGACAGGGTGACTACACTGGAGCACCACTGATAGACAAGGACAGCGCGTTGTCACCCTGTAACAGGAACAAGGTTCTTCATGGCAGGTGATTATTTTGATGAAATCTGCAGATTTAATATGTAAAATGACTCTTGAAGCGACATTAACTTATTGATGTTATTGATTTGGTGCACACTGTGCCGTTACTATGGGTTTCCACGCTGCCCGTGGTCAGTATGGGCCACTGCACTGCGCTCAGTTGCTATGGGTTACTGCAAAATGTTCTATCCACTCTGTGGTGGTAAACTAAAACCGGAAGTGGCCATCCATCACTCACAGCTGATTACAGCCAGGAGTGACTTTCCACACCATCCTTCATAAAGCGCGCACTGGGCAGGGGGTGGGGGCGTGGCTGCGGGAGAGGCGGGAAAACAATCCTCCCAGTCAAGGAGACCGCGGGCGCCAAATCCGCTATGCACGCGCGGCTGCTAAGGGCATGGCGCGCTGTGCGGCCTGCGGTTGCCATGGAGACGGCGGTGTGTGAGACGGAAAACAGCCCCATAACCCGCGCTCTGATTACGTGGGTTAGTGATGAGGGTGAAAGGTGATGACTACGAGTGGAGTAAAGAGCCGCTGAGCGGACCCAGTGTGTCATCATGTAGTGCAAAGAAAGCTGGAGGACAACGTCCCTGTTGTTAATATGTTCAAAAGTTAATAAAAAAACTGCTAAAAATAAAACGAGGAGTGTGTGCTCAGGTGTATTGCTATTTTTTACCGCCTCACCACAGAAAAGTAATAGGTAAGGTAGAGTGTACCACAGCACTATTACATATTACTGACCCCTGCACTATACATTACATATTACTGACCTCTGCACTATACATTACATATTACTGACCTCTGCACTATACATTACATATTACTGACCTCTGCACTATACATTACATATTACTGACCCTGCACTATACATTACATATTACTGACCTCTGCACTATACATTACATATTACTGACCCTGCACTATACATTACATATTACTGACCTCTGCACTATACATTACATATTACTGACCCTGCACTATACATTACATATTACTGACCCTGCACTATACATTACATATTACTGACCCCTGCACTA
Organism: Lithobates septentrionalis; assembly: GCA_037952835.1. Classification (NCBI taxonomy): domain Eukaryota; kingdom Metazoa; phylum Chordata; class Amphibia; order Anura; family Ranidae; genus Lithobates; species Lithobates septentrionalis. The sequence continues at coordinate 69,404 of JBBDGP010003824.1, forward strand.
TACATTACATATTACTGACCCTGCACTATACATTACATATTACTGACCCTGCACTATACATTACATATTACTGACCCTGCACTATACATTACATATTACTGACCTCTGCACTATACATTACATATTACTGACCCTGCACTATACATTACATATTACTGACCCTGCACTATACATTACATATTACTGACCCCTGCACTATACATTACATATTACTGACCCCTGCACTATACATTACATATTACTGACCCCTGCCCTATACATTCCATATTACTGACCCCTGCACTATACATTACATATTACTGACCCTGCAGTATACATTACATATTACTGACCTCTGCACTATACATTACATATTACTGACCCTGCAGTATACATTACATATTACTGACCTCTGCACTATACATTACATATTACTGACCCTGCACTATACATTACATATTACTGACCCCTGCACTATACATTACATATTACTGACCCCTGGACTATACATTACATATTACTGACCCCTGCATTATATATGACATATTACTGATCCCTGCATTATATATTACATATTACTGACCTCTGCACTATACATTACATATTACTGACCCTGCACTATACATTCCATATTACTGACCCCTGCATTATATATGACATATTACTGATCCCTGCATTATATATTACATATTACTGACCTCTGCACTATACATTACATATTACTGACCCTGCACTATACATTCCATATTACTGACCCCTGCACTATACATGACATATTACTGACCCCTGCACTATACATTACATATTACTGACCCCTGCACTATACATTACATATTACTGACCCCTGCACTATACATTACATATTACTGACCCCTGCACTATACATTACATATTACTGACCCCAGCACTATACATTACATATTACTGACCCCTGCATTATATATTACATATTACTGACCCCTGCATTATATATTACATATTACTGACCCTGCACTATACATTACATATTACTGCCCCTGCACTATACATTACATATTACTGACCTCTGCACTATACATTACATATTACTGACCTCTGCACTATACATTACATATTACTGACCTCTGCACTATACATTACATATTACTGACCCTGCACTATACATTACATATTACTGACCCTGCACTATACATTACATATTACTGACCCTGCACTATACATTACATATTACTGACCTCTGCACTATACATTACATATTACTGACCCTGCACTATACATTACATATTACTGACCCTGCACTATACATTACATATTACTGACCCCTGCACTATACATGACATATTATTGACCCCTGCACTATACATTACATATTACTGACCCCTGCCCTATACATTCCATATTACTGACCCCTGCACTATACATTACATATTACTGACCCTGCAGTATACATTACATATTACTGACCTCTGCACTATACATTACATATTACTGACCCTGCAGTATACATTACATATTACTGACCTCTGCACTATACATTACATATTACTGACCCTGCACTATACATTACATATTACTGACCCCTGCACTATACATTATATATTACTGACCCCTGGACTATACATTACATATTACTGACCCCTGCATTATATATGACATATTACTGATCCCTGCATTATATATTACATATTACTGACCTCTGCACTATACATTACATATTACTGACCCTGCACTATACATTCCATATTACTGACCCCTGCACTATACATGACATATTACTGACCCCTGCACTATACATTACATATTACTGACCCCTGCACTATACATTACATATTACTGACCCCTGCACTATACATTACATATTACTGACCCCTGCACTATACATTACATATTACTGACCCCAGCACTATACATTACATATTACTGACCCCTGCATTATATATTACATATTACTGACCCCTGCATTATATATTACATATTACTGACCCTGCACTATACATTACATATTACTGCCCCTGCACTATACATTCCATATTACTGACCCTGCACTATACATTATATATTACTGACCCCTGCACTATACATTACATATTACTGACCCCTGCATTATATATTACATATTACTGACCCTGCACTATACATTACATATTACTGACCCTGCACTATACATTATATATTACTGACCCCTGCACTATACATTACATATTATTGACCCCTGCATTATATATTACATATTACTGACCCAGCACTATACATTACATATTACTGACCCTGCACTATACATTACATATTACTGACCCCTGCACTATACATTACATATTACTGACCCTGCACTATACATTACATATTACTGACCCTGCACTATACATTACATATTACTGACCCTGCACTATACATTACATATTACTGACCCCTGCACTATACATTACATATTACTGACCCCTGCATTATATATTACATATTACTGACCCTGCACTATACATTACATATTACTGACCCTGCACTATACATTACATATTACTGACCCTGCACTATACATTACATATTACTGACCCTGCACTATACATTATATATTACTGACCCTGCACTATACATTACATATTACTGACCCTGCACTATACATTACATATTACTGACCCTGAACTATACATTATATATTACTGACCCTGCACTATACATTATATATTACTGACCCCTGCGCTATACATTACATATTACTGACCCCTGCATTATATATTACATATTACTAACCCTGCACTATACATTACATATTACTGACCCTGCACTATACATTACATATTACTGACCCCTGCACTATACATTACATATTAATGACCCTGCACTATACATTACATATTACTGACCCTGCACTATACATTACATATTACTGACCCTGCACTATACATTACATATTACTGACCCCTGCACTATACATTACATATTACTGACCCCTGCATTATATATTACATATTACTAACCCTGCACTATACATTACATATTACTGACCCTGCACTATACATTACATATTACTGACCCTGCACTATACATTATATATTACTGACCCTGCACTATACATTACATATTACTGACCCTGCACTATACATTACATATTACTGACCCTGCACTATACATTACATATTACTGACCCTGCACTATATATTACATATTACTGAGCCTGCACTATACATTACATATTACTGACCCCTGCACTATACATTACATATTACTGACCACTGCACTATACATTACATATTACTGACCCTGCACTATACATTACATATTACTGACCCTGCACTATACATTACATATTACTGACCCCTGCACTATACATTTACATATTACTGACCCTGCACTATATATTACATATTACTGACCCTGCACTATACATTACATATTACTGACCCTGCACTATACATTACATATTACTGACCCTGCACTATACATTATATATTACTGACCCTGCACTATACATTACATATTACTGACCCTGCACTATACATTACATATTACTGACCCTGCATTATACATTATATATTACTGACCCTGCACTATACATTAAATATTACTGATCCCTGCACTATACATTACATATTACTGACCCCTGCACTATACATTTACATATTACTGACCCTGCACTATATATGACATATTACTGACCCTGCACTATACATTACATATTACTGACCCTGCACTATACATTACATATTACTGACCCTGCACTATACATTATATATTACTGACCCTGCACTATACATTACATATTACTGACCCTGCACTATACATTACATATTACTGACCCTGCACTATACATTACATATTACTGACCCTGCACTATATATTACATATTACTGAGCCTGCACTATACATTACATATTACTGACCCCTGCACTATACATTACATATTACTGACCACTGCACTATACATTACATATTACTGACCCTGCACTATACATTACATATTACTGACCCTGCACTATACATTACATATTACTGACCCCTGCACTATACATTTACATATTACTGACCCTGCACTATATATTACATATTACTGACCCTGCACTATACATTACATATTACTGACCCTGCACTATACATTACATATTACTGACCCTGCACTATACATTATATATTACTGACCCTGCACTATACATTACATATTACTGACCCTGCACTATACATTACATATTACTGACCCTGCATTATACATTATATATTACTGACCCTGCACTATACATTAAATATTACTGACCCCTGCACTATACATTACATATTACTGACTCCTGCATTATATATTACATATTACTGACACTGCACTATACATTACATATTACTGACCCTGCACTATACATTATATATTACTGACCCCTGCACTATACATTACATATTACTGACCCCTGCATTATATATTACATATTACTGACCCTGCACTATACATTACATATTACTGACCCTGCACTATACATTACATATTACTGACCCCTGCACTATACATTACATATTACTGACCCTGCACTATACATTACATATTACTGACCCTGCACTATACATTACATATTACTGACCCTGCACTATATATTACATATTACTGACCCTGCACTATACATTACATATTACTGACCCCTGCACTATACATTACATATTACTGACCACTGCACTATACATTACATATTACTGACCCCTGCATTATATATTACTGACCCCTGCACTATACATTACATATTACTGACCCTGCACTATACATTACATATTACTGACCCTGCACTATACATTACATATTACTGACCCTGCACTATAAATTACATATTACTGACCCTGCACTATACATTACATATTACTGACCCCTGCATTATACATTACATATTACTGACCCCTGCATTATATATTACATATTACTGACCCTGCACTATACATTACATATTACTGACCCTGCACTATATATTACATATTACTGACCCTGCACTATACATTACATATTACTGACCCCTGCACTATACATTACATATTACTGACCACTGCACTATACATTACATATTACTGACCCCTGCATTATATATTACTGACCCCTGCACTATACATTACATATTACTGACCCCTGCATTATATATTACATATTACTGACCCTGCACTATACATTACATATTACTGACCCTGCACTATACATTACATATTACTGACCCTGCACTATACATTACATATTACTGACCCTGCACTATACATTACATATTACTGACCCTGCACTATACATTACATATTACTGACCCTGCACTACATATTACATATTACTGACCCTGCACTATACATTACATATTACTGACCCCTGCACTATACATTACATATTACTGACCACTGCACTATACATTACATATTACTGACCCCTGCATTATATATTACTGACCCCTGCACTATACTATACATATTACTGAACCTGCACTATACATTACATATTACTGACCCTGCACTATACATTACATATTACTGACCCCTGCACTATACATTACATATTACTGACCCTGCACTATAAATTACATATTACTGACCCTGCACTATACATTACATATTACTGACCCCTGCACTATACATTACATATTACTGACCCCTGCATTATATATTACATATTACTGACCCTGCACTATACATTACATATTACTGACCCTGCACTATATATTACATATTACTGACCCTGCACTATACATTACATATTACTGACCCCTGCACTATACATTACATATTACTGACCACTGCACTATACATTACATATTACTGACCCCTGCATTATATATTACTGACCCCTGCACTATACATTACATATTACTGACCCTGCACTATACATTACATATTACTGACCCTGCACTATACACTACATATTACTGACCCCTGCACTATACATTACATTTTACTGACCCTGCACTATACATTACATATTACTGACCCCTGCATTATATATTACATATTACTGACCCCTGCACTATACATTACATATTACTGACCCCTGCACTATACATTACATATTACTGACCCCTGCACTATACATTACATATTACTGACCCTGCACTATACATTACATATTACTGACCCCTGCACTATACATTACATATTACTGATCACTGCACTATACATTACATATTACTGACCACTGCACTATACATTACATATTACTGACCCCTGCATTATATATTACTGACCCCTGCACTATACATTACATATTACTGACCCCTGCACTATACATTACATATTACTGACCCTGCACTATACATTACATATTACTGACCCTGCACTATACATTACATATTACTGACCCCTGCACTATACATTACATATTACTGACCCCTGCATTATATATTACATATTACTGACCCTGCACTATACATTACATATTACTGACCCTGCACTATATATTACATATTACTGACCCTGCACTATACATTACATATTACTGACCCCTGCACTATACATTACATATTACTGACCACTGCACTATACATTACATATTACTGACCCCTGCATTATATATTACTGACCCCTGCACTATACATTACATATTACTGACCCTGCACTATACATTACATATTACTGACCCTGCACTATACATTACATATTACTGACCCCTGCACTATACATTACATATTACTGACCCTGCACTATATATTACATATTACCGACCCCTGCACTATACATTACATATTACCGACCCCTGCACTATACATTACATATTACTGACCCCTGCACTATACATTACATATTACTGACCCCTGCACTATACATTACATATTACTGACCCTGCACTATACATTACATATTACTGACCCCTGCACTATACATTACATATTACTGACCCTGCACTATACATTACATATTACTGACCCTGCACTATACATTACATATTACTGACCCTGCACTATACATTACATATTACTGACCCTGCACTATACATTACATATTACTGACCCTGCACTATATATTACATATTACTGACCCTGCACTATACATTACATATTACTGACCCCTGCACTATACATTACATATTACTGACCACTGCACTATACATTACATATTACTGACCCCTGCATTATATATTACTGACCCCTGCACTATACATTACATATTACTGACCCCTGCATTATATATTACATATTACCGACCCATGGCCTTGGAGGACCAGAGCAACTTCATGACGCCACTTCCGGTTTAGGGTGGAAGTAAACATTTATTTTTTATTTTTGATCTTTTGCTTTTAAAGGTTAAGGAGACATTCGGGGGGGGGGGGGTTTCTTGACCCCAAATCTCTCCATAAAGAGGACCTGTCATCCCTTATTGCTATTACAAGGGATATTTACATTCCTTGTAATAGCAATAAAAGTGATGAAAAAAATTTAAAGGGACGGTGTAAAAAGAAAAAAAAATTAAAGCACCCCATCCGGCCGCGCTCATGCGCAGAAGCGACCGCATACGTAAGTCGCGCCCGCATGTGTAAACGGTGTTCAAACCACACATGTGAGGTATCACCATGATCGTTAGAGCGAAAGCGATAATTCTAGCACAAGACCTCCTCTGTAACTTTAAACTGGTAACCTGTAAAGAAGTTTAAAGCACTGCCTATGGAGATTATTAAGTACCGTAGTTTGTCACCATTCCACGAGCGTGTGCAATATTAAAGCCTGACATGTTAGGTATCTATTTACTCGGCGTAACATCATCTTTTATATTTTACCAAAAAATTGGATATATGTTGTGTGTCTTTCTTTATTTTTCTTTAATTCATTAAAGTGTATTTTTTCCAATAAAATTGCATTTGAAAAACCACTGCACAAATACAGTGCGACATAAAAAAATTGCAATGATCACCATTTTATTCCCTAGGGCCTCTGCTAAAAATACAATTTTAAAGTTTGGGGGTTATGAGTAACTTTCTAGCAAAAAATACTGATATAAACAAAAAGTGGCAGAAAAAGCGTGGTCTTCAAGTGGTTACGACATAATGTATTGTGTATATTATGTGGGAGTGTGACGAGTTAGGACCTAAAAAGTCCCATTTTGTTATATAAGTTTTTTTTTTCTATTTTTTTTTTTTTTTTTTAGCAAATACTAACCTGGGGGCTTAAAAAGTGGGATCTATTCTCTGATTCGATGAAGCACTGTATATAGTTATCCACGGGGGGGGGGGGGGGGGGGTAATATTATTTAATAACCATCACAGATATTATTGGATAAGAATTTAGAATTGTAATACCACATCGCCTGGACTTGCCACGCCCGCGTTTCTGGTCTAACAACGGGATTAAACATACGCTGAATATTTCCACGGAGCAAAAAAAAAAAAGTACGTTCGTAACCCCAGCAAAATGATATCACCGTATAGAAAAGGATTTGAACTTGTATAATATTATACAATTTATTATATAATGTAATGTATACAGGAGGTATGTGTGTAGGATCTAATGTCATGGTTCCACAAGGAAATTCAGGAATCACCTCCTTTCTCCTTCTTGTAGGCTTTGAATTTTGGGATTTTTTCACAGGTGTTGTTACATGGGTAGGGTGATGTTGGCTATTGTTGTTATGAAATGACATATTTTGTACTATGTACTACTTTTTTTAAAAAAAATTTTAATTTCATTTTTAAATATATATATATACAGTCTTAGTCCTTAGGGTTCAATATTGGTTTGGCCCACCCTTTGCAGCTATAACAGCTTCAACTCCTCTGGGAATGCTGTCCACAAGGTTTAGGAGTGTGTCTATGGGAATGTTTGACCATTCTTCCAGAAGCACATTTGTGAGGTCAGGCACTGATGTTGGATGACAAGGCCTGGATCACAGTCTCCACTCTAATTCATCCCAAAGGTAATCTATCAGGTCGAGGTCAGGACTCTGTGCAGGCCAGTCAAGTTCTCCACCCCAAACTCGCTCATCCATGTCTTCATTGACCTTGCTTTGTGCACTGGTGCGCAGTCATGTTGGAACAGGAAGGGGTCATCCCCAGACTGTTCCCACAAAGTTGGGAGCATGAAATTGTCCAAAATGTCTTGGTATGATGACACCTTAAGAGTTCTCTTCACTGGAACTAAGGGGCCAAACCCACCCCTGAAAAACAACCCCACACCATAATCCCCCCCCTCCAGCAAATAATTTGAAGGGGTGGCCCAATACTTTTGGCAATATAGTGTGGATGAGCGAGTTTGGGGAGGAGGAACTTGACTGGTCTTCACCTCAACCCGGTAGAACACCTTTGGGATGAATTAGAGCGGAGACTGCGAGCCAGGCCTTCTCGTCCAACATCAGTGGCTGACCTCACAAATGTAAGGGGCCAAGTCCAACCCCTGAAAAACAACCCCACACCATAATCCCCCCCTCCATCAAATAATTTGGTTTAGGAGTGTGTCTATGGGAATGTTTGACCACTGGTCCAAATCATTTGGTGGAAGGGGGATTATGGTGTGGGGTTGTTTTTCAGGGGTTTGGTTTGGCCCCTTAGTTCCAGTTAAAGGAACTCTTAAGGTGTCAGCATACCAAGATATTTTGGACAATTTCATGCTCTCAACTTTGTGGGAACAGTTTGGGGACGGCCCCTTCCTGTTCCAACATGACTGCGCACCAGTGCACAAAGCAAGGTCCATAAAGACATGGATGATTGGCAGAGAGGGGTGGAGGACACTGAGCAGAGGCCAGTGTAGGGATTGGCAGAGAGGGGTGGAGGACACTGAGCAGAGGCCAGTGTAGGGATTGGCAGAGAGGGGTGGAGGACACTGAGCAGAGGTCAGTGTAGGGATTGGCAGAGAGCATGGAGGGCACTGAGCAGAGGCCAGTGTAGGGATTGGCAAAGAGCGTGGAGGACACTGAGCAGAGGCCAGTGTAGGGATTGGCAGCGAGGGGTGAAGGACACTGAGCAGAGGCCAGTGTAGGGATTGGTAGCGAGGGGTGAAGGACACTGAGCAGAGGCCAGTGTAGGGATTGGCAGAGAGGGGTGGAGGACACTGAGCAGAGGTCAGTGTAGGGATTGGCAGAGAGCATGGAGGGCACTGAGCAGAGGCCAGTGTAGGGATTGGCAGAGAGTGTGGGGGACACTGAGCAGAGGCCAGTTTAGGGATTGGCAGAGAGCATGGAGGGCACTGAGCAGAGGCCAGTGTAGGGATTGGCAGAGAGGGGTGGAGGACACTGAGCAGAGGCCAGTGTAGGGATTGGCAAAGAGCGTGGAGGACACTGAGCAGAGGCCAGTGTAGGGATTGGCAGCGAGGGGTGAAGGACACTGAGCAGAGGCCAGTGTAGGGATTGGCAGAGAGTGTGGGGGACACTGAGCAGAGGCCAGTTTAGGGATTGGCAGAGAGCATGGAGGGCACTGAGCAGAGGCCAGTGTAGGGATTGGCAAAGAGCGTGGAGGACACTGAGCAGAGGCCAGTGTAGGGATTGGCAGCGAGGGGTGAAGGACACTGAGCAGAGGCCAGTGTAGGGATTGGTAGCGAGGGGTGAAGGACACTGAGCAGAGGCCAGTGTAGGGATTGGTAGCGAGGGGTGGAGGACACTGAGCAGAGGCCAGTGTAGGGATTGGCAGAGAGTGTGGAGGACACTGAGCAGAGGCCAGTGTAGGGATTGGCAGAGAGTGTGGAGGACACTGAGCAGAGGCCAGTGTAGGGATTGGTAGCGAGTGGTGAAGGACACTGAGCAGAGGCCAGTGTAGGGATTGGCAGAGAGTGTGGAGGACACTGAGCAGAGGCCAGTGTAGGGATTGGCAGAGAGGGGTGGAGGACACTGAGCAGAGGCCAGTGTAGGGATTGGCAGAGAGGGGTGGAGGACACTGAGCAGAGGCCAGTGTAGGGATTGGCAAAGAGGGGTGGAGGACACTGAGCAGAGGCCAGTGTAGGGATTGGCAGAGAGTGTGGAGGGCACTGAGCAGAGGCCAGTGTAGGGATTGGCAAAGAGCGTGGAGGACACTGAGCAGAGGCCAGTGTAGGGATTGGCAGCGAGGGATGAAGGACACTGAGCAGAGGCCAGTGTAGGGATTGGTAGCGAGGGGTGAAGGACACTGAGCAGAGGCCAGTGTAGGGATTGGTAGCGAGGGGTGGAGGACACTGAGCAGAGGCCAGTGTAGGGATTGGTAGCGAGGGGTGAAGGACACTGAGCAGAGGCCAGTGTAGGGATTGGCAGCGAGGGGTGGAGGACACTGAGCAGAGGCCAGTGTAGGGATTGGTAGCGAGGGGTGAAGGACACTGAGCAGAGGCCAGTGTAGGGATTGGTAGCGAGGGGTGAAGGACACTGAGCAGAGGCCAGTGTAGGGATTGGCAGCGAGGGGTGGAGGACACTGAGCAGAGGCCAGTGTAGGGATTGGTAGCGAGGGGTGAAGGACACTGAGCAGAGGCCAGTGTAGGGATTGGCAGCGAGGGGTGAAGGACACTGAGCAGAGGCCAGTGTAGGGATTGGTAGCGAGGGGTGAAGGACACTGAGCAGAGGCCAGTGTAGGGATTGGTAGCGAGGGGTGGAGGACACTGAGCAGAGGCCAGTGTAGGGATTGGCAGCGAGGGGTGAAGGACACTGAGCAGAGGCCAGTGTAGGGATTGGCAGAGAGTGTGGAGGACACTGAGAAGAGGCCAGTGTAGGGATTGGCAGAGAGGGGTGGAGGACACTGAGCAGAGGCCAGTGTAGGGATTGGCAGAGAGTGTGGAGGGCACTGAGCAGAGGCCAGTGTAGGGATTGGCAAAGAGCGTGGAGGACACTGAGCAGAGGCCAGTGTAGGGATTGGCAGCGAGGGATGAAGGACACTGAGCAGAGGCCAGTGTAGGGATTGGTAGCGAGGGGTGAAGGACACTGAGCAGAGGCCAGTGTAGGGATTGGCAGAGAGCATGGAGGACACTGAGCAGAGGCCAGTGTAGGGATTGGCAGAGAGGGGTGGAGGACACTGAGCAGAGGCCAGTGTAGGGATTGGCAGAGAGTGTGGAGGGCACTGAGCAGAGGCCAGTGTAGGGATTGGCAAAGAGCGTGGAGGACACTGAGCAGAGGCCAGTGTAGGGATTGGCAGCGAGGGATGAAGGACACTGAGCAGAGGCCAGTGTAGGGATTGGTAGCGAGGGGTGAAGGACACTGAGCAGAGGCCAGTGTAGGGATTGGTAGCGAGGGGTGGAGGACACTGAGCAGAGGCCAGTGTAGGGATTGGTAGCGAGGGGTGAAGGACACTGAGCAGAGGCCAGTGTAGGGATTGGCAGCGAGGGGTGGAGGACACTGAGCAGAGGCCAGTGTAGGGATTGGTAGCGAGGGGTGAAGGACACTGAGCAGAGGCCAGTGTAGGGATTGGTAGCGAGGGGTGAAGGACACTGAGCAGAGGCCAGTGTAGGGATTGGCAGCGAGGGGTGGAGGACACTGAGCAGAGGCCAGTGTAGGGATTGGTAGCGAGGGGTGAAGGACACTGAGCAGAGGCCAGTGTAGGGATTGGCAGCGAGGGGTGAAGGACACTGAGCAGAGGCCAGTGTAGGGATTGGTAGCGAGGGGTGAAGGACACTGAGCAGAGGCCAGTGTAGGGATTGGTAGCGAGGGGTGGAGGACACTGAGCAGAGGCCAGTGTAGGGATTGGCAGCGAGGGGTGAAGGACACTGAGCAGAGGTCAGTGTAGGGATTGGTAGCGAGGGGTGAAGGACACTGAGCAGAGGCCAGTGTAGGGATTGGCAGCGAGGGGTGGAGGACACTGAGCAGAGGCCAGTGTAGGGATTGGCAGCGAGGGGTGGAGGACACTGAGCAGAGGCCAGTGTAGGGTCTGGCAGCGAGGGGTGGAGGACACTGAGCAGAGGCCAGTGTAGGGATTGGCAGAGAGTGTGGGGGACACTGAGCAGAGGCCAGTGTAGGGATTGGCAGAGAGTGTGGGGGACACTGAGCAGAGGCCAGTTTAGGGATTGGCAGAGAGCATGGAGGGCACTGAGCAGAGGCCAGTGTAGGGATTGGCAGCGAGGGGTGGAGGACACTGAGCAGAGGCCAGTGTAGGGATTGGCAAAGAGCGTGGAGGACACTGAGCAGAGGCCAGTGTAGATATTGGCAGCGAGGGGTGAAGGACACTGAGCAGAGGCCAGTGTAGGGATTGGTAGCGAGGGGTGAAGGACACTGAGCAGAGGCCAGTGTAGGGATTGGTAGCGAGGGGTGGAGGACACTGAGCAGAGGCCAGTGTAGGGATTGGCAGCGAGGGGTGAAGGACACTGAGCAGAGGCCAGTGTAGGGATTGGTAGCGAGGGGTGAAGGACACTGAGCAGAGGCCAGTGTAGGGATTGGCAGCGAGGGGTGGAGGACACTGAGCAGAGGCCAGTGTAGGGATTGGCAGAGAGTGTGGAGGACACTGAGCAGAGGCCAGTGTAGGGATTGGCAGAGAGTGTGGAGGACACTGAGCAGAGGCCAGTGTAGGGATTGGTAGCGAGGGGTGAAGGACACTGAGCAGAGGCCAGTGTAGGGATTGGCAGAGAGGGGTGGAGGACACTGAGCAGAGGTCAGTGTAGGGATTGGCAGAGAGCATGGAGGGCACTGAGCAGAGGCCAGTGTAGGGATTGGCAAAGAGCGTGGAGGACACTGAGCAGAGGCCAGTGTAGGGATTGGTAGCGAGGGGTGAAGGACACTGAGCAGAGGCCAGTGTAGGGATTGGCAGCGAGGGGTGGAGGACACTAAGCAGAGACCAGTGTAGGGATTGGCAGCGAGGGGTGGAGGACACTGAGCAGAGGCCAGTGTAGGGATTGGCAGCGAGGGGTGGAGGACACTGAGCAGAGGCCAGTGTAGGGATTGGCAGAGAGCGTGGAGGACACTGAGCAGAGGCCAGTGTAGATATTGGCAGCGAGGAGTGAAGGACACTGAGCAGAGGCCAGTGTAGGGATTGGTAGCGAGGGGTGAAGGACACTGAGCAGAGGCCAGTGTAGGGATTGGTAGCGAGGGGTGGAGGACACTGAGCAGAGGCCAGTGTAGGGATTGGCAGCGAGGGGTGAAGGACACTGAGCAGAGGCCAGTGTAGGGATTGGTAGCGAGGGGTGAAGGACACTGAGCAGAGGCCAGTGTAGGGATTGGCAGCGAGGGGTGGAGGACACTGAGCAGAGGCCAGTGTAGGGATTGGTAGCGAGGGGTGGAGGACACTGAGCAGAGGCCAGTGTAGGGATTGGCAGAGAGTGTGGAGGACACTGAGCAGAGGCCAGTGTAGGGATTGGCAGAGAGTGTGGAGGACACTGAGCAGAGGCCAGTGTAGGGATAGGTAGCGAGGGGTGAAGGACACTGAGCAGAGGCCAGTGTAGGGATTGGCAGAGAGGGGTGGAGGACACTGAGCAGAGGTCAGTGTAGGGATTGGCAGAGAGCATGGAGGGCACTGAGCAGAGGCCAGTGTAGGGATTGGCAAAGAGCGTGGAGGACACTGAGCAGAGGCCAGTGTAGGGATTGGTAGCGAGGGGTGAAGGACACTGAGCAGAGGCCAGTGTAGGGATTGGCAGCGAGGGGTGGAGGACACTAAGCAGAGACCAGTGTAGGGATTGGCAGCGAGGGGTGGAGGACACTGAGCAGAGGCCAGTGTAGGGATTGGCAGCGAGGGGTGGAGGACACTGAGCAGAGGCCAGTGTAGGGATTGGCAGAGAGCGTGGAGGACACTGAGCAGAGGCCAGTGTAGGGATTGGCAGCGAGGGGTGGAGGACACTGAGCAGAGGCCAGTGTAGGGATTGGCAGCGAGGGGTGGAGGACACTAAGCAGAGGCCAGTGTAGGGATTGGCAGAGAGCGTGGAGGACACTGAGCAGAGGCCAGTGTAGGGATTGGCAGAGAGTGTGGGGGACACTGAGCAGAGGCCAGTGTAGGGATTGGCAGCGAGGGGTGGAGGACACTAAGCAGAGACCAGTGTAGGGATTGGCAGAGAGGGGTGGAGGACACTGAGCAGAGGCCAGTGTAGGGATTGGCAGCGAGGGGTGGAGGACACTGAGCAGAGGCCAGTGTAGGGATTGGCAGAGAGCGTGGAGGACACTGAGCAGAGGCCAGTGTAGGGATTGGCAGAGAGGGGTGGAGGACACTGAGCAGAGGCCAGTGTAGGGATTGGCAGCGAGGGGTGGAGGACACTAAGCAGAGGCCAGTGTAGGGATTGGCAGAGAGCGTGGAGGACACTGAGCAGAGGCCAGTGTAGGGATTGGCAGAGAGTGTGGGGGACACTGAGCAGAGGCCAGTGTAGGGATTGGCAGCGAGGGGTGGAGGACACTAAGCAGAGACCAGTGTAGGGATTGGCAGAGAGGGGTGGAGGACACTGAGCAGAGGCCAGTGTAGGGATTGGCAGAGAGCGTGGAGGACACTGAGCAGAGGCCAGTGTAGGGATTGGCAGCGAGGGGTGGAGGACACTGAGCAGAGGCCAGTGTAGGGATTGGCAGAGAGTGTGGAGGACACTGAGCAGAGGCCAGTGTAGGGATTGGCAGAGAGCATGGAGGGCACTGAGCAGAGGCCAGTGTAGGGATTGGCAAAGAGCGTGGAGGACACTGAGCAGAGGCCAGTGTAGGGATTGGTAGCGAGGGGTGGAGGACACTGAGCAGAGGTCAGTGTAGGGATTGGCAGAGAGCACGGAGGGCACTGACCCGAGGCCAGTGTAGGGATTGGCAAAGAGCGTGGAGGACACTGAGCAGAGGCCAGTGTAGGGATTGGTAGCGAGGGGTGAAGGACACTGAGCAGAGGCCAGTGTAGGGATTGGCAGCGAGGGGTGGAGGACACTAAGCAGAGACCAGTGTAGGGATTGGCAGCGAGGGGTGGAGGACACTGAGCAGAGGCCAGTGTAGGGATTGGCAGAGAGCGTGGAGGACACTGAGCAGAGGCCAGTGTAGGGATTGGCAGCGAGGGGTGGAGGACACTAAGCAGAGGCCAGTGTAGGGATTGGCAGAGAGCGTGGAGGACACTGAGCAGAGGCCAGTGTAGGGATTGGCAGAGAGTGTGGAGGACACTGAGCAGAGGCCAGTGTAGGGATTGGCAGAGAGTGTGGGGGACACTGAGCAGAGGCCAGTGTAGGGATTGGCAGAGAGTGTGGGGGACACTGAGCAGAGGCCAGTGTAGGGATTGGCAGAGAGTGTGGGGGACACTGAGCAGAGGCCAGTGTAGGGATTGGCAGAGAGCGTGGAGGACACTGAGCAGAGGCCAGTGTAGGGATTGGCAGAGAGTGTGGGGGACACTGAGCAGAGGCCAGTGTAGGGATTGGCAGAGAGTGTGGAGGACACTGAGCAGAGGCCAGTGTAGGGATTGGCAGAGAGTGTGGAGGACACTGAGCAGAGGTCAGTGTAGGGATTGGCAGCGAGGGGTGGAGGACACTGAGCAGAGACCAGTGTAGTTATTGGCAGAGAGGGGTGGAGGACACTGAGCAGAGGCCAGTGTAGGGATTGGCAGACAGCGTGGAGGACACTGAGCAGAGGCCAGTGTAGGGATTGGTAGCGAGGGGTGGAGGACACTGAGCAGAGGTCAGTGTAGGGATTGGTAGCGAGGGGTGAAGGACACTGAGCAGAGGCCAGTGTAGGGATTGGCAGCGAGGGGTGGAGGACACTGAGCAGAGGCCAGTGTAGGGATTGGCAGACAGCGTGGAGGACACTGAGCAGAGGCCAGTGTAGGGATTGGCAGCGAGGGGTGAAGGACACTGAGCAGAGGTCAGTGTAGGGATTGGTAGCGAGGGGTGAAGGACACTGAGCAGAGGCCAGTGTAGGGATTGGCAGCGAGGGGTGGAGGACACTGAGCAGAGGCCAGTGTAGGGATTGGCAGCGAGGGGTGGAGGACACTAAGCAGAGGCCAGTGTAGGGTCTGGCAGCGAGGGGTGGAGGACACTGAGCAGAGGCCAGTGTAGGGATTGGCAGAGAGTGTGGGGGACACTGAGCAGAGGCCAGTGTAGGGATTGGCAGAGAGTGTGGGGGACACTGAGCAGAGGCCAGTTTAGGGATTGGCAGAGAGCATGGAGGGCACTGAGCAGAGGCCAGTGTAGGGATTGGCAGCGAGGGGTGGAGGACACTGAGCAGAGGCCAGTGTAGGGATTGGCAAAGAGCGTGGAGGACACTGAGCAGAGGCCAGTGTAGATATTGGCAGCGAGGGGTGAAGGACACTGAGCAGAGGCCAGTGTAGGGATTGGTAGCGAGGGGTGAAGGACACTGAGCAGAGGCCAGTGTAGGGATTGGTAGCGAGGGGTGGAGGACACTGAGCAGAGGCCAGTGTAGGGATTGGCAGCGAGGGTGAAGGACACTGAGCAGAGGCCAGTGTAGGGATTGGTAGCGAGGGGTGAAGGACACTGAGCAGAGGCCAGTGTAGGGATTGGCAGCGAGGGGTGGAGGACACTGAGCAGAGGCCAGTGTAGGGATTGGTAGCGAGGGGTGGAGGACACTGAGCAGAGGCCAGTGTAGGGATTGGCAGAGAGTGTGGAGGACACTGAGCAGAGGCCAGTGTAGGGATTGGCAGAGAGTGTGGAGGACACTGAGCAGAGGCCAGTGTAGGGATTGGCAGAGAGGGGTGGAGGACACTGAGCAGAGGTCAGTGTAGGGATTGGCAGAGAGCATGGAGGGCACTGAGCAGAGGCCAGTGTAGGGATTGGCAAAGAGCGTGGAGGACACTGAGCAGAGGCCAGTGTAGGGATTGGTAGCGAGGGGTGAAGGACACTGAGCAGAGGCCAGTGTAGGGATTGGCAGCGAGGGGTGGAGGACACTAAGCAGAGACCAGTGTAGGGATTGGCAGCGAGGGGTGGAGGACACTGAGCAGAGGCCAGTGTAGGGATTGGCAGCGAGGGTGGAGGACACTGAGCAGAGGCCAGTGTAGGGATTGGCAGAGAGCGTGGAGGACACTGAGCAGAGGCCAGTGTAGATATTGGCAGCGAGGAGTGAAGGACACTGAGCAGAGGCCAGTGTAGGGATTGGTAGCGAGGGGTGAAGGACACTGAGCAGAGGCCAGTGTAGGGATTGGTAGCGAGGGGTGGAGGACACTGAGCAGAGGCCAGTGTAGGGATTGGCAGCGAGGGGTGAAGGACACTGAGCAGAGGCCAGTGTAGGGATTGGTAGCGAGGGGTGAAGGACACTGAGCAGAGGCCAGTGTAGGGATTGGCAGCGAGGGGTGGAGGACACTGAGCAGAGGCCAGTGTAGGGATTGGTAGCGAGGGGTGGAGGACACTGAGCAGAGGCCAGTGTAGGGATTGGCAGAGAGTGTGGAGGACACTGAGCAGAGGCCAGTGTAGGGATTGGCAGAGAGTGTGGAGGACACTGAGCAGAGGCCAGTGTAGGGATTGGTAGCGAGGGGTGAAGGACACTGAGCAGAGGCCAGTGTAGGGATTGGCAGAGAGGGGTGGAGGACACTGAGCAGAGGTCAGTGTAGGGATTGGCAGAGAGCATGGAGGGCACTGAGCAGAGGCCAGTGTAGGGATTGGCAAAGAGCGTGGAGGACACTGAGCAGAGGCCAGTGTAGGGATTGGTAGCGAGGGGTGAAGGACACTGAGCAGAGGCCAGTGTAGGGATTGACAGCGAGGGGTGGAGGACACTAAGCAGAGACCAGTGTAGGGATTGGCAGCGAGGGGTGGAGGACACTGAGCAGAGGCCAGTGTAGGGATTGGCAGTGAGGGGTGGAGGACACTGAGCAGAGGCCAGTGTAGGGATTGGCAGAGAGCGTGGAGGACACTGAGCAGAGGCCAGTGTAGGGATTGGCAGCGAGGGGTGGAGGACACTAAGCAGAGGCCAGTGTAGGGATTGGCAGAGAGCGTGGAGGACACTGAGCAGAGGCCAGTGTAGAGATTGGCAGAGAGTGTGGGGGACACTGAGCAGAGGCCAGTGTAGGGATTGGCAGCGAGGGGTGGAGGACACTAAGCAGAGACCAGTGTAGGGATTGGCAGAGAGGGGTGGAGGACACTGAGCAGAGGCCAGTGTAGGGATTGGCAGAGAGCGTGGAGGACACTGAGCAGAGGCCAGTGTAGGGATTGGCAAAGAGCGTGGAGGACACTGAGCAGAGGCCAGTGTAGGGATTGGCAGAGAGCACGGAGGGCACTGACCCGAGGCCAGTGTAGGGATTGGCAAAGAGCGTGGAGGACACTGAGCAGAGGCCAGTGTAGGGATTGGTAGCGAGGGGTGAAGGACACTGAGCAGAGGCCAGTGTAGGGATTGGCAGCGAGGGGTGGAGGACACTAAGCAGAGACCAGTGTAGGGATTGGCAGCGAGGGGTGGAGGACACTGAGCAGAGGCCAGTGTAGGGATTGGCAGAGAGCGTGGAGGACACTGAGCAGAGGCCAGTGTAGGGATTGGCAGCGAGGGGTGGAGGACACTAAGCAGAGGCCAGTGTAGGGATTGGCAGAGAGCGTGGAGGACACTGAGCAGAGGCCAGTGTAGGGATTGGCAGAGAGTGTGGAGGACACTGAGCAGAGGCCAGTGTAGGGATTGGCAGAGAGTGTGGGGGACACTGAGCAGAGGCCAGTGTAGGGATTGGCAGAGAGTGTGGGGGACACTGAGCAGAGGCCAGTGTAGGGATTGGCAGAGAGTGTGGGGGACACTGAGCAGAGGCCAGTGTAGGGATTGGCAGAGAGCGTGGAGGACACTGAGCAGAGGCCAGTGTAGGGATTGGCAGAGAGTGTGGGGGACACTGAGCAGAGGCCAGTGTAGGGATTGGCAGAGAGTGTGGGGGACACTGAGCAGAGGCCAGTGTAGTTATTGGCAGAGAGGGGTGGAGGACACTGAGCAGAGGCCAGTGTAGGGATTGGCAGACAGCGTGGAGGACACTGAGCAGAGGCCAGTGTAGGGATTGGTAGCGAGGGGTGGAGGACACTGAGCAGAGGCCAGTGTAGGGATTGGCAGCGAGGGGTGAAGGACACTGAGCAGAGGTCAGTGTAGGGATTGGTAGCGAGGGGTGAAGGACACTGAGCAGAGGCCAGTGTAGGGATTGGCAGCGAGGGGTGGAGGACACTGAGCAGAGGCCAGTGTAGGGATTGGCAGCGAGGGGTGGAGGACACTGAGCAGAGGCCAGTGTAGGGATTGGCAGAGAGTGTGGGGGACACTGAGCAGAGGCCAGTGTAGGGATTGGCAGAGAGTGTGGGGGACACTGAGCAGAGGCCAGTTTAGGGATTGGCAGAGAGCATGGAGGGCACTGAGCAGAGGCCAGTGTAGGGATTGGCAGCGAGGGGTGGAGGACACTGAGCAGAGGCCAGTGTAGGGATTGGCAAAGAGCGTGGAGGACACTGAGCAGAGGCCAGTTTAGGGATTGGCAGAGAGCATGGAGGGCACTGAGCAGAGGCCAGTGTAGATATTGGCAGCGAGGGGTGAAGGACACTGAGCAGAGGCCAGTGTAGGGATTGGTAGCGAGGGGTGGAGGACACTGAGCAGAGGCCAGTGTAGGGATTGGTAGCGAGGGGTGGAGGACACTGAGCAGAGGCCAGTGTAGGGATTGGCAGCGAGGGGTGAAGGACACTGAGCAGAGGCCAGTGTAGGGATTGGTAGCGAGGGGTGAAGGACACTGAGCAGAGGCCAGTGTAGGGATTGGCAGCGAGGGGTGGAGGACACTGAGCAGAGGCCAGTGTAGGGATTGGTAGCGAGGGGTGGAGGACACTGAGCAGAGGCCAGTGTAGGGATTGGCAGAGAGTGTGGAGGACACTGAGCAGAGGCCAGTGTAGGGATTGGCAGAGAGTGTGGAGGACACTGAGCAGAGGCCAGTGTAGGGATTGGTAGCGAGGGGTGAAGGACACTGAGCAGAGGCCAGTGTAGGGATTGGCAGAGAGGGGTGGAGGACACTGAGCAGAGGTCAGTGTAGGGATTGGCAGAGAGCATGGAGGGCACTGAGCAGAGGCCAGTGTAGGGATTGGCAAAGAGCGTGGAGGACACTGAGCAGAGGCCAGTGTAGGGATTGGTAGCGAGGGGTGAAGGACACTGAGCAGAGGCCAGTGTAGGGATTGGCAGCGAGGGGTGGAGGACACTAAGCAGAGACCAGTGTAGGGATTGGCAGCGAGGGGTGGAGGACACTGAGCAGAGGCCAGTGTAGGGATTGGCAGTGAGGGGTGGAGGACACTGAGCAGAGGCCAGTGTAGGGACTGGCAGAGAGCGTGGAGGACACTGAGCAGAGGCCAGTGTAGGGATTGGCAGCGAGGGGTGGAGGACACTAAGCAGAGGCCAGTGTAGGGATTGGCAGAGAGCGTGGAGGACACTGAGCAGAGGCCAGTGTAGGGATTGGCAGAGAGTGTGGGGGACACTGAGCAGAGGCCAGTGTAGGGATTGGCAGCGAGGGGTGGAGGACACTAAGCAGAGACCAGTGTAGGGATTGGCAGAGAGGGGTGGAGGACACTGAGCAGAGGCCAGTGTAGGGATTGGCAGAGAGCGTGGAGGACACTGAGCAGAGGCCAGTGTAGGGATTGGCAGCGAGGGGTGGAGGACACTGAGCAGAGGCCAGTGTAGGGATTGGCAGAGAGTGTGGAGGACACTGAGCAGAGGCCAGTGTAGGGATTGGCAGAGAGTGTGGAGGACACTGAGCAGAGGCCAGTGTAGGGATTGGCAGAGAGCATGGAGGGCACTGAGCAGAGGCCAGTGTAGGGATTGGCAAAGAGCGTGGAGGACACTGAGCAGAGGCCAGTGTAGGGATTGGTAGCGAGGGGTGGAGGACACTGAGCAGAGGTCAGTGTAGGGATTGGCAGAGAGCACGGAGGGCACTGACCCGAGGCCAGTGTAGGGATTGGCAAAGAGCGTGGAGGACACTGAGCAGAGGCCAGTGTAGGGATTGGTAGCGAGGGGTGAAGGACACTGAGCAGAGGCCAGTGTAGGGATTGGTAGCGAGGGGTGAAGGACACTGAGCAGAGGCCAGTGTAGGGATTGGCAGCGAGGGGTGGAGGACACTAAGCAGAGACCAGTGTAGGGATT
>JBBDGP010003825.1:0-36084 GCA_037952835.1 Lithobates septentrionalis
CATCATCCATCACTTCACAATACAACCCCCATCAGCCATCACTTAATCCTACAACCCCCATCATCCATCACTTCATCCTACAACCCCCATCATCATCCATCACTTCATCCTACAACCCCCATCATCATCCATCACTTCATACTACAACCCCCATCATCCATCACTTCACACTACATCCCCCATCATCCATCACTTCACGCTACATCCCCCATCATCCATCACTTCACACTACAACCCCCATCATCCATCACTTCATCCTACAACCCCCATCATCCATCACTTCATCCTACAACCCCCATCATCATCCATCACTTCATCCTACAACCCCCATCATCATCCATCACTTCATACTACAACCCCCATCACTTCCACACTACAACCCCCATCATCCATCACTTCACACTACAACCCCCATCATCCATCACTTCATACTACAACCCCCATCATCCATCACTTCACACTACATCCCCCATCATCCATCACTTCACACTACACCCCCCATCATCATCCATCACTTCACACTACATCCCCCCATCATCCATCACTTCACGCTACAACCCCATCATCCATCACTTCACACTACACCCCCATCATCATCCATCACTTCATACTACAACCCCCATCATCCATCACTTCACACTACATCCCCCCATCATCCATCACTTCATCCTACAACCCCCATCATCCATCACTTCATACTACACCCCCCATCATCCATCACTTCACACTACACCCCCCATCATCCATCACTTCATACTACAACCCCCATCATCCATCACTTCACACTACACCCCCCATCATCATCCATCACTTCATACTACAACCCCCATCATCCATCACTTCACACTACAACCCCATCATCCATCACTTCATACTACACCCCCCATCATCCATCACTTCACACTACACCCCCCATCATCCATCACTTCACACTACATCCCCCCATCATCCATCACTTCATCCTACAACCCCCATCATCCATCACTTCATACTACACCCCCCATCATCCATCACTTCACACTACACCCCCCATCATCCATCACTTCATACTACAACCCCCATCATCCATCACTTCACACTACACCCCCAATCATCATCCATCACTTCATACTACAACCCCCATCATCCATCACTTCACACTACATCCCATCATCATCCATCACTTCATACTACAACCCCCATCATCCATCACTTCACACTACATCCCCCCATCATCCATCACTTCATCCTACAACCCCCATCATCCATCACTTCATACTACACCCCCCATCATCCATCACTTCACACTACACCCCCCCATCATCCATCACTTCATACTACAACCCCCATCATCCATCACTTCACACTACAACCCCCATCATATCCATCACTTCATACTACAACCCCCATCATCCATCACTTCACACTACATCCCCCCATCATCCATCACTTCATCCTACACCCCCCATCATCCATCACTTCACACTACACCCCCCATCATCCATCACTTCATACTACACCCCCCATCATCCATCACTTCACACTACACCCCCCATCATCCATCATTTCATACTACAACCCCCATCATCCATCACTTCACACTACACCCCCCATCATCATCCATCACTTCATACTACAACCCCCATCACCCATCACTTCACACTACATCCCCCCATCATCCATCACTTCATCCTACAACCCCCATCATCCATCACTTCATACTACACCCCCATCATCCATCACTTCACACTACACCCCCCATCATCCATCACTTCATACTACAACCCCCATCATCCATCACTTCACACTACACCCCCCATCATCATCCATCACTTCATACTACAACCCCCATCATCCATCACTTCACACTACATCCCCCCATCATCCATCACTTCATCCTACACCCCCCATCATCCATCACTTCACACTACACCCCCATCATCCATCACTTCATACTACACCCCCCATCATCCATCACTTCACACTACATCCCCATCATCCATCACTTCACACTACAACCCCCATCATCCATCACTTCATCCTACAACCCCCATCATCCATCACTTCATCCTACAACCCCCATCATCATCCATCACTTCATACTACAACCCCCATCATCCATCACTTCATACTACAACCCCCATCACTTCACACTACAACCCCCATCATCCATCACTTCACACTACAACCCCCATCATCCATCACTTCATACTACAACCCCCCATCATCCATCACTTCACGCTACACCCCCATCATCCATCACTTCACACTACATCCCCCCATCATCCATCACTTCATCCTACAACCCCCATCATCCATCACTTATACTACAACCCCCATCATCCATCACTTCATACTACAACCCCCATCATCCATCACTTCACACTACAACCCCCATCATCCATCACTTCATACTACAACCCCCATCATCCATCACTTCATACTACACCCCCATCATCCCATCACTTCACACTACAACCCCCATCATCCATCACTTCATACTACAACCCCCATCATCCATCACTTCACACTACACCCCCCATCATCATCCATCACTTCATACTACAACCCCCATCATCCATCACTTCACACTACATCCCCCATCATCCATCACTTCATCCTACAACCCCCATCATCCATCACTTCATACTACACCCCCCATCATCCATCACTTCACACTACACCCCCCATCATCCATCACTTCATACTACACCCCCCATCATCCATCACTTCACACTACACCCCCATCATCCATCACTTCACACTACTACCCCCATCATCCATCACTTCATCCTACAACCCCCATCATCCATCACTTCATCCTACAACCCCCATCATCATCCATCACTTCATACTACAACCCCCATCATCCATCACTTCATACTACAACCCCCATTCACTTCACACTACAACCCCCATCATCCATCACTTCACACTACAACCCCCATCACCATCACTTCATACTACAACCCCCATCATCCATCACTTCACACTACATCCCCCCATCATCCATCACTTCACGCTACAACCCCCATCATCCATCACTTCACACTACATCCCCCCATCATCCATCACTTCATCCTACAACCCCCATCATCCATCACTTCATACTACAACCCCCATCATCCATCACTTCACACTACAACCCCCATCATCCATCACTTCATACTACAACCCCCATCATCCATCACTTCATACTACAACCCCCATCATCCATCACTTTATACTACAACCCCCATCATCCATCACTTCATACTACAACCCTCATCATCCATCACTTCACACTACAACCCCCATCATCCATCACTTCATACTACAACCCCCACCATCCATCACTTCACACTACAACCCCCATCATCCATCACTTCATACTACAACCCCCATCATCCATCACTTCACACTACAACCCCCATCATCCATCACTTCATACTACAACCACCATCATCCATCACTTCACACTACAACCCCCATCATCCATCACTTCATACTACAACCCCCATCATCCATCACTTCACACTACAACCCCCATCATCCATCACTTCACACTACAACCCCCATCATCCATCACTTCATACTACAACCCCCATCATCCATCACTTCACACTACAACCCCCATCATCATCCATCACTTCATACTACAACCCCCATCATCATCCATCACTTCACACTACAACCCCCATCATCCATCACTTCATACTACAACCCCCATCATCCATCACTTCACACTACAACCCCCATCATCCATCACTTCATACTACAACCCCCATCATCCATCACTTCATACTACAACCCCCATCATCCATCACTTCACACTACACCCCCCATCATCATCCATCACTTCATACTACAACCCCCATCATCCATCACTTCATACTACACCCCCCATCATCCATCACTTCACACTACACCCCCCATCATCCATCACTTCACACTACAACCCCCATCATCCATCACTTCATACTGCAACCCCCATCATCCATCACTTCACACTACACCCCCCATCATCCATCACTTCATACTACAACCCCCATCACCCATCACTTCATACTACACCCCCCATCATCCATCACTTCACACTACACCCCCCATCATCCATCACTTCATACTACAACCCCCATCATCCATCACTTCACACTACAACCCCCATCACTTCACACTACAACCCCCATCATCCATCACTTCATACTACAACCCCCATCATCCATCACTTCATACTACACCCCCCATCATCCATCACTTCATACTACAACCCACATCATCATCCATCACTTCATACTACAACCCACATCATCATCCATCACTTCATACTACAACCCACATCATCATCCATCACTTCATACTACAACCCACATCATCATCCATCACTTCACACTACAACCCCCATCATCCATCACTTCACACTACAACCCCCATCATCATCCATCACTTCATACTACAACCCCCATCATCCATCACTTCATACTACAACCCCCATCATCCATCACTTCACACTACACCCCCCATCATCCATCACTTCATACTACAACCCCCATCACTTCACACTACAACCCCCATCATCCATCACTTCATACTACAACCCCCATCATCCATCACTTCATACTACAACCCCCATCATCCATCACTTCATACTACAACCCCCATCATCCATCACTTCCAACTACAACCCCATCATCCATCACTTCCAACTACAACCCCCATCATCCATCACTTCATACTACAACCCCCATCATCCATCACTTCATACTACAACCCCCATCATCCATCACTTCACACTACACCCCCATCATCCATCACTTCATACTGCAACCCCCATCATCCATCACTTCATACTACAACCCCCATCATCCATCACTTCATACTACAACCCCCATCATCCATCACTTCACACTACAACCCCCATCATCCATCACTTCACACTACAACCCCCATCATCCATCACTTCATACTACAACCCCCATCATCCATCACTTCACACTACAACCCCCATCATCATCCATCACTTCATACTACAACCCCCATCATCATCCATCACTTCACACTACAACCCCCATCATCCATCACTTCATACTACAACCCCCTCATCCATCACTTCACACTACAACCCCCATCATCCATCACTTCATACTACAACCCCCATCATCCATCACTTCACACTACACCCCCCATCATCATCCATCACTTCATACTACAACCCCCATCATCCATCACTTCATACTACAACCCCCCATCATCCATCACTTCACACTACACCCCCATCATCCATCACTTCACACTACAACCCCCATCATCCATCACTTCATACTGCAACCCCCATCACCCATCACTTCACACTACACCCCCCATCATCCATCACTTCATACTACAACCCCCATCACCCATCACTTCATACTACACCCCCCATCATCCATCACTTCACACTACACCCCCCATCATCCATCACTTCATACTACAACCCCCATCATCCATCACTTCACACTACAACCCCCATCACTTCACACTACAACCCCCATCATCCATCACTTCATACTACAACCCCCATCATCCATCACTTCATACTACACCCCCCATCATCCATCACTTCATACTACAACCCCCATCATCCATCACTTCACACTACAACCCCATCATCCATCACTTCACACTACAACCCCCATCATCCATCACTTCATACTACAACCCCCATCATCCATCACTTCATACTACAACCCCCATCATCCATCACTTCCAACTACAACCCCCATCATCCATCACTTCATACTACAACCCCCATCATCCATCACTTCATACTACAACCCCCATCATCCATCACT
The DNA here is from genome assembly GCA_037952835.1 of Lithobates septentrionalis. Taxonomy (NCBI): domain Eukaryota; kingdom Metazoa; phylum Chordata; class Amphibia; order Anura; family Ranidae; genus Lithobates; species Lithobates septentrionalis. The sequence goes on from JBBDGP010003825.1 coordinate 5,790, forward strand.
TCATACTACAACCCCCATCATCCATCACTTCACACTACACCCCCCATCATCCATCACTTCATACTACAACCCCCATCATCCATCACTTCATACTACAACCCCCATCATCCATCACTTCATACTACACCCCCCATCATCCATCACTTCACACTACAACCCCCATCATCCATCACTTCACACTACAACTCCCATCATCCATCACTTCATACTACACCCCCATCATCCATCACTTCACACTACAACCCCCATCATCCATCACTTCATACTACAACCCCCATCATCCATCACTTCATACTACACCCCCCATCATCCATCACTTCACACTACACCCCCCATCATCCATCACTTCATACTACACCCCCCATCATCTACCACTAAACCCCCTATCATCCATCTTATATCTCTGTGTGCGGAGTCTGTGGGGGTAATATCACTCTGGGCGGAGTCTGTTGGGGGTAATATCACTTTGGGAGGAGTCTGTTGGGGGTGATATCACTCTGGGCGGAGTCTGTTGGGGGTGATATCACTCTGGGCGGAGTCTTTTGGGGGTGATATCACCTTGGGCGGAGTCTGCTGGGGGTGATATCACTATGGGCGGAGTCTTTTGGGGGTGATATCACCTTGGGCGGAGTCTGTTGGGGGTGATATCACTATGGGCGGAGTCTTTTGGGGGTGATATCACTTTGGGCGGAGTCTGTTAGGGCTGAGATCACTCTGGGTGGAGTCTTTCGGGGGTGATATCACTCTGGGCGGAGTCTATTGGGGGTGATATGTCTCTGGGCGGAGTCTGTTGGAGGTGATATCACTCTGGGTAGAGTCTGTTGGGGTGAGATTACTCTGGGCGGAGTCTGTTGGGGTGAGATTACTCTGGGCGGGGTCTGTTGGGGGTGATTTCACTCTGGGCGGAGTCTGTTGGGGTGATATCACTCTGGCCAGAGTTTGTTGGGGAAGATGTGTCTCTGGGCGGAGTCTTCACGGGATAAGATCACTCTGGGCGGAGTCTTTCGGGGGTGATATCACTCTGGGCGGAGTCTATTGGGGGTGATATGTCTCTGGGCGGAGTCTGTTGGAGGTGATATCACTCTGGGTAGAGTCTGTTGGGGTGAGATTACTCTGGGCGGAGTCTGTTGGGGTGAGATTACTCTGGGCGGAGTCTGTTGGGGTGATTTCACTCTGGGCGGAGTCTGTTGGGGTGATATCACTCTGGCCAGAGTTTGTTGGGGGAGATGTGTCTCTGGGCGGAGTCTTCACGGGATAAGATCACTCTGGGCGGAGTCTTTCGGGGGTGATATCACTCTGGGCGGAGTCTATTGGGGGTGATATGTCTCTGGGCGGAGTCTGTTGGAGGTGATATCACTCTGGGTAGAGTCTGTTGGGGTGAGATTACTCTGGGCGGAGTCTGTTGGGGTGAGATTACTCTGGGCGGAGTCTGTTGGGGGTGATTTCACTCTGGGCGGAGTCTGTTGGGGTGATATCACTCTGGCCAGAGTTTGTTGGGGGAGATGTGTCTCTGGGCGGAGTCTTCACGGGATAAGATCACTCTGGGCGGAGTCTGTTTGGGGTAATATCACTGGGTGGAGTCTGTGGGGGGTGATATCTTTCTGGGTGGAGTCTGTTGGGGTGGATATCACTCTGGATGGAGTCTGTTGGGGGTGATATCACTCTGGACGGAGTCTGTTGGGGGTGATATTGTTCTGGGCAGAGTCTGTTGGGGGTGACATATCACCCCCAACAGACTCTGCCCAGAGTGATATCACCCCAACAGACTCCACCCAGAGTGATATCACCCCAACAGACTCCACCCAAAACGATATCACCCCCATCAGACTGCACCCAGAAAGATATCACCACCAACAGACTCCGCCCAGAGTGATATCACCGCCAACAGACTCTGTTGGGGGTGATATCTTTCTGAGTGGAGTCTGTTGGGGGTGATATCACTCTGGACGTAGTCTGTTGGGGGTGATATCGTTTTGGGTGGAGTCTGTTGGGGGTGATTTCACTCTGGGCGGTGTCTGTTGGGGGTGAAATGTCTCTGGGCGGAGTCTGTTGGGGGAGATATCACTCTGGGCGGAGTCTGTTGGAGGTGTTATCACTCTGGGTGGAGTCTGTGGGGGGGTGATATCACTCTGGGTGGGGTCTTTTGGGGCAGATATCACTCTGGGCGGAGTCTGTTGGGGGTTATATCACTGGGCGGAGTCTGGTGGGGGTGATATCACTCTGGGCGGAGTCTGTTGGAGGTGATATCACTCTGGGTGGAGTCTGTGGGGGTGAAATCACTCTGGGTGGACTCTGTTGGGGGTGATATCTTTCTGGGTGGAGTCTGTTGGGGGTGATATCTTTCTGGGTGGAGTCTGTTGGGGTAATATCAGTCTGGGCGGTGTCTGTTGGGGGTGATATTACTCTGGGCGAAGTCTGGTGGGGGTGATATCACTGTGGGCGGAGTCTATTGGGGGTGAGATCACTCTGGGTGGAGTCTGTTGGGGGTTATATCACTGTGGGTGGAGTCTGTGGGGCTGATATCACTCTGGGTGGAGTTGTTGGGGGTGATATCACTCTGGGCGGGGCCTGTTGGGGCTGATTTTGACTCTGGGTGGAGTCTGTTTGGGGTGATATCACTCTGAGTGGCGTCTGTTGGGGGTAATAATTTGGGGGAGATTTCACTCTGGGCGGAGTCTGTTGGGGGTGATATCATTTTGAGTGGAGTCTGTTGGGAGTGATTTCACTCTGGGCGGAGTCTGTTGGGGGTGAAATGTCTCTGGGCGGAGTCTGTTGGGGGTTATATCACTCTTGGCGGAGTCTGTTGGGGGAAATATCACTCTGGGCGGAGTCTGTTATCACTCTGGGTGGAGTCTGTGGGGGGTGATATCACTCTGGGTGGGGTCTTTTGGGGCAGATATCACTCTGGGCGGAGTCTGGTGGGAGTGATATCACTCTGGGCGGAGTCTGTTGGAGGTGATATCACTCTGGGTGGAGTCTGTGGGGGTGAAATCACTCTGGGTGGACTCTCTTGGGGGTGATATCTTTCTGGGTGGAGTCTGTTGGGGGTGATATCTTTCTGGGTGGAGTCTGTTGGGGTAATATCAGTCTGGGCGGTGTCTGTTGGGGGTGATATTACTCTGGGCGAAGTCTGGTGGGGGTGATATCACTGTGGGCGGAGTCTATTGGGGGTGAGATCACTCTGGGCGGTGTCTGTTGGGGGTGATATCGTTTTGAGTGGAGTCTGTTGGGGGTGATATCACTCTGGGCGGAGTCTGGTGGGAGTGATATCACTCTGGGTGGAGTCTGTGGGGGGGTGATATCACTCTGGGTGGAGTCTTTTGGGGCAGATATCACACTGGGTGGAGTCTGTTGGGGTATTATCACTCTGGGCGGGGTCTGTTGGGTGTGATATCACTCTGGGTGGAGTCTTTTGGGGCTGATATCACTCTGGGTGGAGTCTGTTTGGGGTGATATCACTCTGAGTGGCGTCTGTTGGGGGTAATAATCCTCTGTACAGAGTTTGTTGGGGGAGATATATCTCTGGGCGGAGTCTGTTGGGGGTAATACCACTCTGGGCGGTGTCTGTTGGGGGTGATATTGTTTTGAGTGGAGTCTGTTGGGAGTGATTTCACTCTGGGCGGAGTCTGTTGGGGGTGAAATGTCTCTGGGCGGAGTCTGTTGGGGGTTATATCACTCTGGGCGGAGTCTGTTGGGGGAGATATCACTCTGGGCGGAGTCTGTTATCACTCTGGGTGGAGTCTGTGGGGGGTGATATCACTCTGGGTGGGGTCTTTTGGGGCAGATATCACTCTGGGTGGAGTCTGTTGTGGGTGTTATCACTCTGGGCGGTGTCTGTTGGGGGTGATATCGTTTTGAGTGGAGTCTGTTGGGAGTGATTTCACTCTGGGCGGAGTCTTTTGGGGGTGATATGTCTCTGGGCGGAGTCTGTTGGGGGTGATATCACTCTGGGCGGAGTCTGTTGGGGTGATATCACTCTGGGCGAAGTCTGGTGGGAGTGATATCACTCTGGGTGGAGTCTGTGGGGGGTGATATCACTCTGGGCGAAGTCTGTTGGGGGTGATATCACTCTGGGCGGAGTCTGTGGGGGGGTGATATCACTCTGGGTGGAGTCTGTTGGGGGTGATATCACTCTGGGCGGAGTCTGTTGGGGGTGATATCACTCTGGGTGGAGTCTGTGGGGGGGTGATATCACTCTGGGCGGAGTCTGTTGGGGATGATATCACTCTGGGCGGAGTCTGTTGGGGGTGATATCACTCTGGGCGGAGTCTGTGGGGGTAATATCACTCTGAGTGGAGTTTGTTGGGGGTGATATCACTCTGGGCGGAGTCTGTGGGGGGGTGATATCACTCTGGGTGGAGTCTGTTGGGGGTGATATCACTCTGGGCGGAGTCTGTTGGGGGTGATATCACTCTGGGCGGAGTCTGCTGGGGTAATATCACTCTGGGTGAAGTCTGTTGGGGGTGATTTCTCCCTGGGTGGAGTCTGTTGGGGGTTATTTCACTGTGGGTGGAGTCTTTTGGGATAATATCAATCTGGGCGGAGTCTGTTGGGGGTAATATCCCTCTGTGCAGAGTTTGTTTGGGGAGATATATCTCTGGGTGGAGTCTGTTGTGGTAATATCACTCTGAGTGGAGTCTGTTGGGGGTGATATCACTCTGGGTGGAGTCTTTTGGGGTGATATTACTCTGGGCGGTGTCTGTTGGGACTGAGGGCTCCTGAGAGGAGTACTGAGGCCGGGGGGGCTGTGATCTTTTTAGGAAGCTATGTACAGCCCCCTGCTAGGCCCCTCCCACCAGCCATGATCTGCCTGCATTGCATAGAGAAGCACAGAGACCCGGTGATGACATTACAGGTTACTGCAGTAATGATAGAACTACCCAGCGGGATGAATGCAGAGCGACAGATTTCCCATCCGCTTATGCGGACATAATGGGCATTTATTGGACACGTATTACATATGGAGGTAATGGGGTGTATGATGCCGGGAGCACACACATCAATCTCTATAGGATCTCCGATGACCGGCCTGGACGCTGTGGAGATATCCGCTGCGCGCTCAGAGGGATTCTGATCAATAATTCATCCTTCACAACCTCTTCTCTGCTGAAGTGATATTGCCTGCTCAGCCGACTGCAAAGATTTCATGTCACTCCCACTGAAGGTAGTGACTCCGAGCCGTGGTGTATTTTGGTTTTGTGCTGTCCTAGGCCAGACTAAAACCAGGTGTCCCCTCATCTAAACGTATCCCTCCCCTTTCTTCTCAAGTGGCTATTCGGGGTCTCTGGTGGTTATGCAGGGTTTCTGTTAGCTGTGTGGGGTCTCTGGTGACTGTACGGGGACTTTGGTGGCTATGCGGGATCTCTGGTGCCTGCGCGGTGGTCTCTGGTAGCTGTGTGGGGTCTCTGGTGGCTGTACAGGGACTTTGGTGGCTATGCCGTCTCTGGTGGCTGTGCAGGGTCCCCGGTGGCTCTGCGGGGTGTCTGGTGGCTCTCTGATGGGTAAGCAGGGTCTCTGGTGGCTGTGCTGAGTCCCTGTTGGCTGTGCTGAGTCCCTGTTGGCTGTGCAAGGTCTCTGGTGGCTATGCAGGGTCTATGGTGGCTATTCCCGGTCTCTGGTGGCTATGCCCGGTCTCTGGTGGCTATGCCCGGTCTCTGGTGGCTGTGTGGGGTCTCTGGTGACTATGCGGGTCTCGGGTGGCTGTGTGGGGTCTCGGGTGGCTGTGTGGGGTCTCTGGTGGCTGTGTGAGGTCTCTGGTGGCTGTGTGGGGTCTCTGGTGGCTTTGTGGGGGTCTCTGGTGGCTGTGTGGGGTCTCTGATGGCTATGTGGGGTCTCTGATGGCTGTGTGGGGTCTCTGGTGGCTGTGTGGGGTCTCTGATGGCTGTGTGGGGTCTCTGGTGGCTGTGTGGGGTCTCTGGTGGCTGTGTAGGGTCTCTGGTGGCTGTGTGGGGTCTCTGGTGGCTGTGTGGGGTCTCTGGTGACTATGCGGGTCTCGGGTGGCTGTGTGGGGTCTCAGGTGGCTGTGTGGGGTCTCTGGTGGCTGTGTGAGGTCTCTGGTGGCTGTGTGGGGTCTCTGGTGGCTTTGTGGGGGTCTCTGATGGCTATGTGGGGTCTCTGATGGCTGTGTGGGGTCTCTGGTGGCTGTGTGGGGTCTCTGGTGGCTGTGTGGGGTCTCTGGTGGCTGTGTGAGGTCTCTGGTGGCTGTGTGGGGTCTCTGGTGGCTTTGCGGGCGTCTCTGGTGGCTTTGCGGGCGTCTCTGGTGGCTGTGTGGGGTCTCTGGTGGCTGTGTGGGGTCTCTGGTGGCTATGTGGGGTCTCTGGTGGCTGTGTGGGGTCTCTGATGGCTGTGTGGGGTCTCTGGTGGCTTTGCGGGCGTCTCTGGTGGCTTTGCGGGCGTCTCTGGTGGCTGTGTGGGGTCTCTGGTGGCTGTGTGGGGTCTCTGGTGGCTATGTGGGGTCTCTGGTGGCTATGTGGGATCTCTGGTGGCTATGTAGGTTGTGTATGGAGCACCAGGGCTGTATCTATTACAAGGCAAACAAGGTGTTTTTCAGGTTGCGGCACACAACTGAGGTTCCCCATCCTGCTTCTGGCGAACTCAGAGTCTGATCACATCGGGAGTGCCGGGATGAGGAACCTCAGCTGTGTGCCGCAACCCCACCGACACCTCTGATATTCCTTCTTCAGGAAGAACTCCCTGCTGGGGAAAGAGGAAGTCTGATTACATGGATCCCCGACACCGGGGTCCTCAGATCACCCTGGGGAGAACTCTGATGGCTGTGTGGGGTCTCTGGTGGCTGTGTGGGGTCCCTGGTGGCTGTGTGGGGTCTCTGGTGGCTATGCAGGGTCTATGGTGGCTATGCCCGGTCTCTGGTGGCTGTGTGGGGTCTCTGGTGGCTGTGTGGGGTCCCTGGTGGCTGTGTGGGGTCTCTGGTGGCTGTGTGGGGTCTCTGGTGGCTGTGTGGGGTCCCTGGTGGCTGTGTGGGGTCTCTGGTGGCTGTGTGGGGTCCCTGGTGGCTGTGTGGGGTCCCTGGTGGCTGTGTGGGGTCTCTGGTGGCTGTGTGGGGTCTCTGGTGGCTGTGTGGGGTCTCTGGCGGCTTTGAGGGGGTCTCTGGTGGCTGTGTGGGGTCTCTGGTGGCTGTGTGGGGTCTCTGGTGGCTTTGTGGGGGTCTCTGGTGGCTGTGTGGGGTCTCTGGTGGCTGTGTGGGGTCTCTGATGGCTGTGTGGGGTCTCTGGTGGCTGTGTGGGGTCTCTGGTGGCTTTGTGGGGGTCTCTGATGGCTATGTGGGGTCTCTGATGGCTGTGTAGGGTCTCTGGTGGCTGTGTGGGGTCTCTGGTGGCTGTGTGGGGTCTCTGGTGGCTTTGCGGGCGTCTCTGGTGGCTTTGCGGGCGTCTCTGGTGGCTTTGCGGGCATCTCTGGTGGCTGTGTGGGGTCTCTGGTGGCTGTGTGGGGTCTCTGGTGGCTGTGTGGGGTCTCTGGTGGCTATGTGGGGTCTCTGGTGGCTGTGTGGGGTCTCAGGTGGCTGTGTGGGGTCTCTGATGGCTGTGTGGGGTCTCTGGTGGCTTTGCGGGCGTCTCTGGTGGCTTTGCGGGCGTCTCTGGTGGCTTTGCGGGGTCTCTGGTGGCTGTGTGGGGTCTCAGGTGGCTGTGTGGGGTCTCTGATGGCTGTGTGGGGTCTCTGGTGGCTTTGCGGGCGTCTCTGGTGGCTTTGCCGGCGTCTCTGGTGGCTGTGTGGGGTCTCTGGTGGCTGTGTGGGGTCTCTGGTGGCTATGTGGGGTCTCTGGTGGCTATGTAGGTTGTGTATGGAGCACCAGGGCTGTATCTATTACAAGGCAAACAAGGTGTTTTTCAGGTTGCGGCACACAACTGAGGTTCCCCATCCTGCTTCTGCCGAACTCAGAGTCTGATCACATCGGGAGTGCCGGGATGAGGAACCTCAGCTGTGTGCCGCAACCCCACCGACACCTCTGATATTCCTTCTTCAGGAAGAACTCCCTGCTGGGGAAAGAGGAAGTCTGATTACATGGATCCCCGACACCGGGGTCCTCAGATCACCCTGGGGAGAACTCTGATGGCTGTGTGGGGTCTCTGGTGGCTTTGAGGGGGTCTCTGGTGTCTGTGTGGGGTCCCTGGTGGCTGTGTGGGGTCTCTGGTGGCTGTGTGGGGTCTCTGGTGGCTGTGTGGGGTCTCTGGTGGCTATGCAGGGTCTATGGTGGCCATGCCCGGTCTCTGGTGGCTGTGTGGGGTCTCTGGTGGCTGTGTGGGGTCCCTGGTGGCTGTGTGGGGTCCCTGGTGGCTGTGTGGGGTCCCTGGTGGCTGTGTGGGGTCTCTGGTGGCTGTGTGGGGTCTCTGGTGGCTTTGAGGGGGTCTCTGGTGGCTGTCTGGGGTCTCTGGTGGCTGTGTGGGGTCTCTGGTGGCTTTGTGGGGGTCTCTGGTGGCTGTGTGGGGTCTCTGGTGGCTGTGTTTTCATTGTGTGTACTCACACAATGAAAGTGCAGGAATGCAAATGTATTGAAATGCTGGAAGAGTCTGGATGGGGCTGTCAATGTGGGGCAATGGGGTACTTATGTGGGCTCCTGTGGGCCACTATAGGTTGGGGACCTAAAAGAGCTGGAAAACGATGTGGGAGGTTGGGGGACACAGTGGTATAATGTTGAAGGCACTATGGAGGCTCAGTAGAATATTTGGTGGATCTCTTGGGGTACTGTGGACCACTGTTAGGGGTTAGAAGGACCTTTTGGAGCTCAGAGAGGGAGGTTGGGGGACACTGTTGGAGTTTAGAGACACTATGGCTGGGAGAGGGGACTGTGGAGTATGAGGGCTCTCTGGAGACACTATGGAGGGCTGGGGGCTCAGCAGCAGACTTGGTGGCTCTGTAGGGAATGAGGTTTCTGGAGGGGCCTGGGGGGCACCGTTGGAAGTTGGGGGCAATATAGAGTGCTAGAGGCTCTGCAGCAGGCTGAAGGATACTGTGGAGGCAATGGCCTTTCTCAGAGCAATGTGGGCCACTATGGGAGGATGAGTGCTCTATGGGAGCTGGGAGGCTGGAGGACACCATGGAAAGTTGGGGGCACTATGGGAGTTGGGGAGGCATTGTGTGAGGTTGTAGGACATTGTGGGACACTATGGAAGGTTAGGGAACACTATGGGAGTTGGGAGGCACTGTGGGAGGTTGAAGGAAACTATGAGACACTATGGAAGGTTGGGGGGGCACTGTGGAAGTTTGGAGGACACCGCTGGACACTATGGAAGGTTGGGGGGCATTATGGGAGCTGGGAGGCACTGTGGGAGGACATTCTGGGACACTATGGAAAGTTGGGGGGCATTATGGGAGCTGGGAGGCACTGTGGGAGGAGACTGCAGGACACTATGGAAGGTTGGTGGGTATTATGGCAGTTGTGAGGCACTGTGGGAGGTTGGAGGACACAATGGAAGGTTAGGGGGCACAATGGGAGCTGGGGGGGGGGGCACTGTAGGAGGTTGGAGGATACTTTGAGACACTATGGAAGGTTGGGAGGCATTATGGGAGCTGGGAGGCACTGTGGGAGGTTGGAAGACACCGCGGGACACAATGGAAGGTTAGGAGGCACTATGGGAGTTTTGAGGCACTGTGGGAGATTGGAGGACTCGGCGGGACACTATGGGAGCTGGGGGCACTGTGGGAGGTTGGATGACACTATGGAACACCATGGAAGGTTGGGGGGAATTTTGGGAGTTGGAATGCACTCTGGGAGCTCAGAGGACATTGTGGGACACTATGGAAGGTTGGGGGCACTATGGGAGCGGGAAGTCACTCTGGGAGGTCGGAGGACATTGTGGGACACTATGGAAGGTTAGGGAACAGTATGGAAGTTGGGATGCACTGTGGAAGGTTAAGGGACCTGCAATTGGTGGATGTCCTGGGAGAAAAGAAACCACATCCCAGCAGTGGACTATGGCTCAGTGGGTGAGATGGTCTTATAATGGAAATTCTGGATACCAGAAAAAATACATTGCCTATGACCTTTGATGAAATAATCTTCTCTCTCCAGTGTCACTCCCCAACAAACTCCCCGCTCTGTAGTCCAGCGTCGGTCTTCTTTGGAGTTGAACAACTTACACAACCAACTTCCTGTGAGCCCAAGGTGTCATGGACACACCCCCTAGGAGTGCATTATCACACAGCATAGAGGATCCCCCACTTCTGCCACACAGTGGAAAGGAACCCGGAACGTCACATGACCAGCCGTAAGACAGCCAATATAAGGTAAGTATAAACAGAATAAAAAAATAGGGAGGGGGTTGGGTAGCGTCGGAGGGTTGATGAAGTGGAGATGAACTCTAACTAAAGCTGGCCATAGATGGGGAGAATTCTGAAGAAAAGAATTTTCTAAGAAAGTCTGTTTTTCTAATCATTTAGTGGGTCAAATCGATGTTCGTTTTTCTCCGTAGTGACGGGAAAATTTGAAGGGGCAGGATGGAAAATTTTTCTTGAACAAACTAATTTCTAACAGTGAATGTGGTTTTCGTTCGGTAAAATCCATTCATTCCTAAATCAAATGTTAAAAGCAAAACAAAATCTTTTGAACAACAAACAAATGTTCTTAGAAGGTTCTGAGAATTTTTATACCAATTTTCCTAAGAATTTTCATTCCAAATGACCATCCACCTAGGGCCAGCTCTTTATGGTCTATGATGTGATCAGAAAAGAGGGGGGGGGGTTACAAAAATGCATATTTTACTCAGTGTGCCAAATTCCCATCTCTGATTGGAGGGAGTGTTCCAGTATAACATTATACAGATATAATTAATGAGGGAGCAGCCAGCATAGAGAACATACGACACCCCACAGTGCCATTCACATTACCAAGACAATGGCGCCCTCTAGTGGCAGATAAGAGTATCAGCTCTGCTTGTCCATTTTCTGATTTCAGGGCACTGGAACTGGGTGAGCCGATTCTCCTCTCTTCTCCTCTCATTGTACCGGAAACTTTTCCACCATTTAACCCTCTGATGGTCGATGAACATTTATCAGCCTCATCCGAAATCATTTCTGTCAGATTGTTGGTGGTAATTTTAATATTTTTTAAATTGAAAATTATTATTTTAAGTGTAAAATATTTCTGGTTCCTTTCTTCCTTCTTTTCTTCCATTTTCCCTTCTTGCCTCTGCTTTTTTTCTTCCTGCCATCATCCCTCCTTCCCTTCCTTCTCTTTTCCTTTTTTCTCTCCCTTCCTCTGATTCTTCATTTCATTACCTCCCTCCATTCTTTCTCTCAATCTTTTTTTTACTTCTTTCCTTTTTTCATTTTCCCCCGGCCTTCCTTTCTTCCCCTCTCCCTTCCTTCCTTGTTTCTTCCTTCCCTCTCTTTCTTCTTCTATCCCTCCCTTTTTTCATTCTTCCTTCCTTCCCTCACTATCTTTTTTTTTTTCCTTCTTTCTCTCGCTGCTTTCTTTCCTTCATCCTTCCTGCATTTTTCCTCTATCCCTCCCTTTCTTGCTTTCTTTCTCTTAAACCCTTCCTTCTCCTCCTCTTATCCTTCCTTTCTCTTACCCTTCCTTCCCTTCCTCTTATCCATCCTCCCTTCCTTTCAAACTCTTCCTTCCTCTTATCCATCCTTCCTTTTTTCTTTCTTTCTCTTACCCTTCCTTCCTTCCTTTCCTCTTGTCCATCCACCCTTTCTTTCTTTCTTCCATTCCTCTTATCCATCCTTCCTTCCCTTTATCCGCCCTCCCTTCCTTCAATACTTCTTTCCTTCACTCTTCCTTCCTTCCCTTTCTCTTATCCTTCCTCCCTCTCTTCCTTCCTTTAAAACTATTCCTTCCTTCCCGTTATCCGTCCTTCCTTCCCTTTCCTTCCTCTTTTCCCTCCTCTCTTTCTTTCTTCCTCCCTTCCTTCCTATCAATCCTCCCTATTATAAAAGAGTCCTATACACAGTCAGAGGGACGGAGGAGGATCTCTGTAGCAGTACTGGGTGTATGGGGGAGGGAGGATAGTGATACGTTCGCCATCTGTCTGGCGGATCGGATTGGATGGGATCAGATGAAAATGGACAGGCTGATCTCCCGATAGAGGAGAGCGAGACTCTGACAGGACCGTCTCTGCACAGCGAAGTGATTCCCGCTGAGCAAGTGGAGTCCACCACAATGGGTCCGCCCCGTGTGAAGGGGGCCGATGTGTAATCTGTAATGTACTTTAATAAGCTCATAATTGTAGCAACTCACATGATGTAAAACACAGGAAGGCTCATCAATGATAAAACCCCATGGAATGGTCACCACTGCACAGCGGGGGGCGCTGTAGTGCCACAATGTTCAGAGCCCGCCTCCAGGATCCACTTATAAGACTCCAATAGTCCTCTCCCCTCCAGCTTGGGAAAGGAGCGTGCTTGCTGTTCCAGGCATTGCGCATGTTTAGAAACGCGTCGCATCTTCCCCCCGGTGACGTCATCACGCTGACAGTGCGGTCCACGATACGCTCCAACCCTCGACCTTGATGACAGATGGTCTCGACCGGACTCCACGTCCCTTACAGTGATGTACATCCAGACTCCTCCAGTGTCGTCCCCCCCCCCCCCCCCCCCCCGGCATTGGTGAAGGTTCAATGGGGTTTTATCATGGGCAGGCTCTGCAAAGCACCGATCTATGCCTTCCGCTATTACAAGCACCTCCCCCGCAGTAAGAAATCATTGGCTAGGCACAAATTTAACCCTTTGATCACCCCTGATGTTTAACCCCTTTCCAGCCAGTGTCATTAGTACAGTGATAGTGCATATGTTTTAGCACTGATTGCTGTATTAGTGTCACTGGTTCCCGAAAAGTGTCAGTTAGTGTCCGATTTGTTTGCCACAATATCACAGTCTCGCTATACGTTGCTGATCACCGCCATTACTAATAACAAAATAAATAAATAAGTAAATCTATCCCATAGTTTGTAGATTCGATAACTTTTGCTCAAACTAATCAATACAGTAATACCTTGGATTGCGAGCATAATTCGTTCCAGAAGCATGCTTGTAATCCAAAGCGAGTTTTTCCATAAGAAATAATGGAAACTCAGATGATTCGTTCCACAACCTCTGCTGGTGTGTGCAGTACTGTATGTGGCCAGATGTGCGGGGGTGGGGGGGGGTTGGTGTATGCAGTACTGTATATGGCCAGAGGTGCGTGTGCGCTAATGTATGCAGTACTGTATGTGGCCAGAAGTGCGGGGGCGCTGGTGTTTGCAGTACTGTATGTGGCCAGATGTGCAGGGGTGGGGGGGGGTTGGTGTATGCAGTACTGTATATGGCCAGAGGTGCGTGTGCGCTAATGTATGCAGTACTGTATGTGGCCAGAAGTGCGGGGGCGCTGGTGTTTGCAGTACTGTATGTGGCCAGATGTGCAGGGGTGGGGGGGGTTGGTGTATGCAGTACTGTATATGGCCAGAGGTGCGTGTGCGCTAATGTATGCAGTACTGTATATGGCCAGAGGTGCGTGTGCGCTAATGTATGCAGTACTGTATATGGCCAGAGGTGCGTGTGCGCTAATGTATGCAGTACTGTATGTGGCCAGATGTGCGGGGGTGGGGGGGGGGGTTGGTGTATGCAGTACTGTATATGGCCAGAGGTGCGTGTGCGCTGATGTATGCAGTACTTTATGTGGCCAGAAGTGCGGGGGCGCTGGTGTATGCAGCACTGTATGGGGCCAGAGGTGCGGGGGCGCTGGTGTATGCAGGACTGTATGTGGCCAGAGGTGCGGGGGCGCTGGTGTATGCAGGACTGTATGTGGCCAGAAGTGCGGGGGCGCTGGTGTATGCAGCACTGTATGTGGCCAGAGGTGCGGGGGCGCTGGTGTATGCATTTACTATATGTGGCCAGAGGTGCGGGGGCGCTGGTGTATGCAGCACTATATGTGGCCAGAGGTGCGGGGGCGCTGATATATGCAGTACTGTATGTGGCCAGAGGTGCGGGGGCGCTGATATATGCAGTACTGTATGTGGCCAGAGGTGCGGGGGCGCTGATATATGCAGTACTGTATGTGGCCAGAGGTGCGGGGGTGCTGGTGTATGCATTTACTATATGTGGCCAGAGGTGCGGGGGCACTGGTGTATGCAGCACTGTATGTGGCCAGAGGTGCGGGGGCGCTGATATATGCAGTACTGTATGTGGCCAGAGGTGCAGGGGTGCTGGTGTATGCATTTACTATATGTGGCCAGAGGTGCGGGGGCACTGGTGTATAGAACTATTTTACCTGCCAGACCACAGGTGGTATTTAGAGGAGCATCGTCCCTTAGAGACAGACTGGCCCCTAATGTTTTGGACCCTCCTACTACTAAAATAAGTTTTTTTGGTAATCTCACAGGGTACTATAAATGTGGTAAGTGCCGAGTGTGCTCTATCAACAGAGGCACCCAGAGACGCACCCACAAGTTCACTTCCCATAGTACACAAGCTGAACATGAGATTGAGCCGTTTATCACATGTTCGACGGAGGGGGTCGTCTACCTGCTCCAGTGCCCTTGCGGGTTGCAGTATGTGGCAGGCCTAGACGACCCCCTCCGTCAGACTTAACGAGCATATTACCAATCAAAAATGGATCTCCAAAACACTCAGTCTCAAAACACTATTTAACTACACACAATAAGGATCCCTCCAAAACTATCTTTTTGGGGATTGATAAATATCGTCCCCATTGGAGAGGAAGTTCTCTTGTCAGGAGCATTTCTAGACTTGAGATGCTATGGATCCATAAAATTATATGTTATGCCCCGTATGGGCTTAACGTGGATAATTATACAAATGCCTTTATAGATAACTCATAAGGGCATTTCAGCCTGAGTTTGCGAAAAAGCTATATACCCGTACCTCTACTTGTATTCTTACTTTATACCCTTTATGATTGATTTTTTTGTTGGACTGGTGGCATGTAATTTTGATATTCCATTATATGTGTGATAATAGGTTTATTTACCGAATTTGACTGTTTAATATAATTGGACTCCATGTGGGCCAGAGGAAATCATATTTGTCCCTTATATTTTGATGGTGTGACATTTTTTCCTGCCTATAACAGATATATGTGTAGGTGGTAGGAATGATGGTCACTGATCATAATAAAGGGGTCTGCTCACACGGGCCCTATAGCTAATCATTCAGATAGGTCTTTACTACCAGTAGTTTTTATATTATTGTCTATAATAATTTTATATTTTTTATTGACCAAAATTTATCACTAATTATCTAATATTAATCTAACAGGTCTAGTTTGTTTCTCTTGTCCTCTGTATATCCCAACTTTATAAGATACTGCTCATTGGTTAATTTGAAGCAGATTTTAGTTTTTAGTTCTTAATACCTACAATATCCCAGTGCAAAAGTCGATTAGGACTGGTACCGGTGATTTGCCATCATTTTTAATATTAACACAAAGTTTAATTTAATTATATTATGCTTCGTATTGGCCTCATTGGTTTCTGTCCGGCCCGCCGTAGAGGATTGCTTTTCCAGCATCTAATATGGCAGATTTGGGCTTTTACCATGTCTTAGTGTGAAGCGCTAGATGATTTCCTGGTCCTAACTCACATTGAGGCTTGGTTTAATCCAATTTGTTTTTATACGCGACACGTCAGTGCGTCGCCCGTGCCCCAGACGACGTCATCGTATGACGAAACGCGCGTCGGGAGGAGCTAACGTCTCGCGTGTGCCGTTCGTGGGACGGGTGTTTGCACTAGCCGGCCGGCTGTTTTGCTTTTATAATTCCAGATCATTGTAAGTGACATTCTTTTTATATAATAAATATTGATTATCAGTATTATGCTATGGTGATCCTTTCTCATTCTGGGAAACATCTGAATGGTACCACATTCTGCCCACGTATCTGATCCGTGATTGGCGAGTTTGGCGGGCTCTGCTCTGTATGCTGACCATCCTGTGGGGTTTGCCTGGATATCGCCCTTTTGGTCCTTATTTGGATAAAGGCCCTGGCCAGGCTTATAGAGCTTGCCGTCCGGTAAGCGAGCATTTTGTGTGGTGTATCACTGGTGTTGCGGTGGAGGATGTATTCAACCAATTGAACTACACTCACCTTCCGGATAATTGTTTGAGCACTGCCTATCTTATGAAGATGGACTTATATTTTATATAGTTTTTATATAGTTTTCACATTTTTTGATACTGCACATTGTAAAACACTGTTGGTATGTTTTTTATTCAAAAGTAGGTCTAGCGCTGCTACTTATAGTCCTATTTACGTTTGTGTGTATCTCACTTTTAGCAGCTGCTTTCTTAGTTTTCAATTTTATATTATAAAAAAAAATAAAAATTTGTATTTCATTATTTTTCTCACTTTAAGGTTTAAGAATAATTTATCTTTAGCGCGGTATTTTTTGCATAAATATGCAGTACTGTATGTGGCCAGAGGTGCGAGGGGGCTGGTGTATGCAGTACTGTATGTGGCCAGAGGTGCGGGGGCGCTGATATATGCAGTACTGTATGTGGGCAGAGGTGCGGGGGCACTGGTGTATGCATTTACTATATGTGGCCAGAGGTGCGGGGGCGCTGGTGTATGCAGTACTGTATGTGGCCAGAGGTGAGGGGGCACTGGTGTATGCATTTACTATATGTGGCCAGAGGTGCGGGGGCGCTGGTGTATGCAGTACTGTATGTGGCCAGAGGTGGGGGGGCGCTGGTGTATGCAGTACTGTATGTGGCCAGAGGTGCGGGGGGCGCTGGTGTATGCAGTACTGTATGTGGCCAGAGGTGCGGGGGGTGATGGTGTATGCAGCACTGTATGTGGCCAGAGGTGCGGGGGGCGCTGGTGTATGCAGTACTGTATGTGGCCAGAGGTGGGGGGGGGGCGCTGGTGTATGCAGTACTGTATGTGGCCAGAGGTGCGGGGGGCGCTGGTGTATGCAGTACTGTATGTGGCCAAAGGTGCGGGGGGTGCTGGTGTATGCAGTACTGTATGTGGCCAGAGGTGCGGGGGCGCTGGTGTATGCAGTACTGTATGTGGCCAGAGGTGCGGGGGGCGCTGGTGTATGCAGCACTGTATGTGGCCAGAGGTGCGGGGGGCGCTGGTGTATGCAGTACTGTATGTGGCCAGAGGTGCGGGGGGCGCTGGTGTATGCAGTACTGTATGTGGCCAGAGGTGCGGGGGGCGCTGGTGTATGCAGCACTGTATGTGGCCAGAGGTGCGGGGGCGCTGGTGTATGCAGTACTGTATATGGCCATAGGTGCACCAGCGTCTTTACTACATGGGGCGGCACAGTGGTGCAGTGGTTAGCACTCTTGCCTAGCAGTAAAAAAGGGTCGCTGGTTTGAATCCCAACCACGACACTACCTGCCTGGAGTTTGCATGTTCTCCCTGTGCCTGCGTGGGTTTCCTCCGGATACTCCGGTTTCCTCCCACACTCCAAAGACATGCTGGTAGGTTAATTGGCTTCTGTCCAAAATTGGCCCCAGTATATGAATGGGGACCTTGGATTGAGGGTAGGGACTGATGTGAGTGTGCGATGTACAGGGTTAGGGACAAGGGTCAGGGTTGTAGACACACACTCACTCAGGTTGAACTGGATGGACTGGTGTCTTTATTCAACCTTACTAATTACTATGTAACTATGTATACATGGATTGTACTGCTCGTATATCAAGTCACGTTTTTTTTTTAAATGTTGCTCGTCTTTTAAAACGCTCGCATACCACGTCACTCGTAATCCAAGGTATTACTGTATACGCTTATTGGGAATTTTTTTTTTTACCAAAAATATGTAGCAAAATACATATTGGCCTAAATTAGATTTTTAAAAAATGTTTTATTAGATATGTGTTATAGCAGAAAGTAAAAAAATATTGGTTTTTTTTTTTCAAAATTGTCGCTCTTTTTTTTTTGTTTATAGCGCAAAAAACAAAAAAAACGCAGAGGTGATCAAATACCACCAAAAGAAAGCTCTATTTGTGTGGAAAAAAAAGACATCAATTTTTACTTAGATACGTCGCACGATTGCGCAATTGTCAGTTAAAGTAACGCAGTGCTGTATTACAAAAAATGGCCTGGTCATGAAAGAGGGGGGGGGTAAATCTCCCGGAGGGCGAGTGGCTAAAGTACATTACAGTCTACACATAGAGGCGCTTCTCTTTTTCCCCTTTTGTCTTCACATTTATAGAATAGGGAAACCAGTGGCTGTGGCTGCGCTCTTGTTGGCAGTGCGCCTTAGGCAGCTACCTAGTTCATCTAGTGGTAGCATCGGCTCTGCATACACCCCATACACACAGTGTGGCCCCGGCCCAACTCAGACACACCTTACAGGAAGCCAATTTCACTTTCAAAAGATTTTTATTGAAAACAAATGCAAAGATGCAAAACATGATATGCCAATTTCTTTTTAAATGGGTGTCTGAGACGGGCCAGTGCCGGGGGGCCACACTGTGTGTGTGGGATGTATGGGAGATCAGTACTGCGGGGGGCTCCTGGGGTCTGCAAACACCATCAATAAGAATCCCCCCCATCATACACAGAGCCATGACTTCCCGAGATAAGGCCCAGTACAGACTGACGTCCTGCAGAGAAAAAGCAGCAGCTCGGGACAATTTTATATATTTTGTTTTTTTATCATTATATAAATATTTTTGTTTTTTTATCATTATATAAATATTTTTTTTTTATCTTTTTTGTCATATAAATAATTTTTTTTTGTTTTGACGTTATATAAATATTTTTTTTTGTCATTATATAAATATTTTAGTTTTTTTTTATCTGTTTTGTCATTATATAAATATTTTTTTTTTTTATCATTATATAAATATTTTTGTTTTTTTATCATTATATAAATATTTTTTTTTTATCTTTTTTGTCATATAAATATTTTTTTTTATGTTTTGTCGTTATATAAATATTTTAGTTTTTATTATCTGTTTTGTCGTTTATATAAATATTTTAGTTTTTATTATCTGTTTTGTCGTTTATATAAATATTTTAGTTTTTATTATCTGTTTTGTCATTATATAAATATTTTAGTTTTTATTATCTGTTTTGTCATTTATATAAATATTTTTGTTTTCTTTCTTTAGTTCTTTTGTTTTTTTTACAAATACAGATTTATTACACCGCAAAAGATTCCCAGAGCTTTATAAGCAGCTTGCTTTGCAGCCGTCTTTGTATGAAACTTCCTTCTGAGCGAGGGAGGCGGAGTCACTGCTGTGATGACAGGCGGCTTCTTTCTGCAAAAGCAATCAGGTTAGTGATGTAATAAAGAGACTGGAGCTCCACCTGCTGGCTGGGTAGAGAACTGCACAATATTTATATACAATATTTCCTGGTGCCTCCATGGCAGCATACCAATGGTTGGTTGCTCCGCCCCCGACCAACCCACAGGACCACTTTAACTCTATAAATAAAAGAGTTGTTCCTCCCCACCGTCATTCTTTTCTCTGTCCTCGTTCCTACAGGATCAAGCGCTCAGCCCTACCTCACCGCTTTATGGTGTGACCATTGCAGGTTCATGCTCTCCTGCAGTATGGAGTCCCATTGCTTGGGCTGCTAAAAGCGCCAGATAAGTATGGGAGCCCGTTTTTCTGTGGATCTTTTTGGGGCTGGTGGGTTAACAGGAGCCAATTTTTCTCTCCTATATATTCCCTTGTTCGGCATGCTAAAACCCTGAATGCTTAAATGCTTGTGCTTTTTACAAAAACGCTATGAGGTTTTTGCCTACCTCCACAGCATGCCTCATGTGCCTGTGTAGCTCTCCTCTGAGTGTGCAGGGCGGGGCCTTGGCGTGATGTCACGGTGCATGCTCAGTAGCACTGTGAAGCTGACGGCGGCCATCTTGGGACTCCCAGACCGCTCTCTAGTATATAAGAGAGCTTACTGTCAGTAGAGGAGCAGCTGCCTTAGAGGAAGCATCTATGAGGTGTCCTCTCCAGCTCCTTTATCCTTTTTTTTTGACTCTGTGCTATGGAGCCCAGCCAAGGTACTAGGGAGGAATGGGAGTATATATATATATTTATATGTGTATATACATATAAAAAAACTACTTTTATATTAAATGTTAATCGTTCCTTTTCAGCTGTCCCTAGTACTATAATGCCGCATCAAAAAGATCCTCAACATACCACTAGGTAAGGGCTGCAACTTTCAGGTAAGTTTTTTATCAAGAGAAAAGAGCACCCCGGGCTGATTGAAACACCCTTGTCTTTGTTTCTATTTTTTGTCTTAGCCCGCATCACGGATCTTCCCGCAGATCATCCCATAGAGATTCTACGGATAGAAGATCAAAGGACCATAGGAGCTCGGGTCATTCTCATTCGTCCTCGGCCCATACTTCCCGCAGTGGGAACAGATCATCCCGACATACCTCTAGTAAACAGGACTCCCAGCACAGACCTGTGTATCCAGGAGAGAAAGCATGCTGGGTGTGTGGCAAACAAGCCCTCCCTGATAAATTGGTATGTGGTCAATGCCTCCTGGAAGCTACAGGAGACAAAGAGAGAGAGAAACTCGAGTCAATGGAATCAATCAAAAGAATGATCAAAGACTCTATCCGGGAGCTAGCCTTATCCCAAGATCAAGCAACCCCACCCGCAGATGAAGCAGCAGCGAATACACCCAATCCACAGCGAGACACAGAGGTTATTTCTGAAAGCGATTCGGATGTGGGAGAAGAGAATGCTTCAGCCTTTGATTTTGCTCTAGTGGAACCCTTTATCAATGTGGTAAAGGACGCAATCCAATGGGAGGAAGATCCAGAGCCTCCATCTAAAGCAAAGAAATATTTTCCACACCTGAAGAAAAAATTATCAACCTTCCCCTTAATGGAAGAAATAAAGGAAGTTGTGACAGATGAATGGCAGAAGGTGGATAAAAGACCCTTAGCTTACAACCGTTTTCTCAAATTATACCCACTTGCTGAAGCAGATGCCCAGCTTTTTGATTCGCTTCCAACGGTAGATGCTTCAATTATGAGATTAGCCAGGAATACAACACTGCCTCTAGAGGATGCGGTCTCTTTCAGGGATGTACTTGATCGAAGGATCGATTCAGATCTAAAAAAATCCTACCAAGCTGCAGGAGGGGCATGTAAGCCAGCAGTAGCCCTGACTTCAATCTCTCGGGCTACTAGAGTATGGTCAGACAATATTGAGACAGCCCTCAGACAGGGGGTGGGGTCTAACGAGATTATCAAAGCACTAGATGAGCTGAAGCTGGCCTCAGATTTCATGGCAGAGGCCGCCATTGATGTCCTCAAGTGTTCCTCCAGAGCTATGCTGTATTCCATCACTGCCAGAAGGGCATTGTGGCTAAAACCATGGTCAGCCGACCCAACCTCAAAACAATCGTGATGTCGCATACCATACAATGGGAAAGCTCTGTTCGGCGACAAAATGGATGCAGCGATTACCAGAGTCACAGGAGGGAAAAGTGGTCTAATTCCCCAGGACAGAAGCAGGAGGAAAAGATTTGTGTCACGTACAGCTGGTCAGCAGAGAGCAAGAGACTCCAGAACGTATCGCCCGGGCAGGGAGTACAGAAGAGGCTGGAAGGGCTCGCAGGCAACTTTCTTGAAGGCGGGGAAGCCGAAAACCTCAACATCCACGGTTGAGGGCCAGAAGTCCTTTTGACTCCCTATCCACCCAAACTGCTCCAGTAGGAGCTCGACTCAGGACGTTCGCCCAGGTTTGGGTGGAGAATTGTACAGATCAATGGGCAGTCTCCACTGTGATTCAGGGGCATTTCTGGACATTCAGAAAACGGCCCCCACCCTTTTCATTCCAGCCAACGAAGATACCAACCTCCAAAGAGAAGAAAGAGGTCCTCCTTCAGTATGTACAAATTCTTATCCGGCAGCAAGCAGTAGTTCCAGTTCCAGACTTGGAAAAACACTCAGGGTTCTATTCCCCAGTCTTTTTGGTCCCCAAAAAATCGGGCGGCTGGAGGCCCGTGTTGGACCTGAAGAGGTTAAACAGATACATCCATACAGAGCATTTCAAAATGGAATCCTTAAATACAGTGATCCTATCGGTACAGCCAGGGGATTGGATGGTCTCTATAGACCTTCAAGACGCATATCTCCATATACCTATCCTGCAGCAGTTTCAACCTTTTTCTACGTTTCAATGTAGGCGATTTACGCCTACAGTTTCAATGCCTGCCATTCGGGATCTCAACAGCTCCCAGAACCTTTACCAAGGTGCTAGTGGCAATCCTGGCTCCTCTTCGAGAAAAAGGGATTCGAGTGCTTCACTACTTGGACGACATCCTCATTCTATCCCAGCACAAAAGAAGCCTAGAAGTGCATGTACGGCTGGTCCTAGACACCCTGAGCAAGTTCGGGTGGTTAATCAATTACTCGAAAAGCCAGCTCACACCTACACAAAAGATGACATATCTAGGAGCACTTTTCAACACTCCAGAGAGGGCAGTTTCACTTCCCCTAGAAAAGATTCCTGTCCTGATAAGGAAGGTAAAGAGAGTATTGGCAAGCCACTCCATGTTGGCATCAGACTGTCTGAGTCTCCTGGGCTCCCTTTCCTCTTGTATACCCATGGTGAAGTGGGCCAGGTGGCATCTGCGGGGATTCCAACTGGGCTTTCTGGCACAGTGGAGGAAGAATCGCCTGGATCAGAGGATATTAGTCACATCCATAATGAAGTCCAGTCTCTGGTGGTGGACGAGACCATCCAACCTGCAGATTCACTGTTCCCTAGGGCCCATCTCATGGACCATTCTTACGTCAGACGCAAGTCAGCTGGACTGGGGCGCGCACTTCCAAGGTCAACTAGTCCAAGGGAGATGGCAGTTCGATTCGGAGGTGGTAGTATCGAACATACTGGAACTAAGGGCGGCATGGATGGCAATCTTACATTTAGCCACCTACCTCAGAGGAAAATCCATACTCCTACAGATGGACAACAAAGCGGCAGTGGCCTATGTCCAGAACCAGGGGGGAACACACAGCAGGTCTCTACTCAGAGAAGTGACGCCCATTCTGACCTGGGCCGAGAGGAACTTAATCAACCTGCGGGCCTCATACATCCCAGGGTCCGAGAACCAGTTAGCCGACCATCTGTCAAGATCATTCATCAACAACAACGAGTGGTCCCTGAATCCCAAGGTTTTCGACTGGATATGCCAACAATGGGGCACCCCCCAAATCGACCTATTTGCCTCTCCACTCAACGCGAAGACACCTCTGTTCTTCTCAAGGTTTCCGTTCCCAGGGTCAGCAGGAGTAGACGCTCTAGCCCAGCCTTGGAATTTTCAGAAAGGATACGCATTTCCTCCGACTCCTCTGATATTGAGGTTTCTTCAGCGCCTGACGACGGAGAAAGTCACAGTCTTGGCAGTAATCCCATACTGGCCCAAGAGACCGTGGTTCACACTCCTAGTCAACTTGGCTGTATGCAGACCGCTTCCTCTTCCACACCTGAACGACCTTCTGTCTCAAAACGACTTCTCTCACCCGCATCCGGAAATCCTAGACTTGAGGGTCTGGAAATTGAGCGGAAAAGGCTGGATGATTTAGGGTGCTCACATAATGTTATTCAAACACTTCTACAGGCAAGGAAGTCTTCCACTAATTCCACCTATTACAGAATATGGAGAAAATTTACAGAACTGGCAGAGCTTAATCATTTCGATCCCATGGACCCTGGGGTCCAGAATGTGCTTCTCTTCCTACAGAATGGCTTGGATCTAGGTTTAGGTCTAAACACTCTTAAGGTCCAGGTCTCGGCTCTCTCAGCCCTGACAGATACACGATGGGCTTTGAACCCTCTGGTCGAACGCTTTTTGAAGGCAGTCCTGAGATTGCGACCTCCCAGGAAAGCATTATACCCCAAATGGGACTTGACGATTGTGCTGGATGTCCTATCAAATCCTCCCTTTGCTCCCACAGAAGATTGCACCCTAGAGGACATTTCCTTAAAAGCAGTATTCTTGATTGCCATCACCTCGGCTCGCAGAGTATCGGAAATCCAAGCTCTAGGATCACGGGAACCTTACATCACCTTCTTCCCGGACAGGGTGGTTTTGCAACCCATCCATCAATTCACTCCTAAGGTACCTTCTCTCTATCATCTTAATCAGGAATGGGTTCTCCCAGCATTTGGAGAAGATCCAGAGTCTTCAAGATTACATGAGCTAGATGTAGCCAGATCCCTGAGACACTATTTAAACTCAACACAACAGTTTTGCAAAGATCAAAGACTGTTTGTCATAACAAAAGGCGCCAGAAAGGGAATGGCAGCATCCAAGACGACTTTAGCAAGCTGGATCGTTAAATTAATCCAAAGGGCCTATCGGGCTAGTGGTCTGGCAGTTCCAGATGCGGTCAGCGCGCATTCCACTCGGGGAATGGCCTCTTCTTGGGCAGCATTGGCGCGGGTCTCCCCTGAGACAATTTGCCGAGCAGCTAGTTGGTCGTCATTCAACACTTTCATGTCTCACTATAGTGTAGACCCAGCGGTTCTTACTTCCCGGGAATTTGGGGAAAGAACCTTACAGATGTCAAGGCTGTAGTTTTTCATTAAATTTCTTATTGCAGTACCCTCCCTGTAAGCGAGTTATTTACCATTGGTATGCTGCCATGGAGGCACCAGGAAAACAGAAAATTGAATACTTACCTTTCCGTAATTTTCCTTTCCTGGTGCCTACCCATGGCAGCATACACCCTCCCTTCAATAATCCTTAGTTTTCTGAGATCTAGTTACAAGAATGACGGTGGGGAGGAACAACTCTTTTATTTATAGAGTTAAAGTGGTCCTGTGGGTTGGTCGGGGGCGGAGCAACCAACCATTGGTATGCTGCCATGGGTAGGCACCAGGAAAGGAAAATTACGGAAAGGTAAGTATTCAATTTTCCGTTTTCTTATTTACCTAGATAAAAAAAAAATAGAAAAAGATTTTTAAATGTTTGTTTATTTTTGAATGTTTGAATGCCCTGACCATATAAAAAAGAAATAAAGAAGGAAATAACTAAAAAACCTAAACAATCTTTTTTTTATTGTGAAAATCTTCTCCAGCCACTCAGGCTCCAGCATTAGGCTATTAAGTTTCAAGAGGCAGGCCTTAGCTCTGATGGGGGAGGGGCCTTGCCCCAACCAACTTGATGACCTTATGTTTGCTGTGTGTGTTGGATTCAGGGGCCCCGCGGAGATAATAGTTAGAGGATTATTAGAGCCATTGAGTACTGCACTGTGGGGGAAACTTACAGTGCCTTGAAAAAGTATTCATACCCCTTGAGATTTTGTCATGTTACAACCAAAAATATAAAAAGTTGGGATTTTATGCGATAGACCAACACAAAATGGCTCATAATTGTGAAGTGGAAGGAAAAAGATACAAATAAATATGTGAAAAGTGTGGGGGGGGGGACATTTGTATGGCCCCCCCCCGGAGTCAATACTTTGTAGAACCCCCTTTCTCTACAAGTCTTTTTGGGGATGTCTCTACCAGCTTTGCACATCTAGAGAGGACATTTCTCCCCATTCTTCTTTGTAAAATATCTCAAGCTCTGTCAGATTGGATGGAGAACGTCTGTGAACAGCAATTTTCAAGTCTTGCCACAGATTCTCAATGTGATTTAGGTCTGGACTGTGACTGGGCCATTCTAACACATGAATATGCTTTGATCTAAACCATTCCATTGTAGCTCTGGCTGGATGTTTCGGGTCGTTGTCCTGCTGGAAGGTGAACCTCCGCCTCAGTCTCAAGTCTTTTGTAGACTCTAACAGGTTTTCTTCTAAGATTGTCCTGTATTTGTCTCCATCCATCTTCCCATCAACTCTGACCAGCTTCCCTGTCCCTGCTGAAGAAAACCATCCCCACCACATGATGCTGCCACCACCATGTTTCACAGTGGGGATGGTGTGTTCAGGGTGATGTGTGGTGTTAGTTTCCCCCACACATAGAGTTTTACTTTTAGGCCATAAAGTAGAATTTTGGTCTCCTGTGACCAGATCACCTTCTTCCACATGTTTGCTGTGTCCCCCACATGGCTTCTCACAAACTACAAACAGGACTTCTTATGACTTTCTTTCACCAATGTCTTTCTTCTTGTCACTCTTCCATAAAGGGCAGATTTGTGGAGAACACGACTAATAGTTGTCCAGTGGACAGATTCTCCCACCTGAGCTGTGGATCTCTGCAGCTCCTCCAGAGTTACCATGGACCTCTTGGCTCTTTGATGAATGCTCTCCTTGCCCGGCCAGTCAGTTTAGGTGGACGGCCATGTCTTGGTAGGTTTGCAGTTGTGCCATACTCTTCCCATTTTCCGATGATGGATTGAACAGAGCTCCATGAGATGTTGAAAAATATGGCACATCAGTGACATCACCAAGAACTGGACGTCCCTCCAAAATTGATGGAAAGACGAGAAGAAGACTGGTCAGGGAGGCCGCCAAGAGGCCTACAGCAACATTAAAGGAGCTGCAGGAATATCTGACAAGTCCTGGCTGTGTGGTGACAACAATCTCCTGTATTCTTCATATGTCTGGGTTATGGGGTAGAAGGACAAGATGGAAGCCTTTTCTTACCAAGAAAAACACGGCTAAATTTTGCAAAAACACATCTGAAGTCTCTCAAAACCATGTGAGAAAATGAGTTCTGGTCTTATGAAACCAAGGTTGAATTTTTTGGCTATAATTCCAAAAGATATGTTTGGCGCAAAAACAACACTGCACATCACCAGAAGATCACCATACCCACCGTGAAGCATGGCGGTGGCAGCATTATGCTTTGGGGCTGTTTTTCTTCAGCTGGAACAGCGGCCTAAGTCAAGGTAGAGGGAATTATGAACAGTTCCAAATACCAGTCGATATTGGCACAAAACCTTCAGGCTTCTGCTAGAAAGCTGAACATGAAGAGGAACTTCATCTTTTATCATGACAACGACCCAAAGCTTCCATCCAAATCAACAAAGGAATGGCTTCACCAATAGAAGATTCCCAGCCAGAGCCCAGACCTGAATCCCATTGAAGATCTGTGGGGTGATGTGAAGAGGGTTGGGCACAGGAGATGTCCTCACCATCTGACAGATTTGGAGTGTTTTTGGGCAAATATTGCCAAGTCAGGATGTGCCATGCTGATAGACTCCTCCCCTAAAAGACCGAGTGCTGGAATAACATCAAAAGGTCCTTTAACAAAGAATGAATGCCCCGTACACACGATCGGAAATGCCGCCAGCAAAACTCCGATGAGAGCATTTTGTCGGAAAATGCGACTGTGTGTATGCTCCATCGGTCTTTTGCTGGCGGAATTCCAGCCAGCAAAAGATTGAGAGCATGTTCTCTATTTTTCGGTCGGGAAAAGTTCCTATCCGAAAATGCGTTCGTCTGTTTCGGATGCGCAAAAAATCACGCGTGCTCGGAAACAATTCAATGCATGCTCAGAAGCATTGAACTTCATTTTCTCGGCTCGTCGTAGTGTTGTACATCACCCCGTTCCTGACGGTCGAAAGTTCAGAGAACTTTTGTGTGACCGTGTGTATGCGAGGCAAGCTTGAGCGGAATTCCTCTTGTATCTCTGGACCTTCCCTCTTAGATTGTAAGCTCTAAGGATCAGGGCCCTCTGATTCCTACTGTATTAAAGTGTATTGTATTTGTACTGTCTACCCTCAAGTTGTAAAGCGATACGTAAACTCTTGGCGCTATATATAAATCCTGTATTATAATAATAATAATAATAATAAATTCCGTTGGAAAAACCATCCAAGTTTTTTCTGACGGGAATTCCGATCGTGTGTATGCGGCATTAGTGTAAGGGTGTGCACACTTAATCTGGCTGCATATTTTAGTCTTTTATTTTAACTTCCCTCCACCGAAAAGATTTCAGTTTGTTGTTCTCCTGCGTTGTACAGTTTATCGGTCACAATAGAAGGCTGAAAAAGTTCTGAAATGATTTATCTTTGTCTCATTTTTTTATATCACAAAAACCCGAGATTTTACCACCCGGGGTGTGTAGACTTTGTATATCCACTATAGCTGGATGTAAAAAGTCTACACACCCCGGGTGGTAAAATGTCGGGTTTTTGTGATATAAAAAAAAATGAGACAAAGATAAATCATTTCAGAACATTCAGGTACGACTTTCATGCAACTTTTGAGGGTTAACATTGAAGTCTATGGCCCTCGAGTTGCATGAAAGTCGTACCTGAATGTTCTACAATACAGTTGTCCTTTATCACTGGTCAAAGTCGTATCCAAGTTGCACCAAATTTGCACTCCAAAGTCCACGCAACATTGGAGTCCTACAAGTGTGAATGGAGCCCAACATGAAACACTGGGTGTGACTTTGCAGAGGGACAACAAGTCGCATCCATCCAAAGTCATACAAGTGTGAATGGAGCCTTAATGCCTATATAAGCTCACCATCGGCAGGCTTCTTTTCTACCAAAACGTAAGCTGCCGGGAGGAAAGGCTTCTAGGAGAGTTTGCCGATCGTCCCGTGTGCAGGAGGCCTGACATGTGATGGTGTGAACACCTTTTAAAGCCTGTGTGTGGACGGACACATAGACCAACATGGAGGGAAAGAAACAGACACCCCCCCTAAGGAGCCGCTGAATAAAACGTCCCGTGTGTCTGGCGCGTCCCTGTTTTTTCACTTCAGGTGCGAATCAGGTCCGAACTTTTGGCAGCGGCCGTCCCGGAGCTGTGCGATTCGGCTCCATTGAGAGCTGGTCACACTCTCCTGTCATATGAATTGGATGCGAGGAAACCCTCATCCAATGTGTGAACCCGGCCTGAATACTGAGATTTGTGCTTTGTCCTCTTGGACCCCGCACTGGCGTGCCGCATCTGTGTGCAAAGCATTGTGGGGTATTTGCCGAGTGGCCTTATTCATTTAAATGAGTCGCAATTGACCACTGGCGGTTGTGTTTTTTTTGTTTTTGTTTTTTGGGGGGAGGCGGCAATAAACAAGCCACCCGCCACCACCCGTAGTCGGTTGGGTCACAGATAGCCGGGTAACGGACGGCACCCCCCTCCCGGCAGGTGAGTTAGTCAGGGCCCTCTGCACTTACCCCATCTCGTGGGCAGTGTGGCGGGCGGCGGCGGCTTCTCTCCAGGCTGCTTGGTTCCCCTGCGTGCGTCTTCTCCCTCCTCTCCTCCGTGCACCGTCTGTCTCCTGCTGGCCAATCAGATCGATTTCTCCTTTCAGCCAATCGGGTGATGTGTGCTCTGCCCCCCAAGCCCACCCTCTTTTGAAGACTATTAGAGCAGCTGGCTCTAATCACGCGCTTAAACCCCACCTCCTCCATAGGAATCCATGGTCCGGTGCCCTGCATGTAGATGGGGGGGGGGGGGGGGGGCGGCGCCCATGCACCCCCAGTGCACAGGCCGCCACTGCAAAGGAGGACAGGTAGTATAACTTCTGCCGCCGCATGCGGCTACCCCCCGGCTGCTGCTTCCGCGGAGGGGGCGGGACTCCGTGTTCCTGTGTGATGCAATTTTGCAGCCCATTCATTTAAATGACATGCGTATCGCATCAGACCGCACAAAATGTACTGCATGCAACTACTATTAAAATAAAAACGCACTGCACCACGGTACGGCAGTCCTATGCAGTCTGGTGCAGGCAAGCGAACTGCGTTTGTGATCTGAGTTTGGGGTGCCGATAAGAATAAATTTGCACCCGCAGAGGCCGTGTGCTTTGCAGTGCGGGAGACGCGCCCAGAATGCGACTTTCCCGCACCGTGTTCTGCTGTGAACCCGTCCTAACAACAGGACGCTGCGCCCGGCGATCTCTGACTTCTACCAGGTAGAGCCCCGCCTCTCTAAGGTCACCCCCCCCCCCCCCGTTATACTGCATTGCTGTGTCACGTGCCCACCGACAAGGTTCCTCTCAGAATGAATGGCACCGCATCGCACCAACGCATTAGATAGCGAAACGCGATAATGTGAGTGAGCGTCCAGCAATATCTCCTCCCTACAGCTGCTTTCCATCCACATTTCTAATTAGAAGGCAGAAAGTCCAGAATCCCCAGAGAGACAGCGAAGGGTTAATAACAATGTATCACATCCCATGTAACAATCTGACCCACCAACTCCAATGTAACCCTTTCCTACATTTCTCTCCCCTCTGCTTCTATCTGTGTGCTAATACTGCCCTCTAGTGGCAGAGAATGATTGGTACAGCCAAAACTTATCAGTACATTATTACCCCCAATTCACACTCCAGCAATACTACAGCATTGCGGTGTTGGGGTGATTTTGTCTGTGTATTTGGTGCGACAACATTCATTGGAATGGGCCTCCCTCTGCTCCAAAAATGAGATAAAGAAACTCATGTACCAGGATTTGGACATCGGCCCGCTTTGCGCTTTTCTTAATGTTTTTCGGAGCTGAAAACACTC
>JBBDGP010003826.1:0-102500 GCA_037952835.1 Lithobates septentrionalis
CCCTTCCTCAGTCATCTCCTCGATTTCCTCCCGAGTCCCTTCCTCAGTCATCTCCTCGATATTCTCCCCAGTCCCTTCCTCAGTCATCTCCTCGATTTCCTCCCCAGTCCCTTCCTCAGTCATCTCCTCGATTTCCTCCCCAGTCCCTTCCTCAGTCATCTCCTCGATTTCCTCCCCAGTCCCTTCCTCAGTCATCTCCTCGATATTCTCCCCAGTCCCTTCCTCAGTCATCTCCTCGATTTCCTCCCGAGTCCCTTCCTCAGTCATCTCCTCGATATTCTCCCCAGTCCCTTCCTCAGTCATCTCCTCGATTTCCTCCCCAGTCCCTTCCTCAGTCATCTCCTCGATTTCCTCCCGAGTCCCTTCCTCAGTCATCTCCCTCGATATTCTCCCCAGTCCCTTCCTCAGTCTTCTCCTCGCCTTCCTCCCCAGTCCCTTCCTCAGTCAGCTCCTCGATTTCCTCCCCAGTCCCTTCAGTCATCTCCTTGATTTCCTCCCCAGTCCCTTCCTCAGTCATCTCCTCGCCTTCCTCCCTAGTCCCTTCCTCAGTCATCTCCTCGATTTCCTCCCCAGTCCATTCCTCAGCTATCTTCTCGCCTTCCTCCCCAGTCCCCTCTTCGGTCATCTCCTCACCTTCCTCCCTGGTCCCTTCCTCAGTCATCTCCTCAATTTCCTCCCCAGTCCCTTCCTCGGTCTTCTCCTCAATTTCCTCCCTAGTCCCTTCCTCAGTCATCTCCTCAATTTCCTCCCCAGTCCCTTCCTTGGTCTTCCTCTCGCTTTCCTCTCTGGTCCCTTCCTCAGTCATCTCCTCGATTTCCTGCCCAGTCGCTTCCTCGGCTATCTTGTCGCCTTCCTCCCCAGTACCCTCTTTGGTCATCTCCTCACCTTCCTCCACACATCCCTTCCTCAGTCACCTCCTCGCCTTCCTCCCTAGTTCCTTCCTCAGTCATCTTCTCGATTCCCCCCCCCCAGTCCCTTCCTCAGTCATATCCTTGTTTTCCTCCCCAGTCCCTTCTTCGATCTCCTCCTCGATTTCCTCCCCAGTCCCTTTCTCGGTGTTCTCCTCAATTTCCTCCCTAGTCTCTGCCTCAGTCATCTCCTTGTTCCCCCCCCCCCCCAGTCCCTTCCTCAGTCATCTCCTCAATTTCCTCCCCAGTCCCTTCCTTGGTCTTCTCCTCGCTATCCTCCCTGGTCCCATCCTCAGTCATCTCCTCGATTTCCTGCCCAGTCCGTTCTTCGGCTATCTTCTCGCCTTCCTCCCAGTCCCCTCTTCGGTCATCTCCTCACCTTCCTCCCTGGTCCCTTCCTCGGTCACCTCCTCGCCTTCCTCCCCAGTCCTTTCCTCAGTCATCTCCTCACCTTCCTCCCTAGTCCCTTCCTCAGTCATCTCCTCGCCTTCCTCCCCAGTCCATTCCTCAGTCATCTCCTCGCCTTACCTTCATAGTCCCTTCCTCAGTCATCTCGTCACCTTCCTCCTCAGTCCCCTTCTCCGTCATCTCCTCACCTTCCTCCCTAGCCCCTTCCTCAGTCATCTCCTCGCCTTCCTCCCCAGTCCCTTCCCCTTTCATCTCCTCTCCTTCTTCCCCTGTCCCTTCCTCGGTCATCTCCTCACCTTCCTCCCCAGTCCCTTCCCCGGTCATCTCCTTGCCTTCCTCCCCAGTCCCTTCCTCAGTCATCTCCTCGCCTTCCTCCCCAGTCCCTTTCTCCGTCATCTCCTCTCCTTCCTCCCCAGTCCCTTTCTCCGTCATCTCCTCTCCTTCCTCCCCAGTCCCTTCCTCAGTCATCTCCTCGCCTTCCTCCCCAGTCCCTTCCTCGGTCATCTCCTCGCCTTCCTCCCCAGTCCATTCCTCGGTCATCTCCTCGCCTTCCTCCCCAGTCCCTTCCTCTGTCATTTCCTTGCCTTCCTCCCTCCGCTGTACAGGATCATACTGGAGACACTTAGCCTGCTCTAACAGATTCAGCCGAGTAAATAATACGATTCTCCCACATTTATTGGGTCCTTTTTTATTGATGCCGAATTCACAAGGCTGGAAAATGAGATCAGAATGGCCCAACAGAATTCTCTGCAAGGAAATTAGAATATTCATCCAATCACACAGAAGACGGTGCGGAGCGCCGTACGCATCCCGGCCGTTTTTATGAGGATTTAATTCTCCTTTTGTGTTGAATTTAATCACTCCGGCGTTGTGTTGGAGAATTGACTTGGTTAATTGTCGGAAGAGGGGGCCATGAAAATTTCAGAGCCAAAAGAACAAAATAAAATGTGTGCATGCAATACGATACTGTCTGAGCTCATTGGTGTATGTCGGAGGAAAATTAGCTGAAGAGTTGGGTGGGAGTGTATCTACTCAGGAGCCGGTGGGATAAGTAATGGTCAGGGCCCAGCCAAAGCAGAGGTAAGAGAGGCACCCACCTTAGGTGCTGTGCTTCAGGGGACGGAACTGGGGTGAAAACCGCTCCTGTCTCAGCATTTGCCTGCCCACGTCCTGCACTGCGCAAGACCAGGCTGTAAAAATGACAGCTCAGTCCTGCAGATTACACTGGGAGAACTGCTCTTCCAATGTAGCCACCGGATTCCTCAGTCTGTGTGATTGCTATTGCCCAACCATTGCATATATAAGTGTGAAAGGGGACAGTGGGGGTATCTTTGGCTAGGGGTCCCAGAAGACCTTGTTCTGGCACTGGTAATGTTTGGCCTGCAATGGGGTTGGTAATACATTTTGTTTATTTATCACAAAACTTCAACATGGTCAGGGTGATAAAAATCGATCCTTGGTGGATTGGTTAAAGGGGTCACGTAGCCCTTCTAGGTAAAATTAGCCAATTATTATCAGATGGGTAAAAGGGGCCATTATGTCCTCCACTTATGTCCACTTATTAATAAACAAGTACAAGGGGTTATTTACCCTTCAGCCCAAGGAAATTACATAAATTGAAGTAATCAGTACACATTGACCGACCATAGTAGATTACCAGCACCACGTTCCTGAATAAATATAAAGCATATAAACTAGTAATGGACAATGGGACTTTTCAGGTGGCCTTTGCCCATTATTAGATTATATGCTTTACAAGTGTAGCCACCCTGTCATCAGAGGTGTCTAGTACATTTTGCTCTCCTGGGTAGTATTTTGCTCTGGACAATTTGCAGTTTGTATCACTTGGTTTCTCCTAGGTTTAGGATTGCTGCAGTTCCCTACTACCAGCACTGGGTGTCACTGTCACTGAGGGCAATAGTTATAAGGGTGGTGACAATCTTGTGCTAGGGAGTGTTTATGTTTCCTCTGTCTACCACTAAGAGGATCAGGTCAGTGGTGCGTGCTGGGGGAGACTATAAATATTTGGGGAGTGGCCTGGTCAGCTCTTCTTCCCCCCAGGCTGCGGCTTGAGGAGGGTGTGCGTGTAGAAGAGCTGGTGCTGAGCAGACCTGAGTCCTGCTTCGGGGCCTAGCTCAGGAGTCCCTAAACTGCCCTGCCTGGTCAAGGAGGGTACAGCTTCCAAGGTGGAAGAGACAGAAGATGGAAATCCTGCCAGAGGGGGGGTCAGTTCCCTCTCTCAGAGGATCCCAGCATTCCATTGGGTGGAGCAGTGTTTCTCAACTCCAGTCCTCAAGTACCCCCAACAGGTCATGTTTTCAGGCTTCCCATTATTTTGCACAGGTGATTCGATCAGTTTCACTGCCTTAGTAAATACCACAGCCATTTCATCTGAGGGAAATGACCTGTTGGGGGTACTTGAGCACTGGAGGTGAGAAACATTGGGGTAGAGGCCAAGTCTGAGAAAGTATGGTGCCCTGATTCTTGCAGTGAGAAATACTTTGATTTCTCTGATCTGCTTCATCAGGAGACACATAAAGAGGTATATATGAAATCAAGACTATGTACATAGGCCAACCAAGTTTAGAGTCAAATATGTTTTTATTGTCATTAATAAAATAAGGTAACATGAGTAGCAGTCAGATGTCAATATCATAGGTAGTACAAAGTATGTCACATTTCCAGTATATAACATGAAACTGTGCCAACAAGAGCACCAATATCCCGCCACCCAACAAGAGTAGACGATAACAACCTGTTCAAGGAGCCGTGAGGGCTAATCTGGTTGAAGGGTATAACATCTGACTGTGGGGGTAAGAGGTTATAGTTGTAAAAAAAGTGGTGGGAGAAGAAAAGTAGAGGGGAGAAGGGGGAGGGAAAGAAAGGGCAGGGGTAAAGGTGAAGGGGGCTTTGAGCAGACCTCGGTGCGACAAACCTGTATGGTGTAATCACGAAGTGTGTCCGGGTTGGCTTTGGGGCGTCAACAAAGTTTTCAGGGAGTCCGAAGCGGAGTAGTCGATCCATATGAGCCATAGGATCTTAAATTTGTCAAAGGTGTCATTATTCACGGCTAACATCTCCTCCATGCGCATGATGTCATTGACTGAGGAGACCCATAAGGCCGGGGGGGGGGGGCTAGTGGTAGTTTTCCAAAATAGGGGTATAAGCTGTCTGGTGGCTGATAGCGCAATAAGGTACGTTTCTGGGAAGCTATGGAGCCAGGGAGCATGGATAGTAGAGCTATTTCTGGGGAAGGCTGCAGAAGGCTCATATAGACTGCTGAATATGGCAAAGACCTGTGACCAGAGGGGCTGAGTGGATTGACAGTCCCACCATATATGTAAATAACTTCCATCTGCCAATCCGCGTCTCCAGCACGAGGGAGGTACGGATGGGAATATTTTGTGGAGGAAATGAGGGTCCCTGTACCATCGGGAGATAAGTTTGAAGTTTTTCTCCTGGGTATAACAAGATATTGAGGATTGGTGCGTAAAATAGCATGACTTTTTCCACTCTACCAAGTGAAGTTCCTTTCCCAGATCCGTGGACCACTTCCTGTGGTAGGAGGGGGGTTGATCATGTAGTAGTGCGTGTTGCAACGTGTACATGGTAGAGAGCAGGTGTCTGGGAGTTTCTGAAAGAGAGCACAGCTGTTCGTATCCCATTAGGGACCTGTGAATTTTGGGAAGAGGAAAAAAGGTCTGAACAGAAGGAGGATATGCGGAATGCTGTGAGCCAGTTGCCCTGGTCATTTGGCACCACGGGTGTGCCTGAGGTGGGGTCCACAAATGTGCTCGCCACAGGCCAGGTGGAGCGGGAGTAGGGGCCTATTGTGTTGGAGCCCCTGCCTTGAGGCAGTGCAGGGTGGTCAAACAAAGAAGTGAGGGGTGAGGGATCCGAGGACAATAATGATTGCATGCCTTTTTTGTACCGGAGGTACAGGGCCGCGGTTCATGCTGCACAGTTTAAAAAGATCTCCCATATGGGGGTCCCAGGGATTACAAACAATGGGGGAACCCAGACCACCAAAGAGTCCACTAATAAGGAGTTCTTTGGTGTACTTCTCAATTGTATAACCAAGGAGATATTTGTCCCTGCAGCAGAGAATAGTCATGTCTGGTCACAGTAAAGGATGGAAGGATCTCGGCAAAGGGGGCATTAAGGGCTACAGGAGGGTGCTCTGGCTCACAGAGGGGTATCAAGCGCGTCTCCAAAATCCTCTATTAGAAGAGCCATGAAACACTCAAGATTTTCCTGGAGAATGTGATCTGTCATATCATCACCTACACTAAGTATGCCAAGAGGAAGACCATCACCTCCATAGATGTGGTGTAATTTCAAACGGCAACATCCAGGGCATCACCAAAACCCACCATTTGACATTGTGGCTCA
This sequence comes from Lithobates septentrionalis, assembly GCA_037952835.1. Classification (NCBI taxonomy): domain Eukaryota; kingdom Metazoa; phylum Chordata; class Amphibia; order Anura; family Ranidae; genus Lithobates; species Lithobates septentrionalis. The sequence goes on from JBBDGP010003826.1 coordinate 5,709, forward strand.
AGCCTTTCTCCAGACTCATCTATTAAGACAGCATTGGAACACTCAAAGTTTTCCTGGACAATGCCATCTGTGATGTCATCACCGACACCAAGCATACCAAGAGGAAGACCATCAAATCCATAGATGTGGTGTAACTGTCAAACAGCAGGCCACACTCTCTATGGCAGTCATTCTAAACCAGGGTTCTATGGAAGTCTAAGGATCCTCTGGAAGTTAGCATAGCTTCTTTGGGTTGTGGGTGATTGACCTCCCATTTGATGATGCCTGCATGGTTTCGGGGCCAACACCACTTGGCAAAGCCATCTGTATGACAACATTGAGACAACATTGATCTCTGGGGAAAGGAGCCACTAAAGGTCACAGGAAAGTGCTCTAGAGCAACATCCAGGACAGCACCAAACCCGCCATCTGACGTGTGGCTGCAGAGAGGGTGTCAAATGTATCTCCAGACCCATCTATGAGGAGACCCATGGAACGCTCAAGGATTTCCTGAAGAGTGTCATCTGTGATGTCCTCACCTACACTGAGCACGCCAAGAGGAAGACCATCACCTCCATAGATGTGGTCTAACCGCCAAATGGCAGGGATGCATTCTCTATGGCAGCCATTCTAAACTAGGGTTACCAGAGGTTCCTTGGGTTGCAGATGATTGAACCTCCCATTGGATGGTGCCTGCATAGTTCCAGGGCCAATGCCACTTGGTAAAGCCATCCATATGACACCATTAATCTCTCTGGGGAAAAGTACCACTAAGGGCCACAGGAAGGTGCTCTTGGGCAACATCCAGGGCGTCACCAAACCCACTATGTGATGCTTGGCCCTCAGAGGCGGGTGTCAGGCGCATCTCCAGACTCATCTATGAAGAGACTGATGGAGCACTCAAGGTTTTGGAGAATGCCATCTGTGACGTCGTCACCTACACAGAGCATGCCAAGAGGAAGACCGTCACCTCCATAAATGTGGTCTAACTGCCAAATGGCAGGGTCGCATTCTCTATGGCAGCCATTCTAAACCAGGGTTCTGTGGAGGACTAGGGTTCCTCTGGAGGTTACCAGGGGTTCCTTGGGTTGTGGCCGACTGAGCTCCCATTTAATGGTGCCTGCATAGTTCCAGGGCCAATGCCACTTGGCAAAGCCATCAGTGTGACCCCATTGATCTCTTGTAGAGTGTAGAGTGGCATCCTGACCAGTGGTGGCACTGTAAGGGTTGTAGTCTTCCTGCAGACCACCAATGTAAGGGACAGTTTAGATGGCAATAAATTGGTTTTATCAAGGGTTCCTCAAGACCTCAAAATTATTGTAGGGGTTCCTCTGTGGTAAATGGGCCTCTCTATGGTTTTAGAGGTTAAACTCTAACCAAGAAGATATAAAATGTTAAATAATAAAAAAAAAACAAATCTTGTCCAGATATTTCCCTGAAGGGAACAAAGGAAGGCAGGCAAACATGTTGGCTAATTGCGTCTTTAATCAGAGAGAATCAAAGAATATTTTTGTGCCCTCCGCGAGACATTCTTATCTAATCCTTTCCATTTGTAGGAAGATGTGCCAGTCACCGGCACAGAGAACGTATATTATGTAAGGCCATATGCTGGTACAATGCGCTCCTATCTGCGCCCGTTCCCTCGCACACTTCGGGAGGCTGATTTGCATAGAACTTATTAGTGATGCGCTCGGTCTATCAGTCTGTCTGACGCGCCGCTTTGGTTTTCATCGCTTACTGTCTTGTTTCGATACAAATGGCGCGCCGATCGGCACCTATGAAAGGATGAATGATTAGAAAAGCCTTTTAGGTAGAACACTTTAAATCACCGACGGCGGAATTTTGTATTTTTTTTTTTTTTTTTTTTGCTCTTTTGTTTAAATTTTTTTATATTAATGCAGTTCTGTCGTGACGGGCGATCCGTCAAGACGGGCAAAAATTAGCCTAAAATCTTCGGGATGTATTTTGCCCTTTTTTTTTACGACGTAAATTTATCACAGAAAGGCCTCAAAACTTTTTTTTTTTCTTTTCTATTTTTGTAACCGAAATAACTTTCAGTTCGAGTTCAACGGCCCGGGTCCGCCATTAGACGGCGCTCACGTCACAACCGCGCTTCTATTTTTGGGGGCAAATTTTCAATGGTTTCCGAATGCCTCCGACTCAATAGGCGCCATTTATCAAAATAGCCGGAAATAACACACCGTCTGCGCCGTTCCTGCAAGAGCCAATTAGATGCCAAACCTGTGCCGGAAAATGACAGCTGGGGGGGATGGAAGTTTAAGTTTGATTAGTGGCCGAGAGGATATAAAGATTTTGTTTGAGACATTTTGATAAACGGCTTCAGCTGCGCTTTTCACCGATTGTAATTGTTGCCTTTTGTCTTTTTTCCCTCTAATTGATGTCCCCGTTTTATCCTCTTCTGTCTGTAAAAAAGGTTCATTCTCAGTTGGGATTCTGTCTTCAGTTTTGAAATCACGTTTTCCCCCACTGATAGATTCTCCCAGTGCCAAGACATGTGCATCGAGTACCCAGGGTGAATGGTAAACTGCACCCCCACCATGATGTGGTGAGTGAAAATGTTCCCCCCCCCCAAAAAAAAACACACTCACCACCATGGGCATAAATTCCCTCTGCAAGCCAGAATTCTCCCCAAACAAAACGCAAAAATTCTCCCTCCTCCCGGTACAAATTCCCCCTCCCCCAGCACAAATCTTTGCTCCCCAATCCAGCCCTCCCCACACAGATCCTCTCGCCCTCAAATCCCCCTCCCAGTACAAATCCTCCCTCACGTCAAAAATATCCCTTCTAGCAAGAATCATTTTCCCCAAATTCCCCTCCAATCCTGTCCCCCCCAAATCCCCCCTTAGCAAAAATCCCCCCTGCTGATTTCCTCTCATAGCAAAAATCATCTCCCTCCAAATTCCCACCTCCCAGCACAAATCTTTGCCCCCCTAATCCGCCCCCCCAGCACATATCCTCTCCCACCCCCCCAAATCCTCCTCTCAGAACAAATCCCTCCTTCCCATTTCCTGTCCAATCATCTCTCTCCCAGCACAAATCCCCCCCCCCACCAAGCCACATATTCACCTCTTAGCACAAATCCACTCCCCCGATTTCCCCTCATACCACAAATCTTCTCCCTCCAAATTCCCCCTCCTAGTACAAAACTTTCCTCCCCCAATCTGCCCTCCCAGCACAGATCCTCCCCCCCTGAAATCCCCCTCTTGGCATAAATCTTCCCTCCCCCCAAAAATGCCCCTCCTAGCACAAATCTTCTCCCTTCAAGTTCCACCTGCCAGCATAAATAGCCCCCCGTCACCCTTCTTAGCACAAATGCCCCCAGAACAACCCCCCAATTCCCCCTCCCAGCACAAATCCACCCCCCCCCCCCCCACGATTTCCCCCCATAGCACAAATTGTCTCCCTCCACATTCCACCTCCCAGCACAAAACTTTGCCCCCCTAATCCGCCCTCCCAGCACATATCCTCTCCCCCCCAATCCCCCTCTCAGCACAAATCCCCCCTTCCCATTTCCTGTCCTAGCACAAATCACGTCTCTCCCAAATCCCCTCTCCCAGCCAAATCCTCCCCCCCAAATCCACATATTCACCTCTTAGCACAAATCCACTCCCCCGATTTCCCCTCATCTCACAAATCTTCTCCCTCCAAATTCCCCCTCCCAGCACAAAACTTTCCTCCCCCAATCTGCCCTCCCAGCACAGATCCTCCCCCCCTGAAATCCCCCTCTTAGCACAAATCCTCCTTCCCCCCAAAAAACGCCCCTCCTAGCACAAATCTTCTCCCTTCAAGTTCCACCTCCCAGCATAAATAGCCCCCCCATCACCCCTCTTGGCACAAATCCTCCTTCCACCAAAAAACGCCCCTCCTAGCTTAAATCTTCTCCCTTCAAGCTTAAATAGCCCCCCCCCAATCACCCCTCTTAGCACAAATGCCCCCAGCACAAACCCCCCCAATTCCCCCTCCCAGCACAAATCCACCCCCCCCCGATTTCCCCTCATACCATAAATCCACCCCCCCCCCCCCCCATGACTTTGCCTCATAGCCCCCTCTCCATTTCCCCTCATAGCACAAGTTGTCTCCTTCCAAAATCCACCTCCCAGCATAAATCCCCCCCCCCCCCCAATCTCCTCTGTTAACACAACCCCCCCCCCCCAGCACAACCACCCAGTTCCCCCCCCCCCCCCTCCATCACACACCCCCAAATGATCCTTCCTGGGAAAAGCCTCAACAATACCCCCGTAGCGAGTTCCCGCCGCTACAACCGTTATCCCGGATCCTTTTTTTCAGGAAATTCTCTTTTCTATAGAAATGCTCCAAATTTCCTCTTCTGTGTATATTATTTATCATTGTGTCCTCTGATTGGGTCATTCCTCCTGTGGGGGGGGATATTGTGTGTTTATTCTCCTTGTATGGCTCATCCATTGCCCCCCCCCCTCCCCTCCCCCGTAGCTCTTATCTGATGTAACAGATACTTCGATCCATGAAATAGAGTAAGTGAGAATTTTACACTCCGCGTGCGTCCCGTAATGAAATTGCGCGTTGAGGCCTTGTTCCCGTTTCTATAGATTCTCTTTTCCTTTCCCCTCGTAAGTTTTCAATGTTCAATATTAACAAGGTCGAATCATTCGAGGGAAACAAAGGATCAATGATGAGACCGATTGTTCAGCAAGTCAATTAAGCTTATTAAATAATACAGACGATCGGACTTGTTCCTTTCCTCGTCTCCTTTTTCCATTCAGATCAATCCGAGGAAGTTTTTTTTTTACTTCTGTTGTAAATATCATGGAGGTGACTCTATAACAAGAAATGAAGAAAGGAGCTTTTAGGAGGCCCCTAGAAGCTCTTCTAGATACCTACAGGAGCCTTCCGTCCCCCTCCCCCCCTCCACCACCCTGAAGACCAGGCTAAGATCCGACACTTCCTGGTAGTGTCAGAGCTGACCCATCCCCCGCCCACATACCTGCCCATTGGCCCATCACTATGATCGGCCGCCTCACTGACCAATAGGAATGTGTGGAAGGAGGAGCTCAGCAAGTTCCAGCCCTGCTCCAGAGCCTCACTACTGTTACTGGTCAGAGGTACAGCTAGAACCTTCGCCCCCCCCCCCCCCCCCCCGCCGGTGCAAGAAACTATGAAGAGCCCCCAGTGGGGGTCCGTCCATTAGGGGCACCTAGGTGCCCCCCTCTGTCCATGGCTGCCACATCCTAATTAATGCTCTATGATCCACGGCCGCCACCCCCTATTAATACGTCCGGCCCCTTTCAGGGCTCTGGGCGCATGAATTACATAGGCTTCTTGAAGCACCTGATTAAAGCCGGAGGCTCTCAAAGGCTTCAAAATAGGGTGGGCTCCGGGTGCAGAGCATTGAGTCAGGAGCCCACCCAGGTGTTACAATGAATATTCACTGGTGCAACTCTGATCCTCTTCCCGGTTTGATACCTGTCACCCGATTGGCTGAAAGGACAGGCGAGCCTATTGGATGCCTAAGAGGAGGGGAGGAGACGCACGGCGGAAGCGAGAAGGAGAAGACACAGGAGTCACTGCCCGATGCCCACAGCAGCCTTATTTCCACTGATGCCCCGATCCCCGCCGCTGCCCGATTCCCGCCGCTGCCCGATGTGCCTGCAGCTGCCCGATCCCTGCCGCTGCCCGATGTGCCTGCCGCTGCCCGATCCCTGCCGCTGCCCGATGTGCCTGCCGCTGCCCGATCCCCGCCGCTGCCCGATGTGCCTGCTGCTGCCCGATCCCCGCCGCTGCCCGATGTGCCTGCTGCTGCCCGATCCCTGCCTCTGCCCGATGTGCCTGCCGCTGCCCGATCCCCGCCGCTGCCCGATGTGCCTGCTGCTGCCCGATCCCCGCCGCTGCCCGATGTGCCTGCTGCTGCCCGATCCCTGCCGCTGCCCGATGTGCCTGCCGCTGCCCGATCCCCGCCGCTGCCCGATGTGCCTGCTGCTGCCCAATCCCTGCCGCTGCCCGATGTGCCTGCCGCTGCCCGATCCCCGCCGCTGCCCGATGTGCCTGCTGCTGCCCGATCCCCGCCGTTGCCCGATGTGCCTGCCGCTGCCCGATCACCGCCGCTGCGGGGCACTACTCTGATCACCAACATAAAGGGGCACTACACTGATCACCAACATAAAGGGCACTACACTGATCACCAACATAAAGGGGCACTACACTGATCACCAGCATAAAGGGGCACTATACTGATCATCAACATAAAGGGGCACTACACTGATCACCAACATAAAGGGGCACTACACTGATCACCAACATAAAGGGGCACTACACTGACTACACTAAGCTGGATATACGATCGTTATTATGGGATAATGAAGACGGAGATCTCTAATGTGACGATGGCATTCTGCTCTGATAAACAATCGCATTGTACGAAGATTCGCCGCACGCCGCGTCCCTTCAATCCCATGAAAAGAATGGCGCTCGGGTTGTCGCTAAGCAGTAAGTCCTTGTAGCACACCGGCCCCTTCAATGCAATTATACATTCGATCAGAGATCCCGAGGGGGGAGGGGGGGGACATCACAAGGCGATCGGCACGTGTTCCTGCAACCTGCGCTCACGGGAGAGCCCGCCCTGATCTGTAATCGGGATCAATATCGCATTGTATTCCACGCTGGTGAGACGGAAATGAGGCGCATTATTATTCACACTCAGATGTATCCATAATAGGATATTTATCTCCCCTACGGCGGACACTCCCCTTTTCTCTAGAAGGGCGCCCCCCCCGAGGTACGGTAGAAATAAAAAAATACCTTTGTCCTTCAATGCCAAAATATATCAATTAAATGCAATGAGAGTACCTAAATGAAGCTACTGGCAGACCTGTACAGCAGAGCTCAGACTGGGAGAAAGAGGGACAGTCAGGTATGCTGCATGACAAGAAACGTGCAGATAGGAGCAGACGGATGACCTCATCAGTCTTTTTCTGCTCCCTAATGGTCCACCGTATTCTTTCTGCAGCCTACACATGCAACAGGGAAAATGATGTCATCAAAACGGAGCTGTGTAAATCTTAGGACTGGATAGACCAAAATATAGAAATCCTCCTGTACACCTCTCATCTTTTAGCTGTCTGCTTGGAAAAACAAACGTATAAAGCTACAATCGAATCTGTTAATTAAAAAAAAAATTGTTTAGTCCAGCCAATCTACATTCACATTCGATCTGTGTGAATGAGGCAAAATGAATGTCTATTTTCTCTTCTGAGTGAATGTTCTTTTATTATGGTCAGAAGTAAAGTAGCACATCATGGCCACTAGATGGCGCTGAGGAGTATAGGAAATACATATGTCTTTGTAAAAGGAGCAGTGGAGGCCTGTCCATAGGGGGTGCAGGAGCGCCACCCCCCTAATGTTTGCCCGGCCCCTGATCTGCATGCGGGGCGCCGGACGCATGGATTCCAATGGGGTTTTTTTTTCTTTAAGCATGTGATTAGAGCCTGAGGCTCTAATTGGCTTCAAGACAGGGTGGGTGAGGGGCACAGAGCACTGCGCCCCGAACCCACCCAGTTGTGTGACTATGGCAAATTAATATTCGCTATTGTCTTCCTGATTCTTCTCGAAGTGAAACTAACGAAACAAATTTGTCCAAAAATAACGACATCCGAATTTGATATAAATTTTCAATATGAAATGTAAACATGTAAACATATTGCAATTCTTAGATATTAAAAATTCGTCAGCCGTATTCGAATCGAAAAAGAAAATTAGATTTGAATGCCGATTTTAATTTTTTTTCAGATTTTGGTCAAATTAAATTCACGAAAAACGAATCCTCCGAAATAACGAAACGAAATCCGCCCGAGATAATTACATTCTAATTCTAATTGAATTTGGAAACAAATACAAAACGTAAATATATTGCAGATCTTAGATGTGAAAAATTTGGCAGCCGCATAATAGAAAAAAAAATTAAAAATGTCCGATTCGAATGTTCCCGAATTTGATCAAATTGAATTCAGTCGAAGTTGGAAAATTCTAATCGAATTTGATAACAAATAAATTAAATGAATTCCGAAAACAAATGTAACTAAACGAAATGAATGAATTAACGAAATGAAACAAATGTTTTCGTTCCGCACGTCTCTAATATCCACGCAGAGCCGCCGGACACCAGACACACCGCTATGGGGATTGTTTGGAATTTTTTATTAGAAAAGAATAAAAAAAAATTTATAAAATAATAAAATAAATATTGTTTTGTAATTTCATATCACCGAACACTATGACACGGACCGCGTGTAATATATGGGAGGGGCGGTGTAATATATGGGAGGGGCGATGTAATATATGGGAGGGGCAATGTAATATATGGGAGGGGCGGTGTAATATATGGGAGGGGCGGTGTAATATATGGGAGGGGCGGTGTAATATATGGGAGGGGCGATGTAATATATGGGAGTGGCAATGTAATATATGGGAGGGGCGGTGTAATATATGGGGGGGTGGTGTAATATATGGAGGGGTGGTGTAATATATGGGGGGCGGTGTAATATATGGGAGGGGCAATGTAATATATGGGAGGGGCGATGTAATATATGGGAGGGGCAATGTAATATATGAGAGGGGCGGTGTAATATATGGGGGGCGGTGTAATATATGAGAGGGGCGGTGTAATATATGGGAGGGGCGGAGTAATATATGGGAGGGGGCAATGTAATATATGGGAGGGGCGATGTAATATATGGGAGGGGCGGAGTAATATATGGGAGGGGCAGTGTAATATATGAGAGGGACGGTGTAATATATGGGAGGGGCGGAGTAATATACGGGAGGGGCAATGTAATATATGGGAGGGGCGGTGTAATATATGGGAGGGGCGATGTAATATATGGGAGGGGCGGTGTAATATATGGGAGGGGCGATGTAATATATGAGAGGGGCGGTGTAATATATGGGAGGGGTGGAGTAATATATGGGAGGGGCAGTGTAATATATGGGAGGGGCGATGTAATATATGGGAGGGGCGATGTAATATATGGGAGGGGCGGAGCGGGCGTCTCTGTAATTACAGAATTAGGAAGTAATGATGACAATCATTTCCTCTTCTTCTTTCATAGAGACAAAGCTGCTCATTAACATCTTGAGAATGAATGAGGCTCCTTCTCTCCGCAGAGGGTGGGGGAGGGGAGGGAGAAGTCATGTCATTGTGAAATGGATAATCGCACAACAATAACCAATTAGAGGAGACACGTCCCTGGAATGTCTGATAACAACCCCCCCTCCCCCGCACTGAACCACCCAAGTCACAGCGACTAGAGTGTCACCGTATGGAGACCGGCACAGACAGAGAGACTTCTCTTCATCCACCTGCAATAAATATCACTATGATGTCATAGCAATCATCTACATCAGTAGTGGTCAACTCTCAGATATCGGGGGGGGGGGGGGGGGACCTAACACCCCCAAAGAGCCGCAGATAATATTCTGTAAAAGTGATGCTACTCAGCACAGGGATGGTGGGAACCCCTCATAATGGGCCCAGCAGGTGTACAGACCCGGGAACTCAGCACAGGGATTATGGGAACCCCTCATAATGGGCACAGCGGGTGTACAGACCCGGGAACTCAGCACAGGGATGGTGAGAACCCCTCATAATGGGCACAGCGGGTGTACAGACCCGGGAACTCAGCACAGGGATGGTGGGAACCCCTCATAATGGGCACAGCGGGTGTACAGACCCGGGAACTCAGCACAGGGATGGTGGGAACCCCTCATAATGGGCACAGCGGGTGTACAGACCCGGGAACTCAGCACAGGGATGGTGGGAACCCCTCATAATGGGCACAGCAGGTAGCAAGTCCCAAGGTGAGAGGGTGCAGCAGGGGGCTGATTTGCGTCAGACATTTGTGAACGCGGCTTAAATTCTGATCGTGTCATCTCAGTCAAGGATGTAGATGATGTCTGGACAGAGATGGTGCCGTCCTTCTGGATAGAAAAGCAGATGAAGACATTGTCAATGGCAGTTCTGTGATCTCTGTGAGAGGTAATAAATACCTGAATGGGTTACACTGACACATTAATGGGCATGACAAATCCCTGATGACAGGTCCTCTTTTCCTCTCCATCATCTGTATTATCGGGTTCTACCTTCTCCTGATCTCTAATCCTCATTTCACGATTGTAGAGTTGAATTTAATGATTGTAGATGTAGAAGTTGGGATTGCCCGCAGCAATGCATGCTGGTAATAAATCAAACGCTCTTAAATATTATTTTCGCTGACATTCCCCGCCCAGAGCCCCAAATATCGGAGATTTCTCCCCGGACTTCATTCTACAACAATTCTTTCTTAATGCCGATCGACCATCAATCATGACGTCTGTCACCGAGGAATAACGCGTATTCTTCCCGCCGTGTACTGCTCGGGAAATAAGAGATCAACCCCTACATCACATGACACACCCCTACATGGTATGACACACCCCTACATGGTATGACACACCCCTACATCATATGACACACCCCTACATGGCATGACACACCCCTACATGGTATGACACACCCCTACATGGTATGACACACCCCTACATGGCATGACACACCCCTACATGGTATGACACACCCCTACATGGTATGACACACCCCTACATGGTATGACACACCCCTACATGGTATGACACACCCCTACATCATATGACACACCCCTACATGGCATGACACACCCCTACATGGTATGACACACCCCTACATGGTATGACACACCCCTACATGGCATGACACACCCCTACATGGTATGACACACCCCTACATGGTATGACACACCCCTACATGGCATGACACACCCCTACATGGTATGACACACCCCTACATCACATGACACACCCCTACATCACATGACACACCCCTACATGGTATGACACACCCCAACATGGTATGACACACCCCTATGTGGTATGACACACCCCTACATCACATGACACACCCCTACGTGGTATGACACACCCCTACATGGCATGACACACCCCTACATGGCATGACACACCCCTACATCACATGACACACCCCTACATGGTATGACACACCCCTACATGGCATGACACACCCCTACATCACATGACACACCCCTACATCACATGACACACCCCTACATGGTATGACACACCCCTACATGGCATGACACACCCCAACATGGCATGACACACCCCTACATAACATGAAACACCCCTACATGGTATGACACCCCTACATGACATGACACACCCCTACATGGTATGACACACCCCTACATTACATGACACACCCCTACATCACATGACACACCCCTACATTACATGACACACCCCTACATAGCATGACACACCCCTGCATTACATGGCACATCCCTACATTACATGACACACCCCTACATCACATGACACACCCCTACATTATATGACACACCCCTACATCACATGACACACCCCTACATTACATGACACATCCCTACATTATATGACACACCCCTACATCACATGACACACCCCTACATTATATGACACACCCCTACATCACATGACACACCCCTACATTATATGACACACCCCTACATGGCATGACACATATAACATGGGTTCACTTACTTTTTCCTCCAGCACTGTGAATGTATAATAAAGAGACGAGCGATTGGATTGGTCGGTGTTATGGAGGGAAGCACGCGGGGTGCCTCTCTATTGGTGTAAGATAGACGGGGATCACATTTTATGACCAATCCCTGCAGAAAAGCCGTCCATTCCAAAGGGGGTTCACTGACTTTTTCCTTGTCATTGTATTGTCATTGATGTCATGTGATCCCAGTGACCCCGCCTCCAGTCTACAGCCTGTCACTGATTGGTAGGTGGACAGTTTTTGTGTGAATGAGCCCCTAAATCTCATCTCCCACCAAAATACATATATCTATATACTTCTTTTATATGAGATTTCCGTCATTGAATTGTGACGTTTGGGCGCAGTGACGCGGTCGGCGTCCTCCACCGATGGACTGCGGGCCGCGCGGCATGCCAAACGCCCCACTAAACGCACCAAACGCCGCTGATTATCATCATTCCTGGGATGAAGAAGTGTCTCTCTGACGGCCGCTTTGTTTGCCTTCATCTTTATTTGGGCCAAATTGGCTTCACCGGCGGCGGCCTGCGGCGTTCCGTGATGTGAGCGCTCCTGACAAGCCGCTCGCTACGCCGTGAACTGCTCACCTTACAAATATCAGATTGTGCGTCGGATTTAATTGGATATAATGTCCCCGGAGTTGGCATCACCTTCACCCATCTGTTCCCTTTCCAGCGCCGATCCCAACGCTGCCAGGAATCGTCTCCGTCCAAAACATGTTCAACAAAGTCACCGATAGAGCGCCAATGCCAGCCAATACCGTGCCACCAAAATAACCGACCCCCAAGAAGACCGATCCTTTATTATTATTACAGTGAACATCAGAGTAGTCCTTTCATACACCTCCAGGCATTCATTACCATCGTCATCATCCTTGAGAATGCCCTTATCTCTCCAGAATGACGGCACCACCTTTGTTCGGGCATCAGCCAGAGCCAACTTCTACGTTCTGTACTGAGAGATGGCACAATCATGTAATTCCTCAAACCTGGCGGTGTTCACAAATGTCTGACACAGATCAGCCCCTGCTGCAGCCTCTCCCCTTGTGACTTTCTACAAAGTTACAATGAACAGTCTGATCACTGGGGGAGGGGAGACTGAGGAAATGACTCCTTCTCCTTCTACAAAGTTACAATGTACAGTCTGATCACCGGGGAAGGGGAGACTGAGGAAATGACTCCTCCCCCTTCTACAAAGTTACAATGTACAGTCTGATCACTGGGGGAGAGGAGACTGAGGAAATGACTCCTCCCCCTTCTACAAAGTTACAATGTACAGTCTGATCACTGGGGGAGGGGAGACTGAGGAAATGACTCCTCCCCCTTCTACAAAGTTACAATGTACAGTCTGATCACTGGGGGAGGGGAGACTGAGGAAATGACTCCTCCCCCTTCTACAAAGTTACAATGTACAGTCTGATCACTGGGGGAGGGGAGACTGAGGAAATGACTCCTCCTCCTTCTACAAAGTTACAATGTACAGTGTGATCGCTGAAGGAGGGGAGACTGAGGAAATGACTCCTCCTCCTTCTACAAAGTTACAATGTACAGTGTGATCGCTGGGGGAAGGGAGACTGAGGAAATGACTCCTCCTCCTTCTACAAAGTTACTGTATAATAAATATTGTATAGTCTATATTCCGACTGCCTTTACAGTAAAGAATCTACAGACTGACATTACAAATTCGCTGTCTGACTTCACTTATAGTAAAGAGCCTTTATTCTATATTCTTACTACCTTTACAGGAAAGAATCTACATTGTGATTATCTTTACAATAACTTATCCAGATTCTGACTAATATTACAGCAAAGACTCCTGGGCTGCCTGTACAGTGAAGGATCTGTAGTATGCTTTTACAATAAAGAATCCAGTCTATCTACCCTTAAAGTAAATGAATTTAAGACATAATAGCTTTACAGTAAGAATGCAAACTATGCCGGCCCTTATAGTGACGTATCTGAAGTCTGTCTGCCTTTACAGTGGAGAATCCTCAGTCTGTCTGCCCTTACTGTGAAGGATTTTCAGACTAAGCAGCTTTACTGTAAACAATCAACACTTTGGTTGACCATATAGTAAAGGCATTGTAAATTCACTACCTTTACAATAGAGAATCCACAGTCTGTCTACCCTTAAAGTAAAGAATTTTCAGACTTGCTGTACAGTAAAGAATCCACACTATAAGGCCATCCTTATAGTAAAAGATCTACAAACTGAGTACCTTTACAGTAGAGAATCCACAGTCTGAATGCTTTTAAATTAAAAGATCTATAAACTAACTACCTTTACAGTAAAGAATCCTTTACCTCCCTTACAGTAAATGATCTAATAACAAACTGGAAAGAATCCACAATCTGACTATGTTAGAGGGAAATACACACCTATTAATAGTTATTAAGGGGAAAATAATAAATACCATAAGAGCATTTTCTAGCTACCCCTCTGCCTGCAGAAAAACTGCCTTTACAGTAAAGAACCTTTTACAATAAAGTGTGTGAAGCCAAACTACTTTTACAGTAAAGAATCCACAACTTGATGATATTTAATACAAAAAATTGGTAAACGTATCTGACTATTAAAGGAGAAAATAAAGAAGAAACATTGTATCTAATTAGAATGACGGGTCTCTGGGCTGTGATTGGTGCCTGCAGGTCTCTGCCCTGTGATTGGTGCCTGCAGGTCTCTGCCCTGTGATTGGTGCCTGCAGGTCTCTGCCCTGTGATTGGTGCCTGCAGGTCTCTGGGCTGTGATTGGTGCCTGCAGGTCTCTGCCCAGTGATTGGTGCCTGCAGGTCTCTGGGCTGTGATTGGTGCCTGCAGGTCTCTGGGCTGTGATTGGTGCCTGCAGGTCTCTGCACTGTGATTGGTGCCTGCAGGTCTCTGCACTGTGATTGGTGCCGGCAGGTCTTTGCCCAGTGATTGGTGCGTGCAGGTCTCTGGGCTGTGATTGGTGCCTGCAGGTCTCTGGGCTGTGATTGGTGCCTGCAGGTCTCTGCGCTGTGATTGGTGCCTGCAGGTCTCTGCCCTGTGATTGGTGCCTGCAGGTCTCTGCGCTGTGATTGGTGCTTGCAGGTCTCTGCCCTGTGATTGGTGCCTGCAGGTCTCTGTGCTGTGATTGGTCCCTGCAGGTCTCTGCGCTGTGATTGGTGCCTGCAGGTCTCTGCCCTGTGATTGGTGCCTGCAGATCTCTGGGCTGTGATTGGTGCCTGCAGGTCTCTGTGCTGTGATTGGTGCCTGCAGGTCTCTGCGCTGTGATTGGTGCCTGCAGGTCTCTGCGCTGTGATTGGTCCCTGCAGGTCTCTGGGCTGTGATTGGTGCCTGCAGGTCTGTGCCCTGTGATTGGTGCCTGCAGGTCTCTGGGCTGTGATTGGTGCCTGCAGGTCTCTGGGCTGTGATTGGTGCCTGCAGGTCTCTGGGCTGTGATTGGTGCCTGCAGGTCTCTGCGCTGTGATTGGTGCCTGCAGGTCTCTGCACTGTGATTGGTGCCTGCAGGTCTCTGGGCTGTGATTGGTGCCTGCAGGTCTCTGGGCTGTGATTGGTGCCTGCAGGTCTCTGCCCTGTGATTGGTCCCTGCAGGTCTCTGGGCTGTGATTGGTGCCTGCAGATCTCTGCCCTGTGATTGGTGCCTGCAGGTCTCTGCCCTGTGATTGGTGCCTGCAGGTCTCTGGGCTGTGATTGGTGCCTGCAGGTCTCTGCCCTGTGATTGGTCCCTGCAGGTCTCTGCCCTGTGATTGGTGCCTGCAGGTCTCTGGGCTGTGATTGGTGCCTGCAGGTCTCTGCCCTGTGATTGGTCCCTGCAGGTCTCTGGGCTGTGATTGGTGCCTGCAGGTCTCTGCCCTGTGATTGGTGCCTGCAGGTCTCTGCGCTGTGATTGGTGCCTGCAGGTCTCTGCGCTGTGATTGGTGCCTGCAGGTCTCTGCGCTGTGATTGGTGCCTGCAGGTCTCTGCGCTGTGATTGGTGCCTGCAGGTCTCTGTGCTGTGATTGGTGCCTGCAGGTCTCTGTGCTGTCATTGGTGCCTGCAGGTCTCTGCCCTGTGATTGGTTCCTGCAGATCTCTGCGCTGTGATTGGTGCCTGCAGGTCTCTGCGCTGTGATTGGTGCCTGCAGGTCTCTGCGCTGTGATTGGTGCCTGCAGGTCTCTGCGCTGTGATTGGTGCCTGCAGGTCTCTGCGCTGTGATTGGTGCCTGCAGGGTTCTGGTCCTCATTGTGTATTATCAATGCAGTAATGAAAGAAGAAGAGATGGAAGTTTCCTCTCCCAGAGTCTCCTGACACCGTTGTTAATGGTGACGGTTTGCCGGAGCCGCTCACCTTCAGTATGATGGAGAGACAGGAGGACCAGCACCTTCTACCTCGTCATCCCTAAATCTTCCTGTCAGTGGGCAGTGTGTCAGTTAGGAAATCTCTGGGAGATTCACCTGCAGTGAATGTTTGGTGAATGTCTGATTCACCGCTTTACAAATAAGTCCCTTCTGTCTGTATAGGAATTCAACATTTACAGGTTCACAGTTTTCAATCTGAAGCTTCTAATTTGCCCTCCCAGTGACATCATCACTGGGTCTCTGTGCTTCTCTATGCAATGCAGGCAGATCATGGCTGGTGGGAGGGGCCAGCAGGGGGCGGTACACGGTTTCCTGAACACAACACAGAACCCTGTCTCAGTTCTCCTCTTAAGAGCCCTCAGCCCTAATGCAAGCAGTGGGTATTTTTTATACAATATTTCTGGGGTACTTTTAGGTACATTTTTGTATACATTCATTGGTAGTGTTTTTTTATACATTTTTTGGGTAATGTAGTATTCCTGTAGTATTGAGATAATGGAATATTTCTGGGGTAAGTACATTTTTTGGGGGGGGGGGGGGGGGTTAAAATAGTATTTCTCTGGTATTTTTAGATACATTTTGGGTGATGGATTTCTTCTGGGGTATTTTTGATACATTTTGATTACATGGGGTAATGGAGTATTTGTAGAGTATTTTTTTTATACATTTTGGGTAAGTGAAATATTACTCAAGTATTTTTTCATACATTTTTAAATAATGGAGTATTTTTTTGATATTTTTTGGGGTATTGAGTATTCCTGAGGTGTTTTTATCCATTTATCGGTAATATATGGGATGTTTTTTAATACATTTTGAGTAATGGAGTATTTCTGGATATATTTTTGCGTAATGTAGTGTTCCTGGAGTATTTTTCATACATGTTGGGATAATTGAATATTTATTTTTTTAAACATTTTTTGGATAATACAGTATTTCTGGGGTATTTTTACATACATTTTAGGGTAATGGAGTATTTCTGGAGTATTTTTTCATATTTTTTGGGTGGTGGAGTGTTTCAGGAGTATGTTTGATACACTTTCGAGTAATGGAATGTTCTTGGAGTATTGTTTTGATACAATTTTGGGTAATGGAGCATTTCTGGAGTATTTTTCAGTAATGGAGTATTCCTAAAGTGTTTTTATACATTTTTTGGTAATATCTGGGGTATTTTTAAATACATTTTTGGTAATGGAGTATTTCTGGATACATTTTTTGGTAATGGAGTAATTTTGGAGTAGTTGTTATACATTTTAGGGTAGTGGAGTATTTCTGGAGTATTTTTTATATATTTTGGATTAATGGAATATTTCTGGAGTCTTTTTTTAAACATTTTTTGGATAATATACAGTATTTCTGGGGTATTTTTAGATACATTTTAGGGTAGTGGAGTATTTTTGGATACATCTTGGGTAATGGAGTATTTCTGGAGTATTTTTTTATACATTTGGGGTTATTGAAATATTCCTTGAGTATTTTTTCATACATTTTTAGGTAATGAAGTATCCCTGGAGTATTTTTGATACATTTTTCAGTAATGGAGTATTCCTGAAGTGTTTTTATACATTTTTTGGTAATATCTGGAATGTTTTTAATACATTTTGGGTAATGGAGTATTTCTGGATACATTTTCGGGTAATGTAGTGTTCCTTGATTATATTTTTTATACATTTTGGGATAATAGAAAATTTCTTGAGTATTTTTTTAAAACCTTTTTTGGGTAACAGTATTTCTTGGGTATTTTTAGATACATTTTGGGGTAATGGAGTATTTCTGGACTATTTGTTATACCTTTTAGGGTAATGGCATATTTCTGGATACATTTTCGGTAATGGAGTATTTCTGGAGTATTTTCTAATACATTTTTGTATTGTTACACTTTTGGGTAATGGAGTATTCCTGGAGTATTTTTTCATACTTTTTTGGGGTAATAGAGTATTTCTGGAGTATTGTTGATCAGATTTTGGATAATTGAGTTTTTCTGAATTTTTTTTTAAACTTGTATTTGGTAGTGGAGTATGTCTGGATACATTTTTGTGTAATGGAGTATTCCTGGAGTATTTTTGATACATTTTGGGGTAATGGAGTATGTCTAGAATTATTTTTTGATACATTTTTTGGTAATGTATTATTCCTGGGGTATTTGTTGATACATGTTTTGGGTGATGGAGTATTATTAGTTACATTTTTAGGTTATGGAGTATTTCTAGAGTTTTTATGCATTTTAGCATAATGGAGTATTTCTGGATACATTTTGGTTAATTGAGTGTTCCTGGAACATTTTTTGATACAATTTTGGGGTAATGGAGTATTCCTGGAGTATTTTGTATACATTTCAGGATAATGGAGTAATCGCGGAGCATTTTTTTAATTCAATTTTGGGTAATGAGGTTTTCCTGGAGTATGTTTTATACATTTTGCTACATTTTGGGGTAATGGAGTATTCCTGGATAAATTTGGGGTAATGGAGTAGTATTTTTCGATACATTTTGCTACATTTTAGGGCAATGGAGTATTCCTGGAGTATTTTAGATACATTTTAGGGCAATGGAGTATTCCTGGAATATTTTAGATACATTTTGGGGTAATGGAGTATTTCTGGATACATTTTGGGTAAAGGAGTAGTATTTTTCTATACATTTTGCTACATTTTGGGGTAATGGAGTATTCCTGGAGTATTTCAGATACATTTTGGGGTAATAGAGTATTTCTGGATACATTTTGGGTAAAGGAGTAGTATTTTTCGATCTATGTTGCTACATATTGGGGTAATGGAGTAATCCTGGAGTATTTTTGAAATATTTTGGGGTAATGGAGTATTTCTGGATACATTTTAGGTAATGGAGTATTCCTGTATTCATTTTGGGTAATCGAGTATTTCTGGATACATTTTGGGTAAAGGAGTAGTATTTTTCTATACATTTTGGGGTAATGGAGTATTCCTGGAGTATTTTAAATTAATTTTGGGGTAATGGCGTATTTCTGGATACATTTTGGTGTGATGGCGTATTTCTGGATACATTTTGGGGTAATGGAGTATTTCTGGATACATTTTGGGTAATGGAGTAGTATTTTTCTAGACACTTTGCTACATTTTAGGGTAATGGAGTATTCCTGGAGTATTTTAGATACATTTTGGGGTAATGGAGTATTTCTGGATACATTTTGAATAACAGAGTAGTATTGTTTGCTACATTTAGCTACATTTTAGGGTAATGGAGTAGTCCTGGAGTATTGTTGATACATTTTGGGGTAATGGAGTATTTCTGGATATATTTTGGGTAATGGAGTATTTCTGGATATATTTTGGGTAATGGAGTAGTATTTTTCTATACATTTTGCTACATTTTGGGGTAATGGAGTATTTCTGGATACATTTTGGGTAATGGAGTAGTATTTTTCTATACATTTAGCTACATTTTGGGGTAATAGAGTAGTCCTGGAGTATTTGTGATACATTTTGGGGTAATGGAGTATTTCTGGATACATTTTGGGTAATGGAGTAGTATTTTTCTATACATTTTGCTACATTTTGGGGTAATGGAGTATTTCTGGATACATTTTGGGTAATGGAGTAGTATTTTTCGATACATTTTGCTACATTTTAGGGCAATGGAGTATTCCTGGAGTATTTTAGATACATTTTAGGGCAATGGAGTATTCCTGGAATATTTTAGATACATTTTGGGGTAATGGAGTATTTCTGGATACATTTTGGGTAAAGGAGTAGTATTTTTCTATACATTTTGCTACATTTTGGGGTAATGGAGTATTCCTGGAGTATTTCAGATACATTTCGGGGTAATAGAGTATTTCTGGATACATTTTGGGTAAAGGAGTAGTATTTTTCGATCTATGTTGCTACATATTGGGGTAATGGAGTAATCCTGGAGTATTTTTGAAATATTTTGGGGTAATGGAGTATTTCTGGATACATTTTAGGTAATGGAGTATTCCTGTATTCATTTTGGGTAATCGAGTATTTCTGGATACATTTTGGGTAAAGGAGTAGTATTTTTCTATACATTTTGGGGTAATGGAGTATTCCTGGAGTATTTTAGATTAATTTTGGGGTAATGGCGTATTTCTGGATACATTTTGGTGTGATGGCGTATTTCTGGATACATTTTGGGGTAATGGAGTCTTTCTGGATACATTTTGGGTAATGGAGTAGTATTTTTCTAGACACTTTGCTACATTTTAGGGTAATGGAGTATTCCTGGAGTATTTTAGATAAATTTTGGGGTAATGGAGTATTTCTGGATACATTTTGAATAACAGAGTAGTATTGTTTGCTACATTTAGCTACATTTTAGGGTAATGGAGTAGTCCTGGAGTATTGTTGATACATTTTGGGGTAATGGAGTATTTCTGGATATATTTTGGGTAATGGAGTATTTCTGGATATATTTTGGGTAATGGAGTATTTCTGGATATATTTTGGGTAATGGAGTAGTATTTTTCTATACATTTTGCTACATTTTGGGGTAATGGAGTATTTCTGGATACATTTTGGGTAATGGAGTAGTATTTTTCTATACATTTAGCTACATTTTGGGGTAATAGAGTAGTCCTGGAGTATTTGTGATACATTTTGGGGTAATGGAGTATTTCTGGATACATTTTGGGTAATGGAGTAGTATTTTTCTATACATTTTGCTACATTTTGGGGTAATGGTGTATTTCTGGATACATTTTGGGTAATGGAGTAGTATTTTTCTATACATTTTGCTACATTTTGGGGTAATGGTGTATTTCTGGATACATTTTGGGTAATGGAGTAGTATTTTTCGATACATTTTGCTACATTTTAGGGCAATGGAGTATTCCTGGAGTATTTTAGATACATTTTAGGGCAATGGAGTATTCCTGGAATATTTTAGATACATTTTGGGGTAATGGAGTATTTCTGGATACATTTTGGGTAAAGGAGTAGTATTTTTCTATACATTTTGCTACATTTTGGGATAATGGAGTATTCCTGGAGTATTTCAGATACATTTTGGGGTAATAGAGTATTTCTGGATACATTTTGGGTAAAGGAGTAGTATTTTTCGATCTATGTTGCTACATATTGGGGTAATGGAGTAATCCTGGAGTATTTTTGAAATATTTTGGGGTAATGGAGTATTTCTGGATACATTTTAGGTAATGGAGTATTCCTGTATTAATTTTGGATAATTGAGTATTTCTGGATATATTTTGGGTAAAGGAGTAGTATTTTTCTATACATTTTTGGGGTAATGGAGTATTCCTGGAGTATTTTAGATTAATTTTGGGGTAATGGCGTATTTCTGGATACATTTTGGTGTGATGGCGTATTTCTGGATACATTTTGGGGTAATGGAGTCTTTCTGGATACATTTTGGGTAATGGAGTAGTATTTTTCTAGACACTTTGCTACATTTTAGGGTAATGGAGTATTCCTGGAGTATTTTAGATACATTTTGGGGTAATGGAGTATTTCTGGATACATTTTGAATAACAGAGTAGTATTGTTTGCTACATTTAGCTACATTTTAGGGTAATGGAGTAGTCCTGGAGTATTGTTGATACATTTTGGGGTAATGGAGTATTTCTGGATATATTTTGGGTAATGGAGTATTTCTGGATATATTTTGGGTAATGGAGTATTTCTGGATATATTTTGGGTAATGGAGTAGTATTTTTCTATACATTTTGCTACATTTTGGGGTAATGGAGTATTTCTGGATACATTTTGGGTAATGGAGTAGTATTTTTCGATACATTTTGCTACATTTTAGGGCAATGGAGTATTCCTGGAGTATTTTAGATACATTTTAGGGCAATGGAGTATTCCTGGAATATTTTAGATACATTTTGGGGTAATGGAGTATTTCTGGATACATTTTGGGTAAAGGAGTAGTATTTTTCTATACATTTTGCTACATTTTGGGGTAATGGAGTATTCCTGGAATATTTCAGATACATTTTGGGGTAATAGAGTATTTCTGGATACATTTTGGGTAAAGGAGTAGTATTTTTCGATCTATGTTGCTACATATTGGGGTAATGGAGTAATCCTGGAGTATTTTTGAAATATTTTGGGGTAATGGAGTATTTCTGGATACATTTTAGGTAATGGAGTATTCCTGTATTCATTTTGGGTAATCGAGTATTTCTGGATACATTTTGGGTAAAGGAGTAGTATTTTTCTATACATTTTGGGGTAATGGAGTATTCCTGGAGTATTTTAGATTAATTTTGGGGTAATGGCGTATTTCTGGATACATTTTGGTGTGATGGCGTATTTCTGGATACATTTTGGGGTAATGGAGTCTTTCTGGATACATTTTGGGTAATGGAGTAGTATTTTTCTAGACACTTTGCTACATTTTAGGGTAATGGAGTATTCCTGGAGTATTTTAGATAAATTTTGGGGTAATGGAGTATTTCTGGATACATTTTGAATAACAGAGTAGTATTGTTTGCTACATTTAGCTACATTTTAGGGTAATGGAGTAGTCCTGGAGTATTGTTGATACATTTTGGGGTAATGGAGTATTTCTGGATATATTTTGGGTAATGGAGTATTTCTGGATATATTTTGGGTAATGGAGTATTTCTGGATATATTTTGGGTAATGGAGTAGTATTTTTCTATACATTTTGCTACATTTTGGGGTAATGGAGTATTTCTGGATACATTTTGGGTAATGGAGTAGTATTTTTCTATACATTTAGCTACATTTTGGGGTAATAGAGTAGTCCTGGAGTATTTTTGATACATTTTGGGGTAATGGAGTATTTCTGGATACATTTTGGGTAATGGAGTAGTATTTTTCTATACATTTTGCTACATTTTGGGGTAATGGAGTATTTCTGGATAAATTTTGGGTAATGGAGTAGTATTTTTCGATACATTTTGCTACATTTTAGGGCAATGGAGTATTCCTGGAGTATTTTAGATACATTTTAGGGCAATGGAGTATTCCTGGAATATTTTAGATACATTTTGGGGTAATGGAGTATTTCTGGATACATTTTGGGTAAAGGAGTAGTATTTTTCTATACATTTTGCTACATTTTGGGATAATGGAGTATTCCTGGAGTATTTCAGATACATTTTGGGGTAATAGAGTATTTCTGGATACATTTTGGGTAAAGGAGTAGTATTTTTCGATCTATGTTGCTACATATTGGGGTAATGGAGTAATCCTGGAGTATTTTTGAAATATTTTGGGGTAATGGAGTATTTCTGGATACATTTTAGGTAATGGAGTATTCCTGTATTAATTTTGGATAATTGAGTATTTCTGGATACATTTTGGGTAAAGGAGTAGTATTTT
Source organism: Lithobates septentrionalis (assembly GCA_037952835.1). Lineage (NCBI taxonomy): Eukaryota > Metazoa > Chordata > Amphibia > Anura > Ranidae > Lithobates > Lithobates septentrionalis. The sequence continues at coordinate 28,932 of JBBDGP010003826.1, forward strand.
TCTATACATTTTGGGGTAATGGAGTATTCCTGGAGTATTTTAGATTAATTTTGGGGTAATGGCGTATTTCTGGATACATTTTGGTGTGATGGCGTATTTCTGGATACATTTTGGGGTAATGGAGTATTTCTGGATACATTTTGGGTAATGGAGTAGTATTTTTCTAGACACTTTGCTACATTTTAGGGTAATGGAGTATTCCTGGAGTATTTTAGATAAATTTTGGGGTAATGGAGTATTTCTGGATACATTTTGAATAACAGAGTAGTATTGTTTGCTACATTTAGCTACATTTTAGGGTAATGGAGTAGTCCTGGAGTATTGTTGATACATTTTGGGGTAATGGAGTATTTCTGGATATATTTTGGGTAATGGAGTATTTCTGGATATATTTTGGGTAATGGAGTAGTATTTTTCTATACATTTTGCTACATTTTGGGGTAATGGAGTATTTCTGGATACATTTTGGGTAATGGAGTAGTATTTTCCTATACATTTAGCTACATTTTGGGGTAATAGAGTAGTCCTGGAGTATTTTTGATACATTTTGGGGTAATGGAGTATTTCTGGATACATTTTGGGTAATGGAGTAGTATTTTTCTATACATTTTGCTACATTTTGGGGTAATGGAGTATTTCTGGATACATTTTAGGTAATGGAATAGTATTTTTCTATACATTTTGCTACATTTTGGGGTAATGGAGTATTTCTGGATACATTTTGGGTAATGGAGTAGTATTTTTCTATACATTTTGCTACATTTTGAGGTGATGGAGTAGTCCTGGAGTATTTGTGATACATTTTGGGGAAATGGAGTATTCCTGGAGTATTTTAGATACATTTTGGGTTAATGGAGTATTTCTGGATACATTTTGAATAACGGGGTAGTATTTTTCGCTACATTTAGCTACATTTTGGGGTAATAGAGTAGTCCTGGAGTATTTTTCATACATTTTGGGGTAATGGAGTATTTATGGATACATTTTAGGTAATGGAGTATTCCTGGAGTATTTTAGATACATTTTCGTGTAATGGAGTATTTCCGGATACATTTTACGTAAAGGAGTAGTATTTTTTGAAACATTTTGCTTCATTTTTGGGTAATGGAGTAGTCCTGGAGTATTTTTGATACATTTTGGGGTAATGGAGTATATCCGGATACATTTTCGGGTAATGGAGTATTTCTGGATATATTTGGGGTAACGGAGTAGTATTTTTCGATACATTTTGCTACATTTTCGGGTGATGGAGTAGCCTTGGAGTATTTTTGATACATTTACGGGTAATGGAGTATATCTGGATATATTTTGGGTAACAGAGTACTATTTTTTTGCTACATTTTGCTAAATTTTTTCGGGTGATGGATTAGTCTTGGAATATTTTTGACACATTTTGTGGTAATGGAGTATATTTTGCTACATTTTCGGGTAATGGAGTATTATACATTTTGGGTAACGGAGTAGTATTTTCAATATATTTTGCTACATTTTGGGGTATTGGAGTATTTCTGGGGCATCTTTTTTCTGTCACATATAGTGATCTGATAGGCTTTCATGCTGATCCCTTTCTATACTTCTAATCAGGCTCCTTATTGTTTGTATCTTTCTAAATGATACAATTTGTAGACAGAGGGGGTTGCGGATCTCGCAGAGATCTTCATGCAACAAGCAGGTTCCTCTGTCTCTGGTGACAGAAGCGGTCGAGTTTGCAGCATGCCAGCCTCGGCGCCCCGTCAGGAAAAGCCAACCTGCGTCCGAGGAATACCGATGCACCACAAATAACTCGAATCTTCACTTTTTTTCCCTCTATGAACCATCTGGAGACGTTGCCCTTTTCACACACCGGTAACGTTCGGTAAAACTGGTGGTGAGGGATTCGGCCGCCCGGATAGGCAGCGAGGAGGACTGGCTGGTCAGGAAGGTTTCCGTAGAAAAGGCGGTCGCTGGGTTCCCAAAGAGAAATGTCTTTTTTTTTTTTCTTCTTCCCTCGTCTCTGGCTAAGAAAATCAATTTCCTTTTGAAAGCTGAACGCTTGCTTTAACACTTGAGACTCAGAGTCGTTGAGCCGCATTTCTTCCTCGGTCTCCTTGGATTTCGGACAATTGGCTGGCGGGCTCTGGAGATACAATAGCCTTTTAGCTTCCAGCGGTGTTGGAAGAGGCAGAGACGGCGATGCCGTTCCTTGGCGGAGACCTTCCTTCCCGTAGAGGTGTCGTTAGTTGTAGTCGCGTTGCTACGGAGGGAGGCTTTGCTTGTCGCCGCGGCGCCGAGGCAGTTAAGTTATCTCAGCTCTTGGGGTTTTGTTTTTTTTTGCAGGCATTAAGCGGCAAGACTGGCATTCTTTCGCAAGGTGCAAAATGTGCCCAACTCAGAGATAAGCCTTCATCGCCGATTGCCATGTAGGGTTGTCATTGTAACTCAACCGCAGTGATAAAAAAAAAAAAATGTTCTCAATACGATGATGTAATTGAAATAATAAAATGTCCTTGATGATGTGAAAGCTGCTCTCTTAACCGATTGCGAAGATGTTGAATTTCCATCGGCAAGAGTTAATCCGCTTTCTCTTTTTCTTTCTCTTTCCAGATTGGAGTGTGCGGCCACACGAGGGCGTCTGAGACAAGCAGACCAAGACTGGACTCATTTTTCCTCCAAGCCTCATAAACTGCCTTTTTTTCCTCCTGCTCTACCTGTTATGTCCAAGATCTGGCCCCTGCTTGACAATTGCTTTGAATTCCAAAGGACCAGAGACCTAGGATGAGGAGCGCTGAATCTTCCCACCACTTGCTTTTCACGTTGCCACTTTTTTTCGCCTGGACGGCGGCCAGCCTGGACTTCGGACACAATTCCTGCACCACGCAAGTGCAGGGGGAATTTTACGGCTATTTCTCCTCTTTGTCTCTTTTTCCCTTGAACTCTTCGCTGTGCGCTTGGATTATCCAGAACCCGGACCCCAGGAGGTACACGCTGTACGTAAAAGTCTCCAAGCCGGCAGGTATATGCGACCACCAGCAGATCAGGACCTCTCAGTTTGACTCTTTCCTGGAGTCCACGCGGACGTACTTGGGGATGGAGAGTTTCGACGATGTCTTGAAACTCTGCGACAGCACCGTCCAATATGCTTTTCTACAGTCCAACAAGCAGTTTCTCCAGATGAAGCAGACCTTGCCCAAAAAGGAGGACACCCAGCTGCAATGGAAGACCAACAAGCCTCAGGAGACCGACTTCTCCCTGGAATACCTGGTTTTGGGCAACCGCAACCCCAGGAAAGCGGCTTGCCAGATCCTCTGTAAGTGGCTTGACACCTGCCTGAGCAGCAGTAGCAGCTTTCACCCTTGTGGCATCATGCAGACACCTTGCTCCTGCCATGACGGGGAGGTTCAGTCTCAACCGAATGAGGTGACAAGCTATACCAAGAAGGACGACTGCTACAAAGATGGGATTTACCTGGAGAACTGCATGAGCAGCTCCCGAGATAACAGCGCTGGGGAGTTTCAGGGTGAGTGCCAACTGCATGAAACTTTTCTTTGGTTAGACAGGTTTGATTTACTGAAGGCAAATAGACTGCGCACTTTGCAAGTGCATTTGCTCCAGAGCTTAGTCCAGGGGTCTCCAAACTTTCTAAGAAAAGGGACAGTTTACTGTCCTTCAGGCTTTAGTGGGGTGTGGGCAAGCTTTGGCCAGTGGTAGTAGAAAATGCCCTGGCACACCATTGGCTTTAATGAGAGGAATAGTACCCCATTGTTGATAGGGCCAATTTACTGTCCCTCAGGCTTGGCGGGGGGGGGGGGGGGAGACTGTGGCCAGTGTAGAAAATGCCCCAGCACATCATTGGCTTTAATGAGAGGAATAGTGTCCCATTATTGATAGGGCCAGTTTACTGTCCTTAAGGCTTTAGGGGGGGCAGACTGTGGCCAGTGGGAGAAGTAAAGGCCCGGCACATCATTGGCTTTAATGAGAGGAATAGTGCCCCATTATTGATAGGGCCAGTTTACTGTCCTTAAGGCTTTAGGGGGAGCAGACTGTGGCCAGTGGGAGAAGTAAAGGCCCGGCACATCATTGGCTTTAATGAGAGGAATAGTGCCCCATTATTGATAGGGCCAGTTTACTGTCCTTAAGGCTTTAGGGGGAGCAGACTGTGGCCAGTGGAAGTAGTAAAGGCCCGGCACATCATTGGCTTTAATGAGAGGAATAGTGCCCCATTATTGATAGGGCCAGTTTACTGTCCTTCAGGCTTTAGGGGGAGCAGACTGTGGCCAGTGGGAGAAGTAAAGGCCCCGGCACATCATTGGTTTTAATGAGAGGAATAGTGCCCCATATTGATAGGGCCAGTTTACTGTCCTTCAGGCTTTAGGGGGGGCAGACTGTGGCCAGTGGGAGTAGAAACGGCCCCCAGCACATCATTGGCTTTAACAAGAGAACTAGTGCTCCAATGTTGATATCAAAGAGAAGAATATTGCCCCATCGATGGTGTCAGTAAGGGGTATGGTACTCCATCATTGGATCCAGTGGGTGAAATTAGCGCCCCAAGGGCCAGATAAAGGCAAGCAAAGGGCCGCATCCGGCCCCCGGGCCACAGTTTGGAGACCACTGGCTTATTAAATGAGGGGCAGCTCTGCTGACTTCCCCAATGTCTCTTTGTTGGTTCTTGTTGTTTTCTTTTTATTTCGTCTCATTGTGAGTTACCAATGAGGTTATGTCATGGGCATCCGTACTGTTCTGCATAACAATTGCCCCCCCTGTGCTGCCTCCGGATCCGCTCCCCTCATTATGTGGCTGTAAATGCTGGAACAAGCTCCCCTTACCCGTGCTTGAGAAGATGTCAATATTGGAGAGGTCGTAGTAAGAAAGAACTAGCGAGAGAGAGAGAGCTGTGCCATTCACTCTAGTTGTCTCCCCTGGGATTTGGTGTGAGGCTCACTGAATTTTCCACTTGAAATAACAAGAAAAAGGTTTCCCAAGTCACCGGAGGGAAAAAAAATTGAGATAACTAAAGTATACTCTGGTGGTTTTCTGGTGTCTTTTAACTCCATCTAAATCTGTCCACGGGTTAGAGGTGACTGTTGACTGATCTGACTGGATTGGGTGACAGTCTCAATGTATGTGGGTGCCGAAAATTGATCCCAGTGAACAGTCTTAATAGTAAAGTTCAACTGGAAAGGTTAGAAATGCCTGAGTGATGGTTATTCACCAAAGATGAGTCAGCACCAAAGCTTTCCACTGGTTAGGGATGCCTGTTCACTGATTTGCTACAGCCCCGATGTCTGTGGGTGCCAAAAATGAATCGCTGGTTGACCAATCATAGTAGTAAAGGTCAACTGAACTGGACAGGTTAGAAAAGCCTGGGTGACGATTTCCCCACCAAAGTTAAGTCAGCACCAAGCTGTCCATTGGTTAGTAATGACTGTTAACTGATTGGCTGGATTGGGTGAAAGCCCTGCTGTACGTGGGTGCCAAAAATTCATCTCTGGTGGTTGACCAATCCTAATAATAAAGGTCAACTGGACAGGTTAGAAAAGCCTGAGGGACAGTTTCTCCCTAAAAGATAAGAAAGCACCAAAGATGTCTGTTGGTTAAAGATGACTGTTGACTGATCTGGACCGATTGGGTGACATCCCCGATGTATGCGGTTGCAAAAAATTCATCCCTTGCTGACCAATCCTAATAATAAAGGTTCACTGGACAGGTTAGAAAAGCCTGAGTTATGTTTTTTCCCCAAAGATAAGTTTGCGCCAAAGCTGTCCATTGACTGGAAATGACAGTTGAGTGATCTGGCCAGACTACGTGATGCCCCGATGTCTGTTGGTGCCAAAAATACATCTCTGGTTGACCAATCTTCACAGTAAGGTCAACTAGACAGGTTAGAAAAGCCTGAGTGATGGTTTCTCCACCAAACATAAGTCAGCACCAAATCTTTCCATTGGTTAGAGATGATGATTAACTGATTGGCTACAGCCCCAATTTCTCTTGGTGCCAAAATTCAATCTCTGGTTGATCTTCATAGTAAAGGTCAACTGAACAGGTTTGAAAAGTGATGGTTTCTCCACTAAAGATAAGTCAGCATTAAACCTGCCCATTGGTTAGAGATGACTGTTGACTGATCTGGCCAGAATGGCTGACAGCCCCAATGTCTGCTGGTGCCAATTTGCCAAAAATAATTCTCTCGTTGACTAATCTTCATAGTAAAGCGCAACTGGACATGTTAGAGAAGCCTGGGTGAAGGTTTCTCCTCCAAAGATGAGTCTGCACCAAAGGTGTCCGGCTTAACTCCCAACCATACCATTGTAGGTATCTGTTAGAGCTAGAGTTGTGGAGTGCTTGCATTGCTTCAGGGGCTCGTTTGCTAGAAGTTGCTTCTGATTGGTGTGGGGCTGGGGGTGTGTCTATTTCCAAAGAATTCAGGAGCTAAAAGGTGTCCCACTTTCCTTTTTTGGAGATTTGAGAGGTATGCCCCCTTCTATAGGTACAAACATGTATGCCCAAGTGACCTAAATGAATGCCCCAAAATGTCAAAAATTAGGTCTCTTCAAGTTTACCCATCCTTTAAGATCTACCCTTAGCCTGAGAAGCTGACAATCTAACCAGCATTGCAGGCCAATTTAATCTTCAGGCTCACAAGTACAGCTTTTGAATTAGCAATTTTGAATATTGTGGTCCTGATTCCTTAAGCTGTTGGTAGAGGGGCTCCATTGGTTGAGGGGCCACTTTAGCATGCATTCAGCGCACTTTAAATGCTATTTGAGCTTAGTTTTTTTTGTGTCTGTCTCTTAAAAGTATGTTATCATAAATGTGTTGGGATCTGGGTGAATTGGGTCTGGTTATTCGCCCCTACACCATATAATGGGGAGGGATAACTGAAATTTTAAAGAATTTGCTCCAGCCTGAGATTCACAAGCCTGCCAGCTGAGTAGGCCTGGGACGGGCACCAGTCCACATTGATTGGTCACTAGCCACGGTCCTCCCACAGCTTCAGGATTCCTATAATAATTACACACAGGCTTATGTGACTGCTCAACCCATCTGTCGTGCAAATGTAATTTTAACAGATTTGGCCATTAATGCTGAATACGTGGTCAGATTTAGCAGCTGAAAGTTTTGGTGGCTGGTGTGAACTGCTAAACTGTACAAGGGCTGATAGAGGTCTGATAGAGGCCTGATAGAGAGCTGATAGAGGTTTAACCAAGGCCGATAGAATATGGCAGAATATACAGACCTTCCAGATGTGACCACAGTATGGGTTGGTTGATCATTGCAAGCAACTGATACATGAGAAGGTATCTAATGGATGTAGGAGAATTCTTATTGTGTGCCATGTTTTATGAGGAACCTGCCTTTGACCTTTGCATGAGCCTCTTTAGACCTCCAGATGATGGCGGAGGACTTCCAGCATAATCTAGCTCTTTCCTCTACAGCAGGGTTCTCCAAACTACGGCCCTCCAGCTGTTGCGGAACTACATGTCCCATGAGGCATTGAAAAACTCTGACATTCACAGACATGACTGTGAATGATGGGAGTTGTAGTTCCTGAACAATTGGAGGGCCATAGTTTTAAGACCCATGCTCTAGAGCTAGACTGTCCCGATCCCACCCCTTTCATACATTAGATTTCGGTTTATTCATGGAGACTCGGCATCACATGTACTGTAGGCATTGGCTATTGTCTTCTTTAAGTCTACCCTTCCACCTAAAACAATAGATTCAGCACTAATAAAGGGGGCACCATATATCACTTGAAGCCCCATGGCTTGTTTTCCTCTTACTTTCTACTTCTTTTGGACCATTGGTATGGCACTATATGGACAACCCAGGGTGGGACAAGGGGTAGCCAGGATGGGAAGCTGCCCTGGGCAAAAAAGAGCAAGGGGGGCAGAGATTAAACGTAGGGTGGTAAACCCATTCTACAACATGCATTAGTAGTGGGGGGAAGGCGTAGTTCCACATCCTTGCCCTGGGCGCTGGATGGACCTGTCCCTGTACTGGGTCTACCCTATACCACTTAAGTCTTTGTAAAAAGGCATCATCATTGTTTGTGTGTACCTAGCATAGGAGCTTAGGCCAACCATTTCTGAGGGCGTTGCCTCAGATCTGTTCCTGCATAGAGGTTCTCAAGGGGGGGCAACTGGATAGCTTTGAGTAAGTCACGTGTATGTTCATATTCATGGTTAGAATTATTCTTCTGCCCCCTAGGTCAACTATCTACCTGCTCACCCATCAGTCCTTCCCCCATTGACTTGCTATGTCGTATAAATCTAAAAAAAAACTAGTTGCTGTAGCCATTCAAGGAACACTGGGATACTGAAGGAGTCAGTAAACCTTGGGTGGCCAACTGGATAGCCTTGAGTAAGCCATGTGTATTCATATTAATGATTAGATCTATTCATCCTACCCCCATAACTATCTACCCCTCACCCCCCAGTCTTTCCACATTGACTTGTATCATTCTAACAAACATGTTGCTGTAGTCACTTAAGGAACATCAAAGTCTGTGACCCTGAAAAGGGAAATTTGTGTGCTTCGAGTCAGTACACCTTGGGTGGCCAACTGGATGGCCTTGAGTAAGTCATGTATATATTCATATTCATGGTTACCATTATTCTTCCTGCCCCCCTAGGCCAACTATCTACCTACCTCACCACCCCCAATACTTTCCCATGGACTTGCTATGTTGAATTACTCTACCAAGACTGGATGCTGTAGCCGCTCAGGGAAAATTTAAGTTTGGGACTGGGAACCTGAAGAAGGCAATTTGTCCGCTAGAAGTCAGTACACTTTGGGTGGCCAACTGGATGGCCTTGTGTAGGTCATGTGTATATTTATATTCATGGTTAGAGTTTTTCTTCTGCCCCCCCCCCCAGGCCAACTATCTACCCCCCCCCCCCCCCCGAAGTCCTTCTCCATTGACTTGCTATGTTGTATCATTGTAACAAGATTGGATGCTATGGCCAATCAAGGAACACTGAAGGTTGTGACTGGGAAGGAGCAATTTGTCCCCTAGGAGTCAGTACACCTTGGGTAGCCAACTGGAAAGGCAAGGCAAACTCTCCTCTTATTCTGCTAGCAGTTGGGTTCTAGGTGCGCGGTCCCAAAGTGGGTCCACAGACTTTTCCATAAACCTGTGCAGGGATGGCACCATGGAGAATCTGGCCAGATTGTCCCAGCAGGAACAGAGGCGACTGGCACTGTTCAATATATAGGGGAATGTGCCCCTGACTCAAGATATGGGTGGCAATGGACCATCCCTGGCCGACCTGACACCCTAGACCAAGGCCAACTATGGCCATTCAAGGATCGATGTCTTCATCCCCAACAACGTATTTGATGCAGGATTATAAAAGAACACATAACCTGGTAATTATCACCTAGTTTTCCCCAGACTGTTTCCTATTTGGGTGTAGCAGTACAGTATCAGCGTGGGGAAAATTAGCCACGCTATTAATATAACACTTAATCAGACAATGAGGCAGGGCCGGAGGAATGCAAATCCGTCACACTGGTGGCAGGTGTGCAGAACATAAGAAAGGTTTCACGTAGCCGGTTGGGAAAATAATTTTCTGCAATGAAAGGCTCCATGCGGTGTAAGTGCTAATCTGCAGATACAGTCATTGCCTTTCTCTGAACACAAACATGTACATTTTCCCATAGGCGGTGTTTAACATGTTGTGTTAAATCTTGTCTCGCAACGACAGAAGGTTGGGATGACTGAAGGCTTTTATATTTCTCTGCATAAGAAGATCAGACGCAACCTGTCCAATCCAACTGTCAGGCAGCCTCAGTAGTGACTCCGGATAATGCAACCTCCCTTAAATCATGGCAGCGGGTATCTCAGAAGGGGTGGGGCTTAATAGTGCAGGCATAAATTGACACGAGAGGTGGAGCTTAAAGTATATCGAAAGCCAAAACTTTTTTTAAAAATTTTTAGATAGAGGGAAATGTTTGCTGATATATTTACAGTATCTCTAAAAAGTGAGTACACCCCTCACATTTGTGTGAATCTTTTCTTCTCTCTTTTCATGTGACAACACTGAAGAAATGACACTTTGCTACAATGTAAAGTAGTGAGTGTACAGCTTGTATAACAGTGTAAATTTGCTGTCCGCATTTGGAAAGGGCCTTTGGTTCTGATTCAGGTGCGAATTCAGGCAACAAATGCGCACCTGGTTCGCACCTGAATCGGTGAACAGGGATGCACCGGACCCCCTGCTGTGAGCCACGGCCACAGCACGTGTCAACCCAGCCTTATTCATTCATGCATTCATTTATTCATGTATATTAATATATTTATTACTTGATTTCTTTATTTTTATTCATTAATTTCTTTATTTTTTGTTGCGTTGTTTATTCATTCATTTTAGTTATTTATGTTTTTTTTTAATTTACGTATTTATTTATTCTTATTTATTTTATTTTATTCATTCATTTCTTTGTTTTTTCATTGTGTTATTTATGCATTTTATTCATATAAGTTATATATTAATTTATTTATTAATTCATGTATTCATTTTTATTTTATTCATTAATTTATTTATTTTCTATTGAGCTGTTTATTCATTCATTTTATTTATTTATGTGTTTACTTATTTATTTTTATTCACTTATTTAATTTAGTTATTCATTTATCTGTGTATTTAATTTGTTCATTTGTGTATTTAATTCATTTATTTATTATTTTATATATTTTTTTTTATTATTTATTTTATTATATATTTTTTTTATATTATTATTATTTATTGTATTTCTTAATTGATGTATTTATTTATTCATATTTGCTTTATTTTATGTATTCATTTCTTAATTTTTTTCATTGTGTTATTTGTACATTTTATTTATTTATTTGCTGTCCACTGGTAATACCATTCCCAGATAGCTATCACTGAAGCAGTTGTCTCCAGTTGAGTAGAATTTGGCATTAATCCAGTTGTGTGTTCGTTAAAAAAAAAAGAAAAAAAAGAAATAAATCGTGATGGTACAAGCACCCAGATCTCAGGTGATGAAGGCCTCCTGTAATCCCCTGTGCAGCAGCAGTCAGACGAGGAAAAAGGGTGGGGAAGCACTCGACCAATCAGGGCTCTGTTGCTTCTCACGGTGCTGTCAGTCTACAGCAGTCTTTCTCAACCTTTTTACACCAGAGGAACCCTTGAAATCATTTTCTAGTCTCGAGGAACCCTTAATAAAACCAATTCATTGGTGTTCAGTGAAAAAAAATGCCCCTTACATTAGTGGTCATGTGGAATGAGGCAGCCCTTACAGTGGTGGTCAAAATGCAATCCCTACAGATGACTTAAAAGATTGTTGGCTTCATACAACTGGCTCTACCAAGTGGCATTGACCCCGGAGCTATGCAGACACTTTAAGATAGGTCAATTGGCCACAGCTCTAGGAACCCCTAGCAACCTTTGGAGGAATCCTAGTTGAGAATGGCTGGTCTACAGCTTGAACGTGCAGACAGAAAGAGAAGATGATGAGGAATGATGACTTCCTCAGTATGCCGCTTCTCCTTTTTGGGGTCATTGACATGTGTAGCCATGTTTGCCCCCCCCCCCCAAACTACCACACTTGGGGTGAATCACTTTTCAGTGGCATTGGACAGGCAGCTTGGAGGTTCACCGTGCCATAACCACGTGCGTTACCATTCCTTGGATATGAACAGCTGAAAGCCCACTCTCACATTCCTTGCTGGTCGGTGACCAGGCTACCCACCTCAACTGCAGTGAAGGGAAAGTGAGGTCCTCTATCCCTTGGGACCTATCCTGGAACACAAGACTGGCTGAACAGACTTGCAAACCATCTCTCTCCATCTCTATTTCATGTAGGTTGTTTGCCTGGTGCTTGCAGATGCATCTCCTGTGACGTACATTAGCGAATATCAGAAGCTGTCACATGTCTGTGGGTGTCTGAATCTGAAAATGGGCAATTTATCAAGATCCCCCTCATGGGTGAGATAGTGGCTGGATGTAATAACGGCGAGGATGGCTGCTAAGTTATGTAATTATTGTTTCTTTCCCACTGCTGTGCAATCTTTGAGTGTGTTCTACATCTCACTATTTATTACCGCCGTCAAGTGATTGATGTCCGGGGCCACTACTGTTGATTGCAGTGCGGGATGACGTTTTGATCTAGCCGAGAAATGTTTTGTTACTTATTATTGTGCTACGTGTGGAAGAGTTGTGTCTTGCTGCTCTTTTTATCTCAGGGCAAGTCTGCTGGTCAGGTCTGCCTGATTAAAAAATATAGACTCTACATATGGTGGGCTTGTATTGCCCCCCACCAAAGCTGGAGTCCAAATACGAACAACAAATAGAGACAAAGCCCTCCACCAAAGCTGGAGTCCGAATACGATTCACATTTGGTGACAATGCCCTCCACCAAAGCTAGAGTCCAAATACGATTCACATATGGTGACAATGCCCTCCACCAAAGCTAGAGTCCAAATACGATTCACATATGGTGACAATGCCCTCCACAAAAGCTGGAGTCTAAATACGAACAACAAATAGAGACAAAGCCCTCCACCAAAGCTGGAGTCCAAATACGATTCACATATGGTGACAATGCCCTCCACCAAAGCTAGAGTCCAAATACGATTCACATATGGTGACAATGCCCTCCACCAAAGCTAGAGTCCAAATACGATTCACATATGGTGACAATGCCCTCCACAAAAGCTGGAGTCTAAATACGATTCACATTTGGTGGCAATGCCCTCCACCAAAGCTTGAGTCCAAATACGATTCACATATGGTGACAATGCCCTCCACCAAAGCTGGAGTCCAAATACGAACAACAAATGGTGGCAAAGCCCTCCACCAAAGCTGGAGTCCAAATACGAACAACAAATGTTGGCAAAGCCCTCCACCAAAGCTGGAGTCCAAATACGAACAACAAATGGTGGAAAAGCCCTCCACCAAAGCTGGAGTCCAAATACGAACAACAAATAGAGACAAAGCCCTCCACCAAAGCTGGAGTCCAAATACGATTCACATATGGTGACAATGCCCTCCACCAAAGCTGGAGTCCAAATATGATCTCAATATGGTGGCAATGCCCTCCACCAAAGCTGGAGTCCAAATACGAACAACAAATGGTGGCAATGCCCCCCATCAAAGCAGGGGTCCAAATATTATACACAGTTGGTGGCAATGCCTCCATCAAGCTGGTGTCTAAATATGAAACAACATATGGCGACAATGCTCACCACCAAAGCTGGAGTCCAATATAATCCACAAATGGTGGCATTGCCCCCCCCCCCCAAGCTGGAGTCCAAATACATTCCACAAATCAAATCAAATTAATATCCCAGCAATCCGGTACAGCAATGAGATGGTAGATGGTAGATGTAGGCACGTTTCAGCTTACCAACTGGGTTTCAACATTATATGAAATACTGTATCTTTATCCAAGCAATGCAGCAATGGGACCCCCATTCTTGGGCACAGTATAGCTGGCAATCTTACGAAAGACCCCCCCATTCCATTCCCAGCAATACAGTGGAGCATCCTACCTGTACCCCCAGCATTTCTCAGTACCTATAAGCCCCACTGTAATCACCCCCTTTTGTAGGCCCTGCCCAAACTCTACATCTTCCTCCAACACCCACTCCCTTGGCCCTCCTACACCTAACTCACGAGAACACTGGTCAATATACAACCTAAGCTGCTCTTCCCCCTCTATGTTTCAACATAATATGAAATGCCTTGATCCAAACAACGCAACAATGGGACCCCCATTTTTTGGGTGCAGCATAGCTGTTCATTACTCCCAGCCTTCTCAGGGAAGACCCCTCCATTCCATTCCCAACAGTACAGTGGAGCACCCCACCTGTAACCCCCCCCCCCCCCACTCTCCTCAGTACATACAGACTCCACTGAAATATCCCTCTTTTGTACACCCTGCCCGAACCCTACCACCTTCCCCCCCCCCCCCCCCAACACCCATTACCTTTGTCTTCCCACCAATTACTTACCAAGCTTACCTTACATTGTATGACCACTCTCCACCACTTCTCCTTGACCTCCTCATAGATGACATCTGATCTCATGCTACCTCGATGTAACAAAATACACTTTAGTTTCATGTTATATAGCTACATAGTAGATTAGGTTGGAAGAAGACACAGGTCCATCCAGTCCTTCTAAGAATATACTGTGCAGACCCCTGTATATTGAGGAAGGCATCTGGACATTTTTTTTTAAATCCTCGGCACTACCTAGGGAGGTCCACATCTTTTGCTGCTCTAACCATAAAGAGCTCCCTGTGCAATTTCAAACCAAACCTCTTTTCCTCCAACTTCAAGTTGTGGTCGCGTGTCCTTGTCAGGGACCTTAAATTAAAATGTCTGTTACCATCCCTACAGTCACTATTCATTAATTTGTACATAGCAATCATGTCGCCTCCTAAACATCTCTTCTCTGGGGTGAATAAGTGCAATTTAATCAATCATTCCTCGTAACTCGTAAAGTCCCCCAGCCTCCTTAATCATGTCTAATTCTAGGGCGTCCTTCTTGTTGATCGATCATCAGAATTGTACTCAAGATGAGGCTGTACCAGTGTCTTGTAAAGGGGTAAAAGTATTGATTGATCCCATCAAATAAAGACCCTTTTTAATGCATATCATACCAGCAAGCCTTCTTTTGCTTTTCCCTCGCCTTTGTTTGTTTTTAGCTCTTCTCTTACCATAGTGTGTTGTTTTGTTTGCCTCTTGAAAACTTCAATAAATCATAAGTATATGCTTAAAAAGAAAAACATAGACTCATGGCGACCACAAACATCAACAATGCCATAAGCATTGATCATGATGCATTCTGTATTCTCCAGTCTTTAAATCATGTGCTTAGTATCACGTAAATAAGGAGGTATGTTGACCATCAAGGGTTGGAGAAGGGTGCCCACCAAACCACCAAAGGCTCACCAAGGGACTTCTGAGGCTTAGAGTCACATTGACCATGATCCATTCTCTATTCCCCAATCTTTGGATGATGTGCATGGTATCACGTAAATAAGGAGGTAAATAAGTAGGTAAGTTGACCACCAAAGGTTGGAGAAGGGTGCCCATCAAATCCCACAAAAGCTCAACAAGGGATTGCCTAAGCTTAGGGCCACATTGGCCATGTTCCTTTCTTTATTCTCCAATCTTTGTATGATGTGGATGTTATCACGTATATATATATACGGAGGTGAATAAGTAGGTAAGATGACCACAAGGAGTTGGAGAAGGGCGTCCATCAATTCCACCAAAGGCTGACCAAGGGACTGCCTAGGCCTAATGTCACATTGACCATGATCCAGTCTTTATTCTCAAATTTGTGGATGATGTGTTTGGTATCACGCAAATAAGGAGGTAAATAAGTAGGTACGTTGACCACCAAAAGTTGAAGAAGGGTGCCCATCAAATCCCCGAAAGTCTCCCCAAGAGACGGCCTAGGCTTAAGGTCACTTGACAAATTCTGGGCACTTTTTTGTTCACCTATAAAAAATATAGAAAGATGATGAAACCTTTAGTTTGGGGCAAAGTCCAGGTCCAACCAATTTGTGGTTCTGCCAATTGGCAATTCTTGAATAGCTGCAAAAGAGCAGTTGGCAAGCTTGAAGGGTCAACAGAGAAGAGTTCTATTGCGTCTTAGCATTGCTCAATAAATGCTCAGCATGCTGGCCCCATTGACCCTCTAGAACTGGGTACTACGCCTTGTAGAGTGCCTCACCATAGGCTCAGTTGGCCATTCTGCTGGAGGATTTGGGCAATGTCGATTCCCCCTCCGCAGAACTGCACTGATTAACTCCTCTCAGTCCAGAAAGTAAAAGGAGTGATTGCTGGATAAAGATGGTGCCATACCCCTGGAGGGATAAGTAAATGAAAGTGCTGTTAGAGGAACCACTGTTCCCCTGTACACCTGTAAATCCTATACTGACAAAAAGAGGGGGGGTTACTAAATGCACATAGTCTGTGCACTCTGTAGGGCAGGGGTCTAAAACTGGCGGCCCTCCAGCTGTTGCGAAACTACAAGTCCCATCATGCCTCTGCCTGTAGGAGTCATGCTTGTAACTGTGAGCCTTGCAATGCCTCATGGGACTTGTAGTTTTGCAACAGCTGGAGGGCCACCAGTTTGAGACCCCTGCTGTGGGGGCATCTGCTCCAGAGCTTAGCAAATGAGCCGAAGCACCATGTTGCAAAGAATACCCAATCACATGCAAGGAGAAGCATTTTTGCTTGCACATGATTGGCTGATGGAAGTCAGCAGAGCTCATTTACTAAGCTCTGGAGCATATGCCCTTGCAGAGTGCAGCTACACCTGTAGAGTGCACAGTCTTTTTGCCTTTAATAAAACCCACCCCATAGTGTAGCATGCCTCACTTAAAGGCTCAGTCCACCTTTTCCAAAAAGCAGTAGTAAATGCAGCAACATCCCTCTTATGATCAATATGTCATTTGTGTTGGGAGGAGGGAGGAAGATTTATGCTAGGAGGGGTGATTATATTTGGTGGGGGGGGGCATTTGTGCTGGGGGGGATTTGGCGGAATTGGGGGATAAAGATTTGTGCTGGGAGGGGGGTTTGGAGTGGGGGAGGGAAGATGTGTACTTGGAGGGGAAATTTTAGGGGTAAAGGTTTTGAGCTAGCAGGGCTGATTTTATCTGGGGGGGGGGTGCATTTGTGCTGGAAGGATTTGAGGAATGGGGGGGGGGCAAAGATTTGTCCTGGGGAGGGGGGATTTCAGCAAGGTGTAGATTTGTACTGCGGGAGAGGAAATTTATGATTAGAAGGGTAAGCATGCAGATTAGTGCTCAGTTTTTTTTTTGTTGGGGGGGGGGGGGGGTTTGCTTACACATAATAACCCCCCCCCCAAGATGCTCAAACATCTTGGGGGGGTCCAGTTTGGCATGTTCAC
This sequence comes from Lithobates septentrionalis, assembly GCA_037952835.1. NCBI lineage: Eukaryota > Metazoa > Chordata > Amphibia > Anura > Ranidae > Lithobates > Lithobates septentrionalis. The sequence continues at coordinate 45,806 of JBBDGP010003826.1, forward strand.
CCTGGGCTCTAGATGACCTTGTCCCAGCACTGGTCACAGGTGCAATGTACAAGATCTTGCAGTGTTTACTCCAGGTCCATTTGGAGGAACTAGGGCTGGAGGAAGCACGGCTGGACCACAGTTGTAGTCTACACTGCGCACTGCATTGAGTCCCTCTGCCCTCATTCATCATTTCCAGACCATGATGATGCAGCTGTGTGGGTGGAGATACAATTCAGGTGAGGAAGTGGGGATGGGTAGGTGCCCATGTTTTCAGGTGAGGAAGTGAGGATGGTTTTAGGGATGGGTAGGTGACCATGTTTTTAGGTGAGTAAGTGGGGATGGTGAGAGTTTTGGGGATGGGTAGGTGACCATGTTTTCAGGTGAGGAAGAGGGGATGGTTTTAGGGATGGGTAGGTGACCATGTTTTCAGGTGAGGAAGTGAGGATGGTTTTAGGGATGGGTAGGTGACCATGTTTTTAGGTGAGTAAGTGGGGATGGTGAGGGTATTGGGGATTGGTAAGTCACCATGTTTTCAGGTGAGGAAGTGGGGATGGTTTTAGGGATGGGTAGGTGACCATGTTTTCAGGTGAGGAAGTGAGGATGGTGAGAGTTTTGGGGATGGGTAGGTGACCATGTTTTCAGGTGAGGAAGAGGGGATGGTTTTAGGGATGGGTAGGTGACCATGTTTTCAGGTGAGGAAGTGAGGATGGTGAGAGTTTTGGGGATGGGTAGGTGACCATGTTTTCAGGTGAGTAGGTGGGGATGGTGAGGGTTTTGGGGATGGGTAGATGACCATGTTTTCAGGTGAGGAAGTGGGGATGTGAGGTTTTAGAGATGGGTAGGTGACCATGTTTTCAGGTGAGTAGGTGGGGATGGTGAGGGTTTTGGGGAATGGTAGGTGACCATGTTTACAGGTGAGGAAGTGGGGATGGTGAGGGTTTTGGGGATGGGTATGCGACAATGTTTCAGGTGAGGAAGGGGGGCGGTGAGGTTTTTGGGGATGGGTAGGTGACCATGTTTTCAGGTGAGGAAGGGGGGCGGTGAGGTTTTTGGGGATGGGTAGATGACCATGTTTTCAGGTGAGGAAGGGGGGCGGTGAGGTTTTTGGGGATGGGTAGGTGACCAGGTTTTCAGGTGAGGAAGTGGGGATGGTGAGGCTTTTGGGGATGCCTAGGTGACCGTGTTTTCAGTTGAGGAAGTGGGGATGGTGAGGGTTTTGGGGATGGGTAGGTGACCATGTTTTTAGGTGAGGAAGTGGGGATGGTAAGGGGTTTTGGGGATGGGTAGGTGACCATGTTTTCAGGTGAGGAAGTAGGGATGGTGAGGCTTTTGGGGATGCGTAGGTGACTGTGTTTTCAGTTGAGGAAGTGGGGATGGTGAGGGTTTTGGGGATGGGTAGGTGACCATGTTTTTAGGTTAGGAAGTGGGGATGGTGAGGGTTTTGGGGATGGGTAGGCGACCATGTTTTCAGGTGAGGAAGTGGGGATGGTGAGGGTTTTGGGGATGGGTAGGCGACCATGTTTTCAGGTGAGGAAGTGGGGATGGTGAGGGTTTTGGGAATGGGTAGGCGACCATGTTTTCAGGTGAGGAAGTGGGGATGGTGAGGGTTTTGGGGATGGGTAGGCGACCATGTTTTCAGGTGAGGAAGTGGGGATGGTGAGGGTTTTGGGGATGGGTAGGCGACCATGTTTTCAGGTGAGGAAGTGGGGATGGTGAGGGTTTTGGGGATGGGTAGGCGACCATGTTTTCAGGTGAGGAAGTGGGGATGGTGAGGGTTTTGGGGATGGGTAGGCGACCATGTTTTCAGGTGAGGAAGTGGGGATGGTGAGGGTTTTGGGGATGGGTAGGCGACCATGTTTTCAGGTGAGGAAGTGGGGATGGTGAGGGTTTTGGGGATGGGTAGGCGACCATGTTTTCAGGTGAGGAAGTGGGGATGGTGAGGGTTTTGGGGATGGGTAGGCGACCATGTTTTCAGTTGAGGAAGTAGGGATGGTGAGGGTTTTGGGGATGGGTAGGCGACCATGTTTTCAGGTGAGGAAGTGGGGATGGTGAGGTTTTTGGGGATGCGTAGGTGACCATGTTTTCAGTTGAGGAAGGGGGGATGGTGAAGGGTTTTGGGGATGGGTAGGTGACCATATTTTCAGGTGAGGAAGTGGGCATGGTGAGGGTTTTGGGGATGGGTAGGTGACCATGTTTTCAGGTGAGGAAGTGGGGATGGTGAGGGTTATGGGGATGGGTAGGTGACCATGTGTTTAGGTGAGGAAGGGAGACAGTGAGGGTTTTGGGGATGGGTAGGTGACCAAGTTTTTAGGTGAGGAAGGGAGACGGTGAGGGTTTTGGGGATGGGTAGGCGACTATGTTTCATGTTACATCCTAAATGTGAAGCATGGTCTAAAAGGTGAACTAGCCCTTTAACATGGAAACTACACCTGATGATGCTCCATGTTAAACATTAACGGATAGGTTTGACTTGTTTATGAGTTTTAAAAAAAATTACCAATTTGACGTCTTAGTAATGAGTGTACTTACAGATATTGATCACGGTGCTAATGGTGTGATTAGCACTGTGAAGCCCCATAAAGCCGGGAATGTATTTCAAATGGAATTTCAGACTTTCACGTACAATGTGTGATGACGCCACCGCTGCAACGGGACTCGGGCTGCGTACAAAAACGAATGGGACTGTGATCTGCCCTTCAACAAAATCTGGATATTAGCTTTACAAGTCCCTTTCAGGAAATGCAGTAGATGACGTCTTATGGGTAGATTGCACTGAAAGATGTATTGAGGTCGACGTTGCCGATCTTCTTCTGAAAGTCTACATTTTTCTTTTGTTTTCATTATTTTCTGAGCCACTGATCTGAGTTTGTACCAAGTAAAGTCAGATAGTCTAGGTCAGTAATTCAGAAAATATTAAGGACACTACATAGGATGATGGCCAGGCAGCAGAAGGAGACAACAGCAATGAAAGCCCCATATTTTGTTTTCTAAGGCAGCCTTTATCAACCTATCTACCCCATAGGAACCAGTGGGAAGAATGTTCCTTACATTGGTGATCAGTGGGAAGAATGCTCCTTACATTGGTGTTCAGTGGGAAGAATGTTCCTTACATTGGTGATCAGTGAGAAGAATGTTCCTTACATTGGTGATCAGTGAGAAGAATGTTCCTTACATTGGTGATCAGTGGGAAGAATGTTCCTTACATTGGTGATCAGTGAGAAGAATGTTCCTTACATTGGTGATCAGTGGGAAGAATGTTCCTTACATTGGTGATCAGTGAGAAGAATGTCCCTTACATTGGTGATCAGTGAGAAGAATGTTCCTTACATTGGTGATCAGTAGGGATGAGCCGAACACCCCCCGGTTCGGTTCGCACCAGAACCCGCGAACGGACCGCAAGTTCGCACGAACGTTAGAACCCCATTGACGTCTATGGGACTCGAACGTTCGAAATCAAAAGTGCTCATTTTAAAGGCTAATTTGCATGGTATTGTCCTAAAAAGGGTGTGGGGACCCGGGTCCTACCCCAGGGGACATGTATCAATGCAAAAAAAACTTTTAAAAACGGCCGTTTTTTCGGGAGCAGTGATTTTAATGATGCTTAAAGTAAAAAAAAAAAAGTGAAATATTCCTTTAAATATCGTACCTGGGGGGTGTCTATAGTATGCCTGTAAAGTGACGCGTGTTTCCCATGTTTAGAACAGTCCCTGCACCAAATGTCATTTTTAAAGGAAAAAATCTCATTTAAAACTGCTTGCGGGTTTAATGTCATGTCGGGTCATGGCAATATGGATGAAAATCAGTGAGACAAACGGCATGGGTACCCCCCAGTCCATTACCAGGCCCTTTGGGTCTTGTATGGATATTAAGGGGAACCCCGCACCCAAATTAAAATAAGGAAAGGTCCCTATATACTCTGAACAGCAGTATACAGGCGGTGCAAACAAGACAGGGACTGTAGGTTTGTTGTTAAGTAGAATCTCTTTGTAATTTTGAACATTTTTAACGTGTTTAGCTCCAGCCAAAAAATCTTTTCTAAGCTTTTTGGAAAACATAGGGAAGGGTTATCACCCCTGTGACATTTGTTTTGCGTCTTTCCTCCTCTTCAGAAGATTTCACCTCACTTTTTTGTCCCAATGAAAAATGTTTTTTGAAAATTTGGGTTTTTTTGTGGAACAAGGATTGGAAAGCATCAGTGGAAAGGAGAAATTGTTTTCCCATATTAACTCTTACATGAGAGAATTTCCCTTCCTAGGGGTAGATTTCATCTCACTTCCTGTTGTCTCCTTCCGTTTGCAAGTAGGAGTCGTTTGTAAGTTAGATGTTTGAAAGTAGGGTCCTGCCCTATATACTCAGCAGAAATTTGGGCCTTAGGTGTTGCTGTGGCCAAAACACTGTAAGCCCTCACAGGGCCCTGCTGTGAAATATTAGATCAAGAATTGTAATTACATGCCCCTGTTGAACAGGAGCTGAAAAATTAGGCCTTAGGCATTGGTGCTGGTGCCACAACACTGCAACCCCTCACAGACACTCTAGTTGGAACGCAGGAACGAGCCCTGCTGCAAAGTATTGCATCAAAAATTGTAATTACACGCCCCTGTTAGACAGGGGCAGAAAAATTGGGCCTTAGGCACTGGTGCTGGTGCCACAACACTGCAACCCCTCACAGACACTCTAGTTGGAACGCAGGAACGAGCCCTGCTGCAAAGTATTGCATCAAAAATTGTAATTACACGCCCCTGTTAGACAGGGGCAGAAAAATTGGGCCTTAGGCACTGGTGCTGGTGCCACAACACTGCAACCCCTCACAGACACTCTAGTTGGAACGCAGGAACGAGCCCTGCTGCAAAGTATTGCATCAAAAATTGTAATTACACGCCCCTGTTAGACAGGGGCAGAAAAATTGGGCCTTAGGCACTGGTGCTGGTGCCACAACACTGCAACCCCTCACAGACACTCTAGTTGGAACGCAGGAACGAACCCTGCTGCAAAGTATTGCATCAAAAATTGTAATTACACGCCCCTGTTAGACAGGGGCAGAAAAATTGGGCCTTAGGCACTGGTGCTGGTGCCACAACACTGCAACCCCTCACAGACACTCTAGTTGGAACGCAGGAACGAGCCCTGCTGCAAAGTATTGCATCAAAAATTGTAATTACACGCCCCTGTTAGACAGGGGCAGAAAAATTGGGCCTTAGGCACTGGTGCTGGTGCCACAACACTGCAACCCCTCACAGACACTCTAGTTGGAATGCAGGAATGAGCCCTGCTGCAAAGTATTACATCAAAAATTGTAATTACACGCCCCTGTTATACAGGGGCTGAAAAATTGTGCCTTAGGCACTGGTGGTGGCGCCCAGAACCAAAAATGTTCTTACAAGCTATCAGCGTGATGATTGAGGAGGAAGAGGATAATTACTCAGGGATAGTCACTCAGCATCAGCATAGGCAGTCTTTGAAGGGATCTGAAAAAAATTATTCAGTTACATCAGCATCAGGTGCTTGGTAGCTGGTGGTGATCCAAGACTGATTCATTTTTATGAAGGTCAGCCGATCGACCGAGTCAGTGGACAGACGCACCCTGTGATCGGTTACCACGCCTCCAGCAGCACTGAATGTGCGTTCCGAAAGAACGCTGGATGCAGGACAGGCCAGTAGCTCAATTGCATACTGTGCAAGCTCTGGCCAGTGATCCATCCTCAAGACCCAGTAACCCAGAGGATTTTCGGTGGGAAAGGTGTCCAAGTCTGATCTTGCCCCTAGGTATTCCTGCACCATGTAAAACAGACGCTGGCGATGGTTGCTGGAACCGATCATACCTTGGGGCTGCGGACCAAAAAATTGTCTGAACGCATCGGTCAGACGGCCACCTTCTCCACCGCTCCTTCTTTGACTGACCGAAGCCTCAGCAACACGTTGTTCAGAAACAGGAGTTTGTAACCTCCCAGTCTCTGGGAACGCGTTGCACAGACCTTTCTGCAAGGCCTCCCGAAGATGTTTCATCCTCTGCTCCCTCTGCGATGGCAAGATAAGGTCCGCAACCTTACCCTTGTAACGTGGATCAAGGAGGGTTGCCAGCCAGTATTGGTCCTTCTCCTTGATACCACGAATACGAGGATCCTTACGCAGGCTTTGCAGGATCAGGGAGGCCATGCAGCGTAGGTTTGCTGAGGCATTCGGTTCGGAGTCCTCTGGGTCACTAAGGACAACAACGTCCGCAGCCACCTCCTCCCAGCCACGTACAAGTCCATGTGTTCCTTGGGACTGATCCCTTAAAGACTGCTGATGCTGAGTGCCAGGCTCCACCTCCATACTGACACAATCTTCCTCCTCCTCCTCCTCCTCGTCCTCTTCCTGTGTGATCGGCGGGCACGCAGGAACACTGTCTGGATAAAGGGGGCCTTGAGAGCTAAGGAAGTCCTCCTCTTCCTGCCTCTGTTCTGCCTCAAGTGCCCTGTCCATTATTCCACGCAGCGTGTGCTCCAACAGGTGGACAAGGGGGACAGTGTCACTGATGCATGCACTGTCAGTGCTCACCATCCTCGTGGCCTCCTCGAATGGTGACAGGACAGTGCATGCATCCCTGATCATGGCCCACTGGCGTGGGGAAAAAAACCAAGGTCCCCTGACCCTGTCCTGGTGCCATAGTCGCACAGGTACTCATTTATGGCCCTCTGCTGCGTGTGCAGCCGCTGCAGCATGGCCAATGTCGAGTTCCACCTGGTGGGCATGTCACAGATTAGGCGGTTCTTGGGCAGGTTAAACTCCTTTTGGAGGTCCGTCAGCCGAGCACTGGCATTATATGACCGGCGGAAATGCACACAGACTTTCCTGGCCTGCCTCAGGACATCCTGTAAGCCCGGGTACCTGCCCAAGAACCGCTGCACCACCAAGTTAAGGACGTGAGCCAAACAGGGCACATGGGTCAGTTGTCCCTGTCGGAGGGCAGAGAGGAGGTTGGTGCCATTGTCGCAAACCACCATTCCTGCCTTAAGTTGGCGTGGCGTCAACCACCTCTGAACCTGCCCCTGCAGAGCTGACAGAACCTCTGCCCCAGTGTGGCTCCTGTCCCCCAAGCACACCAGCTCAAGCACCGCATGGCATCTTTTGGCCTGCGTACTTGCGTAGCCCCTTGAACGCCTACGGAGCACCGCTGGTTCCGAGGAAGAGGCCATGGAGGAAGAAGAAGAGGAGGGGGTGGAGGAGAGAGGTGTGTCACAATCAGCATTTTGGAGGCGTGGTGGCGGAACAACCTCCAACACTACTGCACCTTGTCCTGCATCCTTCCCAGCTGCCAGCAGAGTCACCCAATGCGCCGTGAAACTTAAGTAACGTCCCTGTCCATGCCTGCTGGACCATGAGTCAGCGGTAATATGCACCTTACCGCTGACCGCCCTGTCCAGCGAGGCATGGACATTGCCTTCCACATGCCGGTAGAGAGCTGGAATCGCCTTCCGTGAGAAAAAGTGGCGTTTGGGTACCTGCCACTGAGGAACCGCACATTCCACAAACTCACGGAAGGGGGCAGAGTCTACCAACTGAAAAGGCAGCAGTTGAAGTGCTAGCAATTTTGCCAAGCTAGCATTCAACCGCTGGGCATGTGGATGGCTGGGAGCAAACTTCTTTCGGCGGTGCAGCAGCTGGGGCAGGGAAATTTGCCTGGTACAATCTGGCGTCGGTGTACCAAAAGCAGATTGCCCACAAGTACTTGGCTGTGACACACCTAATTCTACACCTTCATTCCTCTCACTGCAGGTCTCAGAGAGGACTGAAGGTCTAGTGGGGTTGGAAATCTCAGCTGATGAGGAGCAAGGAGAGATCCTCTTTGTTCTTTGGTGTGGGTCTTTTAGATATGCTTGCCAACGAACTGCATGGCAGGTCAACATATGTCTGGTCAAGCATGTGGTACCCAAGCGGGAGATGTTTTGGCCACGCGAGATACGCTTGAGACATATGTTGCAAATAGCAGCGGTGCGATCTGATGCACTCGTCTCAAAAAAGGCCCACACCAAAGAACTTTTTGAATAACGCGCAGAGACTGCAGCGCCCTGCACATGTGGAGCTTTGGGGTGTGATGCAGTCAATGTGCTGCCCTTAGGCTGGCCCCTGGAGGGCATCCTGCCTCGTTGGTGATGTGCCGCCTCCTCCTCCTCCTCCTCCTCCTCTCTCCTATCAGGCACCCACGTTGAGTCAGTGACCTCATCATCCCCTCCCTCCTCATCACTGGAGCAAACCTGGCAGTATGCTGCAGCAGGGGGAGCATGACTGCCAGATTGCTGTCCTTCTTGGGCACCCCCTCTGTCCGTGCTCATGTTACTGCCTTCATCGAGCTCAGTATCATCATCAGAGCCTTCCAAACGCTGGGCATCCTCCTGGAGCATGTACCCAACACTGTGGTCAAACAGTTCGAGGGAATCCTCATGAGGACATGGTGGAGCTAGGGAAGGAGTCACTGATGACATTGAGCTGAGGGAAGAGGCCGCTGCTTTGCCAGACAAAGCACCCTGGGCATGGGTGAGAGAGGATGAGGAGGATGAGGACGGCTTGGTCATCCACTCGACCAAGTTTTCTGCATGTTGCGGCTCAACACGGCCAGCTGCCGAAAAAAAGGCCAAGCGTGTCCCATGGCCACGTGCTGATGAGGATGCACCGTCTCCACGACCAGCACTAGACACAGAGCCTGCTTGCCCTCTCTTATTGGCTTGTGACTGTCTGCCTCTCCTTCTTGGCCTTCCAGACATACTAATGGCCTGTAGCTGCACTAAGCTGGGATAGAACACCTGTAATTTTCTTCAGGTAGCTTTATATACTGTAACCAGACAAGCCTGCCTGTCAGTAGGAAGATAACAGGAACGGATCTAGCTGAACACTGTGAGCAGGACGCACTGCACTAAATGTAAATAGCAGGAACGGATCTAGCTGAACACTGTGAGCAGGACGCACTGACTGCACTAAATGTAAATAGCAGGAACGGATCTAGCTGAACACTGTGAGCAGGACGCACTGCACTAAATGTAAATAGCAGGAACGGATCTAGCTGAACACTGTGAGCAGGACGCACTGACTGCACTAAATGTAAATAGCAGGAACGGATCTAGCTGAACACTGTGAGCAGGACGCACTGACTGCACTAAATGTAAATAGCAGGAACGGATCTAGCTGAACACTGTGAGCAGGACGCACTGCACTAAATGTAAATAGCAGGAACAGATCTAGCTGAACACTGTGAGCAGGACGCACTGCACTAAATGTAAATAGCAGGAACGGATCTAGCTGAACACTGTGAGCAGGACGCACTGCACTAAATGTAAAGAGCAGGAACAGATCTAGCTGAACACTGTGAGCAGGACGCACTGCACTAAATGTAAAGAGCAGGAACAGATCTAGCCTAATCTAGCTCTCAAATCAAATGACACTGTCTGTCTCTCTCTCTATCAGCACACCGGAACACACTACACAGGGCCGCCGTGCAGGCGGCCTTATATAGTGTGGGGCGTGTACTAAATCCCCTGAGCCATAATTGGCCAAAGCCACCCTGGCTTTGGCCAATTACAGCTCTCTCTACTGACGGCGCTGTGATTGGCCAAGCATGCGGGTCATAGTGCATGCTTGGCCAATCATCAGCCAGCAATGCACTGCGATGCCGCAGTGAATTATGGGCCGTGACGCGCCACACGAATTTGGCGCGAACGGCCCATAACGTTCGCAATTCGACGGACGGTCGAACAGCCGATGTTCGAGTCGAACATGGGTTCGACTCGAACACGAAGCTCATCCCTAGTGATCAGTGAGAAGAATGTTCCTTACATTGGTGATCAGTGAGAAGAATGTTCCTTACATTGGTGGTCAGTGGGAAGAATGTTCCTTACATTGGTGATCAGTGAGAAGAATGTTCCTTACATTGGTGATCAGTGAGAAGAATGTTCCTTACATTGGTGATCAGTGAGAAGAATGTTCCTTACATTGGTGATCAGTGAGAAGAATGTTCCTTACATTGGTGATCAGTGGGAAGAATGTTCCTTACATTGGTGATCAGTGAGAAGAATGTTCCTTACATTGGTGATCAGTGAGAAGAATGATCCTTACATTGATGATCAGTGAGAAGAATGTTCCTTACATTGGTGATCAGTGGGAAGAATGTCCCTTACATTGGTGATCAGTGAGAAGAATGTTCCTTACATTGGTGATCAGTGAGAAGAATGTTCCTTACATTGGTGATCAGTGAGAAGAATGTTCCTTACATTGGTGATCAGTGGGAAGAATGTTCCTTACATTGGTGATCAGTGAGAAGAATGTTCCTTACATTGGTGATCAGTGAGAAGAATGATCCTTACATTGATGATCAGTGAGAAGAATGTTCCTTACATTGGTGATCAGTGGGAAGAATGTCCCTTACATTGGTGATCAGTGAGAAGAATGTCCCTTACATTGGTGATCAGTGAGAAGAATGTCTCTTACATTGGTGATCAGTGAGAAGAATGTTCCTTACATTGGTGATCAGTGAGAAGAATGTTCCTTACATTGGTGATCAGTGGGAAGAATGTCCCTTACATTGGTGATCAGTGAGAAGAATGTTCCTTACATTGGTGATCAGTGAGAAGAATGATCCTTACATTGATGATCAGTGAGAAGAATGTTCCTTACATTGGTGATCAGTGGGAAGAATGTCCCTTACATTGGTGATCAGTGAGAAGAATGTTCCTTACATTGGTGATCAGTGAGAAGAATGTTCCTTACATTGGTGATCAGTGAGAAGAATGTTCCTTACATTGGTGATCAGTGAGAAGAATGTTCCTTACATTGGTGATCAGTGGGAAGAATGTCCCTTACATTGGTGATCAGTGAGAAGAATGTTCCTTACATTGGTGATCAGTGAGAAGAATGTTCCTTACATTGGTGATCAGTGGGAAGGAGGAGGAGGACACACCCAAGGAGCTCTCTGAGAACCAGCCTTTTTTCAAGCCTGGGCCTTGCCTGCTAGTTTTGGCCCAGGAACAATGCCTGATCCTGGGGGAGGCCCAGGGAGGGATCCCCCTGATGACATGGGGCCTAGTGAGGAGGAGGTGGAGGATCTGACTGTGGGTCCAGGCCCTGGTATGGAAGCGAGTATCTTCAGTCAGAAGATTGTTGATCGCTTTAGGCAAATTGGAAGGGCTGAAGAGAAACTTCAAGTTTTGAAAGCTGAATATAAAAACTTTAAAGCCAAATACTTCCAGGCATGGAGTAGAAATCGCACAGCCATGAAGCCTGAGTTACAGGATTTGGAGGAAAAGGTAAAGCAGCAAACTTTATTGTTGGAGAAATTAAAAGCCAGAAGTGGAGCTTTTAAAGAAAAATTTGACAATGAGAAGAGATTTGCCAGCCAGTCGTCAGTAAGTTGCATGGATCAGCAGCCTCAGGTTATGGATGACCCGGGTCCATCTGCCTCTGCACCTCTCCCCCCATGTAAGGCCTTGGAATCGCCAGCGGCAACCAGCCAGGGGGTTGAGAGTGAGCATGGCACCCTGACCTTCATCCAGCAGATGGAGTCACCCCTGAGAGCAGACAAGGTTTCCATATCTGATGATCCATCAGAAATCCCTGAGGATGAGAGGAAAAATAAACCAGGGAATGAAGATGGACCTGCACCAAACACCCTGAACATGGATGTTTCTACTCCTGCATTTGCTGAGACCAGTAGTTCCTCTACCAAGTTTGCTGCATGTGTTTCACACAGTATGGCTGACACCAGCAAAGAGATTGCCTCACCTGAGCCTCTCTGTGTTCCAGCAGAGCTGATTGATGCTGATGGGGGAGGGGATCAGCACATTGCACCATGTGTAGTGGAAGCCATGGATGTGTCAGACCAGCCTGCTGAAAGTCCTGTCCTGATGGAAGAGAACAGGCCAGCTGAAGATTCCACCAGCACAGCAGTGGGAAAGGACACTGTTGGGAAGACTACAGGAACTGTGAATATACCAGCAAGTATTAAGAATGACAGTAATGATAAAACTATGAATGTGGTGGGTGGTGGTGAAGGGGTTAATACTGCTGGGAAAAATAAAAATGACATTGCTCTCCCTGCTCAGCAGAGGAAAGACTCATCGATTGTGCAGACCAAATCTGTACAATCGATATCTGCTAGAAATGTGTCAGACGGTTCAAAACACACAAATGTTTCTTCTGCTGGGAGAAATGTGGGCAGTTATGCGTCTGTTCTGGGGAGTCGCACCAAGGAGGGTGGAGGGAATTTTGTAAATATTAGTGGTCACAATTTGGGGGGGCTTGGTGGTCTGATGGTTGGTGGGTACAGAAGGAGGAATGTGGTTCAATTGAAGTGGGAGGGGGAGGGGACCCCACCAGTAAGGGGGAGGGTGGCTGAGTTGGTTCTGGAAATGGGGTTTAAAGCCTTGGATATATTTGCCTTGATTTGCCCAGTGGGGAGTTATGAATTTGATTTGTCCTTTGTAAAGCCTGAGGGTCTGGCTTTATTTTGGGAGAGGTATAGGAGGTGCGGGGGCCTTCCGCAGTGGAGTGGTTTGGTGCCAAAGGTGATTTCCAGGCAGCCTCTGATGAAGTCGGTGACGATCCTGGTGCGTAACGAATCCATACCAGAGGCTGATTTGATAGTATGGCTACGCCGATATGGTGAGGTCCTCGCTCCACTGCGGAAGGTCCTTGATGAGCATGGGATATGGACAGGGGCCTGGACAGTGTCACTAAAATTGGGGGTGCTTGGAAATGTAGTTCAACACCTTCCCTGTTCAGCCTTTCTGGGGAGGGATAGGCTGACTATTTTTTACCAGGGTCAGCCTAAAGTCTGTAATAAATGTGGAGACAAAGGCCATTTTGCATCTACCTGTACCCGTAAGAAATGCTCACTATGCCAAGATTTGGGCCATTTGGCTAAGGATTGTACTGAAATTCGGTGTAATTTGTGCAAGAAGCTCGGTCATCCTTATAGTCAGTGCCCGGAGGCATTACATAACTTGCCAGGATTGGAGGCTGAGTTGCAGAGGCTTGATAAAGAGGATGAGGCCGCTAAAACTGTTATTGTCCCTCCTGTTTCTGTTACATCTGTTCCAGATTCTGTTTCCCCTAGTGATGTGGTCCCTGAGTCTGTCCCTCCTGTGTCTGTTACATCTGTTCCAGATTCTGTTTCCCCTAGTGATGTGGTCCCTGAGTCTGTCCCTCCTGTGTCTGTTACATCTGTTGTTTCGGATTCTGTTTCCCCCAGTAATGTGGTCCCTGAGTCTGTCCCCCATGTGGTGGTCCCTAATCCTACTGTACGTAGATCCTCCAGACTGGCAGAAGCTGCTGGGGGGGCAGGTTTGGCGGATCTTCCATCTCAGCCTCCAGTCCCTGTCCCTCGGCAGCGTAAACGTGGTCAGGGGCCTGTGAGGGTGTTGGATGGGGGAGGGGTTGAGGGAAAGGTGTCCATATCCCATGTCTCACCCTCTGTTGAGGGGGATTCAGATGATGAGGGGTGGGAGAAGTTTAGGAGGAAGAAAAAGAAGAAGAGGAAGACAAGTAAAGTGGTCATTTCTTCCTCAGAGTCGGACCCAGGAGGGGTTCCTCTTGGTAATACTTTTTCAGTTTTGTCGGGTGATGAGATGTCTGATCTATCTTTCTCTTTATCATCCATGGATGAGGGGGAGTCACGTAGTCTTAAGAGAGCTGTTTCGGGTGATGAGAGTGTGGCAAAGGTTAAGAAACGACTACCCCAATCATCCTGATGGCAGTCCCCACTCCGATAAAGGTGGCGACCATTAATGTCGCCAGCATTAAATCTGCAAGAGCTCGTGATATTGCCTTATTTTTGCTCAGCGAGTTTGATGCCGAGATTTTATTTTTGCAAGAGACCTGGCTCAATACTTTGGCCGATGTCCATCTAGCAAAACGGGAGTGGAGATGCGGTCCCTCCTTTTGGTCTCTTGCGGCTGAGCCCTGCAGCGGAGTTGCGATCCTTTTTAAAACCGATATGGTAACGTGCCGGCGGGTAATTGAGGTAGAAATGGGGAGATGCATGGTCTTAGACGTCTCTGTTAGGGGGCAGGACCTGCGCCTGATCAATATCTATGGACCGCAGTCAAAATGGGGCAGGAAATGCCTCCTCACAGAGATCAAGCCCTTCCTTTTTACGTCCCAGCAGGTTGTCTTTGGAGGTGATTTTAACACCATAATTAGGCCTGAAGACAGGAGAGGCTCCATAGACAGGCTGGGTTATGATAGCGTTTTTCTTAGAGATATGGTGAGACAAGCAGGCCTGGTAGATGTGCATATTAAGCACTGCCCTGGCAGCACGGGATTCACATTTCAGAGAGGGAATAGTCAGAGTAGGATAGATAGGTTTTTTTTAAAGGAGAACTCTGCTTTCTCGGCTCCTGAGTTGAGGGCAGTGGAGTTCTCTGACCACTGTATGCTGTCTGTGACTCTGAATGCCTCGGACACTCCACCCAGGGGAAGGGGTACCTGGAAACTGAATTCGACTCTCCTGGAAGATGTAGAGGTAAGACAATCCTTTGAGGATTTTTTTCAGGCACAGGTTTCTATTCTGGACTTTTGCAGCAGTAAGTCAGAGTGGTGGGAGCTTGTGAAACAAAGGGCAATTGGACTTTTCAAGGCCGTAAGTAAGAAGAAGCAGCTTGGTATGTACATTGCCTACCAGCATTTGCGGAGGAAGCTTGATCGTCTTGTCTCGTATAGAGGAGATCCAGGGGAGATCTCTGAGGTGAAGTTTCTTCTTAGGAAGTGTCAATACGACCGGCATGCCTCCTTGGTTCTGGAGAGGGATTATGGAAAATATCACTCGCCTGATCCTTACCAGAACTGTAAGCAAGGCATAGCAGTTAAGACGGTCATAGGCCTGAGGGATAGTACGGGTTCCCTGGTGAAGTCCAGATCAGGGATCCTGGAGATCTTCAGATCATATTACGCAGACCTTCTGAGAAGAAAGGACCTTTGTCGGGACAGGATGGAAAGCTTTCTGGATTCTACTCCAGGATTGGGAAATGGTACATTGCCTTTGATGGATTTGACAGAACCAATTTCAGTGGATGAGGTAGTTCATGCTATAGAGAAGCTGGCTACCAAAAAATCGCCTGGGCCAGATGGGTTGACAGCTGAATTCTACAAGTGTTTTAAGTCCATTCTGGCTCCCTTTTTAGCAGAGGTTTATAACAGCTGTCTAGAAGAGGGTTCGCTCCCTCCCTCCATGAGGCAATCCGCTGTGATTCTTCTGTCAAAAGGTAAGGACCCCTCAATGATTGAGAACTGGCGCCCCATCAGTCTTCTCAATGTTGATAGAAAGATCCTGGCGAAGATTCTTTTTTGGCGCTTGTCGTCAGTAGCAGGCGATTTGTTGTCCAGTCATCAGCACTGCTCGGTCCGAAGTAGAAGTACCTTTTCAGCGGTTTTAGCTGTCCGGGAGGCTTTGGAACGATGCAGGGCTGCTGGATGGAGAAAGTACTTGCTGGCATTGGATCAGGCGAAGGCTTTTGATAGAGTCAATCACGAGTACCTGTATTTGCTACTTGGTAGATACGGCCTGCAGGGGAGGTTTATAGATTGGCTGAAGACATTATATAGAGGGGCTGAGAGCTTCCCACTGGTTAATGGTTGGGTTGGACGGCCTTTTGAAGTTGGCTCTGGTGTGCGCCAGGGATGTCCTCTGAGCCCCCTGTTATATGTATTCGCAATCGACCCCTTCATAAGAAGGCTAGAGAGTGGATCTTTGTGCGGGGTGCCTTTGGGCATTGCTGGTGTGCCGCCTCTGAAGGTCGTGGCCTATGCCGATGATGTGTCTGTTATTGTCTCTGGGACAGAGGAGGCGCAGGAGGTGGTCTCTATGATAGAGCAGTACACGGAGGCTTCTGGTTCTAAAGTCAACCATGAAAAGAGTGAAGTTTTCTGGATGGGTGAGGAGGGTGAAAGCTTCGAACTTCCGGATGCCTTCCCAGAGCCCCAGCAGGAAATTAAAGTGTTGGGCATCCAATTTGGTCCTGGTGACTATGGTCATCGAAATTGGGAAAGCAGGTTGGTGTGTGCCAATGCCAAAGTAGCAAGCTGGAAGAAATGGAAGCTTTCCTTGAGGGAGAGGGTTGACTTGATCAAAACGTACCTGGTCCCAATCTTTTTATATGTCAGCTTCGTCTGTATCTTGCCAGCATCTCTCTATGCAAGGGTGTACAGCTGTTTTTTCCAACTGTTATGGGGAAGTAGGCTGAACCTGATCAAACGCAATGTAACTTACCTGTCTAGGCGGGAGGGTGGCCTAGGAATGGTCAACCCAATAGTTTTCTTTTCTCTGCTCTTTTTAAAGTACAATCTTGGTAACATGCTAGCAGAGAACCCGCCGGGATGGGTGGGCATTTTTCAATCTTGTTTTAGGCCTTTTCTGCGATGCTGGGAAGATGGCGGGCCAGTGAAAAGTCTGAGAGTCCGACATGGCAAGCTCCCGGCTTATGTTGCCCCGTGTCTGAAAATACTTCGGCAGTGGCAGGTGACAGTGGAGGATATCAAGTCCCTCCCCAGGAAGCTTCTGGAGAAGAGGATTTTGAGCTCTGCTTTCAGTGTGTCACTGGCCTTAAGGGATTGCCCAGGCTCTGTAATGAGGGAGGGGTTGCGTTTAATCAATTTAGAAAGAATCCCCTTGAAGTTTAGGGATCAAGCCTGGCTCGCTTTCCATGGAAGGCTCTATGTCAGAGGGAACTTGAAGCATCGCCCTGTGGATGATCGGGATTGTCCTAGAGCGGAGTGTGTTGGTAAAGTGGAGTCTATGGACCACTTTTTGCTGCAGTGTCCCTTTAACATAGAGGTGTATAAAAGGGTGGGGAGGGCTCTAGGCATCCCCTTTTTCTATCGCATGAGTTATGCGGAGTGGGTGTACGGGGCATTCCCGACTCGCTGGGATTTTGATTTGGATACACTGTTTTTAGTTAGTATTGTTGTCCGTTACTTCACATGGAATGCACGGTGCCAGATTACCCTGCGGAAAAAAGTCCTCTCTGTTGAGGTGGTGGTGCACGATATTCTGGGTGAGGTTGGGAAAATTCGGGGTCTTGAGAAAGGCAGGGAGCCTCGGGCGGTCTGGAAAAGGGCGTGGAGGAATATCAGACCTGCCTTTGGTGAACTGCCCATCTCTGGGTGAGGAGCTCTTTTCTTTTTCTGTTTCTTTCACTCCCTTAGCTTTTGTTGGTTAGTAGCTTCTTTTTGAAGAAGGGCTGCATGCATAATGGGTGCGGGTTTGTTTCTTGACCTCATAGTTTAGATGTCTGGTGTATTGGTGTGAGTTGTAGTGAGATTATCCCCAATAATGACATATTCATGATGAGTTTTGTTTTTGCTGTAAAGTCATTTTTTGTTTGAGAGCAGATTTGCTATATTTATTTTCATTTATGTAAATATGTATATATTTATGTATATTATATATAGTGATTTTATGCTTATTGATTGCAAGACTTTTAATAAAGAAAAATTGGGAAGAATGTCTCTTACATTGGTGATCAGTGAGAAGAATGTTCCTTGCATTGGTGATCAGTGAGAAGAATGTTCCTTACATTGGTGATCAGTGAGAAGAATGTTCCTTACATTGGTGATCGGTGAGAAGAATGTTCCTTACATTGGTGGTCAGTGGGAAGAATGTTCCTTACATTAATGGTCAGTGAGAAGAATGTTCCTTACATTGGTGATCAGTTGGAAGAATGTTCCTTACATTGGTGATCAGTTGGAAGAATGTTCCTTACATTGGTGATCGGTGAGAAGAATGTTCCTTACATTGGTGGTCAGTGGGAAGAATGTTCCTTACATTAATGGTCAGTGAGAAGAATGTCCCTTACATTGGTGATCAGTGAGAAGAATGTTCCTTACATTGGTGATCAGTGAGAAGAATGTTCCTTACATTGGTGATCAGTGAGAAGAATGTTCCTTACATTGGTGATCAGTGAGAAGAATGTTCCTTACATTGGTGATCAGTGAGAAGAATGTTCCTTACATTGGTGATCAGTGAGAAGAATGTTCCTTACATTGGTGGTCAGTGAGAAGAATGTCCCTTACATTGGTGATCAGTGGGAAGAATGTTCCTTACATTGGTGATCAGTGAGAAGAATGTTCCTTACATTGGTGATCAGTGAGAAGAATGTTCCTTACATTGGTGGTCAGTGAGAAGAATGTTCCTTACATTGGTGATCAGTGGGAAGAATGTTCCTTACATTGGTGATCAGTGGGAAGAATGTTCCTTACATTGGTGATCAGTGAGAAGAATGTTCCTTACATTGGTGATCAGTTGGAAGAATGTCCCTTACATTGGTGATCAGTGGGAAGAATGTCCCTTACATTGGTGATCAGTGAGAAGAATGTTCCTTACATTGGTGATCAGTGAGAAGAATGTTCCTTACATTGGTGATCAGTGAGAAGAATGTTCCTTACATTGGTGATCAGTGAGAAGAATGTTCCTTACATTGGTGATCAGTGAGAAGAATGTTCCTTACATTGGTGATCAGTGAGAAGAATGTTCCTTACATTGGTGATCAGTGAGAAGAATGTTCCTTACATTGGTGATCAGTGAGAAGAATGTTCCTTACATTGGTGATCGGTGGGAAGAATGTTCCTTACATTGGTGATCAGTGAGAAGAATGTTCCTTACATTGGTGATCAGTGAGAAGAATGTTCCTTACATTGGTGATCAGTGAGAAGAATGCTCCTTACATTGGTGATCAGTGAGAAGAATGTTCCTTACATTGGTGATCAGTGAGAAGAATGTTCCTTACATTGGTGATCAGTGGGAAGAATGTTCCTTACATTGGTGATCAGTGAGAAGAATGCTCCTTACATTGGTGATCAGTGAGAAGAATGTCCCTTACATTGGTGATCAGTGAGAAGAATGCTCCTTACATTGGTGATCAGTGAGAAGAATGTCCCTTACATTGGTGATCAGTGAGAAGAATGTTCCTTACATTGGTGATCAGTGAGAAGAATGTTCCTTACATTGGTGATCAGTGGGAAGAATGTTCCTTACCTTGAGCTATAAAGATCATTGGTGTGATGTTACTGGCTTTGCCAAATGGTGATGGATCTGGATCTATGAAGGCACCATCAGATGGGAGCTCTATTAGCCACAGCTTAAGGATCCCCTAGTAACCATTGGAGCAGAGGCAGAACCACCAGGGTCATAAAAAAGTTGAACGTGCGACTGGGCCCGGGTGTTGCGCTACCATGGGGAGGGAGGCCAAGATGGCAGGAAGGAAGCCGTTGCAGAACATGTGAAATGGTCCGCTGTGGGACCCTAAAACTTGGTTCACACTGCTGAGACCCCAAAGTTATGTGACTTGCTTGCAATTTCCTTGTGACTTGCTTGCAACTTTTGTGATTTACCATTGCCGTCTATGGCACTCAAATCACACCAAAGATGCAGAAAAGTATTGCAGGAATCTTTTTTTTTTTGTCGCTGCGACTTGAGTAGCATTGATGAAAACAGCGCTCATTGAAATAAATGTGTTTGTCATGTGACTTTATGTGTTTCAGGTCACATGGTAAGTCGTGGCAGTGTGAATCAAGGCTTATAAAGGGCCCTGCAATGGGAGTAAAGGGCCCTGGTATCAGTAGGAAGGGCCCTGGGCTCAAAAGGAAGGGCCCTGGGCTCGGAGGGAAGGGCCCAGAACCAGGGGAAAGGGACAAAATTTAAGGGTCCCCTTGACCAATATTATGGGCCCAGGACAGATGGAATGGGCCCTGGGACCAATGGAAATGGCTCCAGGACCGATGGAAAGGGCTCCAGTGGTCAGGGGGCCCTTCATGGTTTCTTGCACCCCGAAGGTTCTAGTTACATCCCAGCTCTGGAGGAACCCTACGTTTTCATGGAACCCTGTTTGAGAATAGCTGCTTTAAGATGTGAACAGGGAACAGGGATCCAAGTCAACATACTCAAGACCATCCATAGCCATATAGAACCAAGGCACCTTTCAATTCATAACTAATGTAGGTACACTCACCAAACAATTTATTAGAAACTCTGTACACATACTGGATCAGGCCTGCCATATTCCACAAACATTTCTGGTCTATGTTGACATGTATGTATCCATACTGCAATTGTCAGCTGTCCATTCATGCTATGAACCTCCAATTCTACCACATCCCAAAGTTGTTCTATTGGTTTCAGATCCAGTGAACGACCTCCCATATGTGTGCCTCAGCAGACATTGAGATCCATCAAGCAGGTCAACTTATTGTAATCAGTTAAAGACTGTGGACTCCTAAGGATTTTTCATTTGGTGCTCCCTTTGACCTGTTTCACTTTGATTCCTCAACTCCGGTGATAGTCCTCCTCTGGGGGGGGTCCTGGTATTTGTAGTGATCTGGCCTACAGGTCACATGGGCTCAAGAAATGACTTCTTCATTCTGATAATCTGTGAAAATCTGCGTTCAGCATCCCTCTACCACTACCTATTTGACTTTGGAGATCCATCAGACCTGGAGACATTTTTCCAGTCTGTCCAGTTCCGGTGATCCAGTGCCCACAGTACCCTCAACTTTCATTTCTTGGTCTAACCCAACCCAAAGCGGTCTTCTGCTGTAGCAGCCCATCAGCCTCAAAATGAAATGTGTTGTGCATTTCAGATCCAGTGACTGACCTCCCATTACTGTGCCTCAGCAGACACTGAGATCCATCAAGCAGGGCAGCCTGTTGTAACCAGTTGAATAAAGACTTGAATAAAGAATTTTTAATTTGTTGCTTCCTTTGACCTGTTACACTTGGATTTTTTAACTCCAGTGAATGTGCTCTTCTGGGGAGTGCCTGTCTTTGTGATGACCTGGCCTGGCCTGCAGGCCACATTGGCTCAAGTAATGACTTTGATAACCTGTGAAAATCCATATCCAGCATCCCTCTAACACCACCTCTTGGACTTTTGAGATCCATCAGACCTGGAGACATTTTTCTAGTCAGTCCAGTTTTGATGATCCTGTGACCACTGTACCCTCAACTTTCATTTCTTAGCCTAATCCAACCAACGTGGTCTTCTGCTGTTGTAGCCCATCAGCCTCAAGGGGGGCCGACCTGTGGCCAGTAGGAGTAGAAAAGGTCCTGATGTCAATGGGAAAAAAACAATGACATCATCTTTGGTGTCATTGGGAGATATTGGGTCCCATAGTTGGTATCAGTTGGAGGAATTATGCTGCATCATTGGTTTGAGTGGAAGGAATTGTTCCCCATTGTTGCTGTCAGTGGGAAGAATTGTGTCCCTTCATTGGTGTCATTGGAAGGAATTGTGTCCTGGAATTGTTCTCCTTCTTGAGAGAGAGATAGGAGAGAGAGAGAGAGATAGGAGAGAGGGGGGGGGGAGAGAGAGAGAGATAGGAGAGAGAGAGTGAGGGGGGAGAAAAAGGGATGAAGGAAGAGAGAGAGAGAGAGAGAGAGAGAGAGGGAGGGACAAAGGGAGAGAGAGAGAGAGAGAGAGGAAGAGAGAGAGAGGGGGTGAAGGGAGAGAGAGAGATGAAGGAAGAGAGAGAGAGGGGGATGAAGGAAGAGAGAGAGATGAAGGAAGAGAGAGAGGGGGGGGTGAAGGAAGAGAGAG
This sequence comes from Lithobates septentrionalis, assembly GCA_037952835.1. NCBI lineage: Eukaryota > Metazoa > Chordata > Amphibia > Anura > Ranidae > Lithobates > Lithobates septentrionalis. Next base: position 67,339 of record JBBDGP010003826.1, read on the forward strand.
AGATGAAGGAAGAGAGAGAGAGGGGGATGAAGGAAGAGAGAGAGATGAAGGAAGAGAGAGAGGGGGGGGTGAAGGGAGAGAGAGAGATGAAGGAAGAGAGAGAGAGGGGGATGAAGGAAGAGAGAGAGATGAAGGAAGAGAGAGAGAGGGGGTGAAGGGAGAGAGAGAGATGAAGGAAGAGAGAGAGAGGGGGATGAAGGAAGAGAGAGAGATGAAGGAAGAGAGAGAGAGGGGGTGAAGGGAGAGAGAGAGATGAAGGAAGAGAGAGAGAGGGGGATGAAGGAAGAGAGAGAGATGAAGGAAGAGAGAGAGAGGGGGAAGAAGGAAGAGAGAGAGAGATGAAGGAAGAGAGAGAGGGGGGGATGAAGGAAGAGAGAGAGAGGGGGGGAGAAAAGAGAGAGAGAGGGATGAATGAAGAGAGAGAGAGAGAGAGAGGGATGAAGAGAGAGATATGAACAGAGAGAGAAAAAGGGAGAGAGAGAGAGAGATATGAAGGAAGAGAGAGAGAGATATGAATTAAGAGAGGGATATGAAGGAAGAGAGAGAGAGTGAGAGGGGGATGAATGAAGAGAGAGATAAGAAGGGAGATAGATGAAGGGGGGGAGAGAGAGAGATAAAGGAAGAGAGAGAGAGAGAGGAATGAAAGGAGAGAGAGGGATGAAGGGGGAGAGAGAGAGAGAGAGAGAGAGAGAGAGAGAGAGAGGGATGAAGGAAGAGAGAGAGAAGGGAAGAGAGAGAGAGAGAGAAGGAGATGGTGAGGGGCGAGAGGGAGAGAGATTAAGGAAGAGAGAGAGGGGGTGAAGGGAGTTAGAGAAAGAGAGAGAGGGGGTGAAGGGAGAGAGAGAGAGAGAGAAAGGGGGATGAAGACAGAAAGAGAGAAGGGAAGAGAGAGAGAGAAGGAGATAGTGAGGGGCGAGAGGGAGAGAGATTAAGGAAGAGAGAGAGAGAGAAAGGAGGGAAGAAGTTTAGCTGTGGAGAGGAGAGAAAAGGTGAGGAAAGGAAGTGAGGAGGGTAGGACTGGCCATACATTATACAATCTTCTTGTATAATTTTGCTTTAGATTTACCAAACCATATAATATGAGGTCAGACCTAAACACTTTCAATGTGTATGGAATCAGGCAGGCCCTTGCGCTTACATACTTGAAGGAAACTGAACTGGAAAATTGTAAAATGTATGACCAGCTTAAGGGATGGAAAAAGGTTTGGTTAAGAGATGAGGATAAAAATGATTGGAGGAGAGGAGAGGAGAGGAGATTGCTAGATGAGTAAAAATAAATTAAGATAAAGGAAAAAAAAAAAAAAGAAATAGCATAAGCAAGAGGAGGTGAATGGATGGGAGTACAGGAGAAGGAAGAGGGGAGAGGAAAGGAGAGGAAAAAAGTAGGGAGGGATCAAGATTGGAGGATGAGGAAAGTAAAAATAAAGCAAGATAAAGAACAATGAAAGATATAGGGTAAGCAAGAGGAGAGGAGAGGAAAGGAGTGGGGAAAAGAGGAAAAATTGTGGAGGGGACAGGGCGAGAAGTGGTGGAAATGAGAAGAGGTGGTAGGAAAAGGAAGTGAGACAAGAAGAGGAAAGGAGAGGAAGGGTGAGGAGAGGAGAGGAGAGGAAAGGGGAGCGAAGATAAGGGAAGAACAGAGAGGAAAGAAAGAACAAGGAGTAAAAAGATAAATCCAAATAAAGATATGAAGAGAGTCGGAGTTCAGGGAAAATGAAAGCGAAGGGAGTAGAGATGATGGAGAGAGAAAACCGGTGAGAGACATTTAAAGATTCTCCAGCAGTAGAGCCAATATAATGATAATAATAATCATTTGATACATAGCACTTATAATCAAGTTGCTTAGAACCTACAACCATACTGGTGAAGACCGTTCCTTTAAATCAGCCTTTATAAGTAATTCATAGAGTAATGTAGAATTGGCGGTGGAAAGGGGGTGTAGATTCCCTCCACACGTCGCTAATCCTTCTAATAATCAGCAGCGCCTGGGAAAAACATGTTGAAAATGCATCAGGCCCAGCGAGGCTGTCAGTTCCCATCTCGTATCTGCAGGTACAGCTCGCTACCTCGGGCGAAATATTTCAGCTGGGATGTGATAAACATGGGCATACGGCCTCCACCGCCGATCCCCGCTCTACTCCCCGGCTCCTGTCCCTGACACTCATCCATCCCCCCTGCTATCCGCCCGCCCGCCTGTACAGTTCAGCCACGACATTACAGGAAGCGCCGCTAATTTAATTTAATTAGAAAAAGCCAATGTGCAGCCATCTTGAAAGAAGATTTGCCCGGGGAAGTGCGCTGTGCTCGGTAAAAGATGGCCGTCTTGATTTCAAATTAGCTGTGATTTATAGGCCTCATTCCCACTTCTGGGTTTGGATTATCCAGTCTGTGGTTGTGACAGATCACGCCTCGTGTAATCAGTGAGGATCTTATGGGATGCAAATGCTACGTCCAAAATTGTGAGAGGAGCTACTAACTGAAAGTGTATCTAAACCTAAAAATACAAGCCATATATTGCAGATTCCCAGCCCTTCCATGTGGCTGCCGTTCATGAAAGTACAGAAAATACTTGTTGATCCTGCCAGAAATGCAGTGTCCTTGTTACTTCTAAAGGTGCCACTAACCACCAGCCCCACCTGCATGCATGCTTTACCAGTTGGGGGCTTATTCAATAAAGGAGTATACAGTGCCGCGGTGATATACAGAAGGCATTACCCCAAATAGACCACCTAAAATTGATATTTCAAAGTAGAGAGTAGCCAGGACTTTAAAGGGTATTAAAGGGTTGAAACCTATGATGAGTTTTACCGACATCCACACTAAACAGCCCAAGGTTTCAAGAAATCTATATGAGTTTGTTGGACAGCCCAATCCTAACCCATGATTATGATTATGAAGGTGTCCCTCTGCAGCTTTATCGGTCTCCACCCTTCTGGAAAGACTTTCCGCAAGATTTTACAGTGTGTCTGTGGGACCTTTTACACTTGTCCAGTAGAGGAAAAACACCCAACCTTTGTTATGCAGTTAGACTATATGGCCAAAGGTTTGATGGACCATCACACCTATATGATCTTGTTGGACATCTCATTCCAAAACCATCCTCTACTCTCCTGGGGAGACTTTCCACACAGTTTTGGAGGGTATCTACAGGAACTTGTACCCATTTGTGAGATCAGCTACCGATGTGGTTTGAGAAGATCTGGCTCACAGTCGGCGCTTCAATTCATCCCAAAGGTGTTCAGTGGGGATGAGGTCAGGGCTTTGTGAAGGTCACCTGAGTTCCTCCACACCAATCTGGTCACACAATGTCTTTATGGAGCTGGCTTTGTACACAGGGGACAGTCATGGTGGAACAGAAAAGGGTCTTCACCAAACTGTTACCACAAGGTCTGCAATGTCTTTGTATGATGTCTTTATATATTACCAGGACTCCTAATTGAGCTCCATATTTTGTAGAGGAGTATACATGTTTTAGGACAAAGTGTAGATCTATGTTAGGGAGATTTCTCCTCACTTTTTGTCAGGGTGACCACTATTACAAAAAATGAAGGAAAATCTTCCCAGTGGAAGCACAGACAGCAGAACTTTGAAGATTTGGATACCTTATAGTATTTCAGTCGACTAATGTGTAGTGCCTTCTGATGTTGAAGTTTTTAGGAGGTGCCCCCAATTTTATGGACTAATACAGGATATGGATTTCCCATTAATTGGCTCTTTATGAATGGGGGCTCTTTAGAACCTTGAAACAAGTTGGCTTTTTAACCAGAAAAAAATTACCTATTCCAGGACTTCAATGTCCATCTAGTGTGTTCTTTTTTATACGCAATAACAGGTTGAGAGATCTTCTCCACTCTATTTAAAATGTTTCACTGCTCTGTGTGCCTCCATTGTAGAAATTATTTCTAATTTCCTGTATCGTTGGCCAACGTTGCTGGGATAAGAAATGATGGGAAATCTCCATAATGTAACACACCTTGAAGAGCGAAACCCTGTGCAATGAGCCCCTCTAACCTAACCCTTAACCAGGAACCTTCCGTATGAGCCCCTCTCACCTAATCCTAAACCAGAAACCCTGTGATTGAGCTCCTCCAACCTAACCCTAAACCAGGAACCCTGTGTATGAAGTCCTCTATCTTAACCCTAAACCAGGGACCCTGTGTATGAGCTCCTCTAACCTAACCCTAAACCAAGGACCCTGTGTATGAGCTCCTCTAACCTAACCCTGAACCAAGGACCCTGTGTATGAGCTCCTCTAACCTAACCCTAAACCAAGGACCCTGTGTATGAGCTCCTCTAACCTAACCCTTAACCAGGAACCTTCCGTATGAGCATCTCTAACCTAACCCTAAATCAGCAACCCTGTGTATGAGCCCCTCTAACCTAACCCTAAGCCAGGGACCCTGTGTATGAGCCCCTCTCACCTAATCCTAAACCAGAAACCCTGTGATTGAGCTCCTCCAACCTAACCCTAAACCAGAAACCCTGTGATTGAGCTCCTCCAACCTAACCCTAAACCAGGAACCCTGTGTATGAAGTCCTCTAACCTAACTCTAAACCAGGAGCCCTGTGTATGAGCTCCTCAAACCTTACCCTAAACCAAGAACCCTGTGTATGAGCTCCTCTAACATAACCCTATATTAGGGACCCTCTGTATAAACTTCTTTAATCTAACCCTAAACCAGGAGCCCTGTGTATGAGCTTCTCTAACCTAACCCTAAACCAGGAACCCTGTGCATGAGCTCCTCTAACATAACCCTATATTAGGGACCCTCTGTATAAGCTTCTTTAATCTAACCCTAAACCAGGAGCCCTGTGTATGAGCTTCTCTAACCTAACCCTAAATCAGGAACCCTGTGTATGAGCTTCTCTAATCTAACCCTAAATCAGGAACCCTGTGTATGAGCTCCTCCAACCTAACCCTAAACCAGGGACCTTTGTATGAGCTTCTCTAACCTAACCCTAAACCAGGGACCCTGTGTATGAGCTCCTCTAACATAACCCTATATTAGGGACCCTGTGTATGAGCTCCTCTAACATAACCCTATATTAGGGACCCTGTGTATGAGCTCCTCTAACCTAACCCTAAACCAGGAGCCCTGTATATGAGAACATAACCCTAAACCAGGGACCCTTTGTATGAGCTCCTCTAACCTAACCCTAAACCAAGAGCTCTGTGTATGAGCTTCTCTAACCTAACTCTAAACCAGGGACCCTGTGTATGAGGCTTTCCCATCCAGATGTATTTTTTAGAGTCCCTTCCCACCCTCGAAGCCCCTTCACCTGTATGCGTTAAAACTCCTACCTGCATTTTGACAACTTTGCTCTTCCCAGCTTAGTGTTGATGCTGCATTGCAATCGGCCCTGCACTTCTGCATGCAGCGGATCGAGTGCTCTTCACAATGCTAAGTATCCTCTTACGATGCCTCGTCATTGACTCTAAACTCTAAGAAAACCTTGGATCTTTCTGCGGTTTTCCAGCTCAAAATCTGAGTGGGTCCTACAGGGATACGCTCGCAATTATATCTGCCTCTCTCTACACGGCATTAAATGATTTGGAGTTGTGCGCGTGGCCTGCAGAGACTCGGCCTGCGTGGAGCGCGTTTCATCATGCATGCAGAAGCTGCAGCGAGCTCGGGGGTTAGGAGAGGAGTTGTGGCATTACTAACTTTCCCCTGCGCTTTTACACTCTTAATCAATTACTGCGCAGCTCTCCAACCGCTCCATCCCGGCGTACGGCTCTACGGGGAATCCACACTTGCTGATAGCGTCGGTAAATAGCTTTGCTCCTCAGCCAGACAGCCTGGTGGAAATAAATAGGGAGTATGAAACCCAATCAATACTTCTTAATAAAAATAACATTTTAAAACTGAGACGTATAATAAAAAAAAACTAAATAAAAAAAAGTGATATATCTTCTAGATAGAAAAACTTTCCATCTATTTTCAGACACGGTCATTACACCGGGTGACGCGGGATGGATTGGTGGAAGGCACTTGTCTCCCTTCTATCATTTCTCTCTTAGGCCTCGCCGTTCTGTGACGTGACCCTACAATCTGCAAATTTCACACGTTTAATGGGTCAGTCCAACCAAAAAAAAAGGCAGTTTTTAGGAGATGCCGGGGGTAAAAAAAAACAAAAAAAACACTTACCGGTTGACTTATAATTCATGACTGCGGCAGTGAGCCCTCTGCTTCCAGGCATTTGCATTCCTGTTACAGTCATAATGATAAGTCAGACAGAGCCCACCACATTTTCTAGTTGGGGAGACATCCAGCATCATCTACTTCGTTCCCAAACTGACTCTCTCTGGCCCCGCCCCTTTCATTCATTAGGTTTCTGTTCCTTCAGTCATGGAGGCTTTGCATCTCCATGTGGGCGTTACTTATGCAAATGAAGCCTGTCTAGGAACACCCGCGCCTCCAGACTGACCACCCCCCCCACCCCATCAAGGCATTTCGATATATACATACCTCCCAACTTTTTAAGATAGGAGTGAGGGACACCTATTAGCAAAAGTATGTAGGCATAGCACACACCCCCTGCCACGCCCCCTTAAAGGAGAATTAACAAAAAAAAGATTAGTTAAACCCACAAGTGCTTTTTTTTTACCACTACTATTCCTTTAGATTGGCTTTTGAAATTTCAAAAGCAGCAATTTAGAAATTGGATGAAAGGTCTAGCACTGGGAAACACTTTTTGAAAGATAAATAATGCATTTTATATACAGCTATAGAGATCAGACCAAAATGAGGGACAAATGAGGAGGAAAGAGGGACAGAAGGACTTTGCTCCGAATCCGGGACAGTCTCTCCAAATCCGGGACAGTCTCTCCAAATCCGGGACAGTCTCTCCAAATCCGGGACAGTCCCTCCAAATCCGGGACAGTTGGGAGCTAACTCCTCCCAAGAGCCAGCCCACTGCTTGCATCAGGGCCTAAAGGAGGGTGCTGTAATGTTTTCAGGAAGCTATGTACAGCACCCTGCCGGCCCCTCTCACCAGCCCTGATCTGCCTGCATTGCAGAAAAAAACACCTAGACCCAGTGATGACATCATTAGATCCAAGATAAGGAATGTAATGAAAGCTGAACATTTATATAAAGATGGCAGAAGCATGTTAATGAGTAAGGGGAGGGGCAGGGCCGGCCCTACCATGGGTCCCGCTGGGTCCATTGGACCCAGGTGGCACAAAAACCCAAGATTTTTTTTAGATGCAGTCTTGTGTGCCATCCAGGGACAGACTGGGCCAGGGCATTAAGACAAATTCCCCCCAGGGCCGTTCCGCCGCCCTGCTGCACTCAACACCCATACTCATAGTTGCCGGGCACGAGGGTGCTCGCACACAGTCTAACACCGGCTGTTAAACACCTGAGAATACATGAAGAGCTCAGGTGTGTGTGCTTGCGGGGATGGGGTACTTACAGGAGAGTATATACTACTCTAGCCTGCCCCTATACTGCCCTAGCCCCACCCCTATACTGCCCTAGCCTGCCCCTATACTGCCCTAGCCCCGCCCCTATACTGCGCTAGCCCCTCCCCTATACTGCCCTAGCCCTGCCCCTATACTGACATAGCCTTGCCCCTATACTGCCATAGCCCCGCCCCTTACTGTCCTAGCCTGCCCCTATACTGCCCTAGCCCCACCCCTATACTGCCCTAGCCCCGTCCCTATACTGCCATAGCCCCGCCCCGTACTGCCATAACCCCGCCGCTATACTGCCCTAGCCTGCCCCTATACTGCCTTAGCCCCGCCCCTATACTACCCTTGCCCCACCCCTATACTACCCTAGCCCGTCCCGTGGAATTGAACATAATGGTATGTCATAATATAATATTGTATATAGACAAGGTGCTGTTGCATGTAAATCTGACTTCCTGATAAATGTAATTTTAGTTTTAATTATTATGATATAAATGAATGGATGTGGAGGGACCTTTTGATGGGCGTGACTTTTTTTTTTTGGGGGGGGGGGGCAGCATTTAATTCCTGGACCCAGGCAGCACAATGTCTTGGGCCACCCCTGGGGAGGGGGGGGTTAGGAAAGGCAAGTTATAAACAGATTAATCTTCAGCTTTTTTTTAGTATGTAAGATTGCTACAAAAAATTGTATTTCTATTTCAATTAAAAAAAAAAAAAAAAAAAAAGATTATTACATTGTTTCATAGGGTGAAAAAAAAACAAGAACTTCTAGTTCAACCAATAGAAAAAAAGAGTAAATAAATAGACAACCTACATATACAGAATCCTATAATTACAGTTGAGCCAGAAAAAAAAAAAAACCCATTGGCATTGTGAACATCCCCTTGGCAGGTGGGAAACCCAAAAACATGACAGGTTGGAGCAGAGCTGGGAGTTATAATAATAACAACAGTAATAGTAATAATAATGATGATAATGAATCATTGATTGTTTGGGGATTCATTTTCAATTGTCACTTGTATTTGGAAGTATTTTCCCCATCCAAAAAACGAAATACATACATAATAAATATCTCCTAATCCAATCACTTTATTTAAATATGACCTCAAGAAATTTGATTAAAAGTGATCAATAATTCCCAAACATTTGGTATTTTTTTTTTCTCCAGATAGGATAGGAATTTGGAAAATATTGGATTATCAGATGAATAACGAAATAAGGGGCTGGAGGTAATCAACCTTGGGACTTTTAAGGTTGTTGTATATATTATTTAGGAAATATCAATTCACAAATGGCATTAAGTAAAACATATACATTTTATTACAAATATTTAAAAAAACATGAGACAAATTCAAATTAAAAAAATTCAATTATTCCACAGAGACATGATTAGATAATACCACTTTCTCAACATGTTTCGCTCGGCGGAGCTTCCTCAGGAGACTTTGGGTGTGGCATCTATTATGCTATAAATCACAAAAGATTTAGTGAACGCTCGTGTTTGAATATAATAGACATCCACAAAAAATGGCATACATGAATTATTATGCAAAAAGTATCAAAGTGTATAAAAAAATGTATCAAATTTAGGGCATAGAGAAAACATATATTATCAATAGTGGCTATAGAGCTACAGAATGAATAAAAAACAAAAAACAAAAAAGAATAAAAAAGACCCCAATGAACTTCACCAAAACTGCCTCAAGTCTATATATGTAGCTCATAGTTGAAGATCAGGAAATACAAATTTAATTTGTGGAAACACACTCAGCCTCTTCACATCGGATCCATCAGGGTTTGCAGAGAAGGACAAAGAGTTATCATTTGGAAGTTTTTTCTATTAGAAAAAAACAACACGAAAAAATAAATAAATAAATGTATATATATAATCATATCAATAAAAATAAAACCTGATTGTCTCTACTAAGAGGGGGAATGAATTACCTTCAATAAGTCAATGCAATAGAATCAATTATGTACTCAAATCGCATCCACAGTGATAACTGGAGAATTCACCTTCCTAATTGGGATGTAGAAAAATAGGGAGAGGAACAAAAAGGCCAAGCATATGGTCAGTGCGACACAAACTTCAGTGAGGTGAGGCCAAAAACGACCAAACGCTGAAGCTCTCCAAATGAAGAGACCTAAAAGAAAATGAACAACAAAAGTCAGAAATAGAATCTAACATATAAAACATGGGTTTCAAAAATGTCCATCCTAGAACGCTAACGTTACTGAGCGAAGAGTTAAGTGCAAGAAGAAATCTTACCGGTGATGGATTAGGCTTGAGATTAGAGGGTGACCAGGGGAGAGATCAATTCCTGCCTCACCCTCGGTTTGGCCGACAGAGAGTGATGTGGAAAATCCCCATTTTGCCTACTTCACCGGCGCGGCGACGTCTGACGTCACCGCCACGCCCCGGACGTAAAAAAGAGTGCCATTGCGCGTGCGCCAGAGCTGGAATGGCGGCGCGATAGATGACGCGGATTGCGTGCAATCTATGGTGGCCATTTTGGAAAAAAACTATGCCCACACAGATGGAGTGCGGGGCCGAACCACACATAGAACCAGGAAATGGACGAGAAGACCTGCGAACAACGACCGGAAGTGTGTGGAATAAAAGGACTAACAAATGAAGGAAGCTCAGGGGCAATGGCAGCAAATTGACTCATAGAGGGCGCTAATGATTCAGAGTATTGATTAAAAACCGATATCAAAATTGCCCTGGGTGTCCGTGCAGCCTTAGTGGGAAAGCCAGATATGAGCAAAGAGGCAGAGCGTGAAATAATGCACATGGGGTTGTAAAATAATAACAATAAAACTTGACAGTAACGCAGTACAAACTGCATAGATAAATGAGTAGATATGGATAATAATGGTTGAAGACCATTGAAAATGGGTTAATCTCATTAATTGGCAGTGATTAGGAAAGGCTCATTGAGTAGCCCATAGTCCTAGATAAACAGTATATATGCAAATATACAAAAAAAAAATGTTTCTCTCTATGTACTGTTTATTGCATTATATCTGCCATTAAATGCACCATAATGAATTTGTATATTTGTATATATACTGTTTATATAGGACTATGGGCTACTCAATTAACCTTTCCTAATTACTGCCAGTTAATGAGAATAACCCATTTTCAATGCTCTTCAACGATTATTATCCATATCTAGTCATTTATCTATGCAGTTTGTACTGCATTACTGTCAACTTTTATTGTTATTATTTTACAACCCCATGTACATTATTTCACGCTCTGCCTCTTTGCTCATATCTGGCTTTCCCCACTAAGGCTGCACGGACACCCAGGGCACTTTTGATATCGGTTTTTAATCAATACTCTGAATCATTCGCGCCCTCTATGAGTCAATTTGCTGCCATTGCCCCTTAGCTTCCTTCATTTGTTAGTCCTTTTATTCCACACAATTCCGGTTGTTGTTCGCGGGTCTTCTTGTCCATTTCCTGGTTCTATGTGTGGTTCGGCCCCGCACTCCATCTGTGAGGGCATAGTTTTTCCAAAATGGCCGCCATAGATTGCACACAATCCGCGTCATCTATCGCGCCGCCATTCCAGCTCTGGCGCATGCGCAACGGCACTCTTTTTTACATCCGTGGTGCGGCGGTGACGTCAGACGTCGCCGCGCCGGTGAAGTAGACAAAATGGGGATTTTCCCCGTCACTCTCTGTCGGCTATACTGAGGGTGAGGCAGGAAGTGATCTCTCTCCTGGTCACCCTCTAATTTCAAGCCTAATCCATCACTGGTAAGATTTCTTCTTGTACTTAACTTTTCGCTCAGTAACGTTAGCGTTCTGGGATAGACATTTTTGAAACCTATGTTTTATATGTTAGATTCTATTTCAGATTTTTGCTGTTCATTATTCTTTTAAGTCTCTTCATTTGGAGAGCTTCAGCGTTTGGTCGTTTTTGGCCTCACCTCGCTGAAGTTGGGGTCGCACTGACCATATGCTTGGCCTTTTTGTTTCTCTCCCTATTATTCTACATCCCAGTTAGTAAGGTGAATTACTCCGGTTATCACTGCGGATGTGATTTGAGTACATAATTGATTCTATTGCATTGACTTATTGAAGGTAATTCATTCCCCCTCTTAATAGAGACAATCAGGTTTTATTTGTATTGATATAATTATATATATACATTTTTTTATTAATTGTTTTGTGTTGTTTTTTTGTTTTTTTTTCTAATAGAAAAAAAACTTCCAAATGATAACTCTTTGTCCTTCTCTGCAAAGCCTGATGGGATCCGATGTGAAGAGGCTGAGTGTGTTTCCACAAATTAAATTTCTATTTCCTGATCTTCAATTATGAGCTACATATATATACTTGAGGCAGTTTTGGTGAGGTTCATTGGGGTCTTTTTCATTCTTTTTTGTTTTTTATTTTTTTATTCGTTTTGTAGCTCTATAGCCACTATTGATAATATATCTTTTCTCTGTGCCCTAAATTTGATACATTTTTTGATACACTTTGATACTTTTTGCATAATAATTCATATATGCCAATTTTTATCGATGTCCATTATAGTCAAACATGAGCGTTCACTAAATCTTTTGTGATTATAGCATAATAGATGCCACACCCAAAGTCTCCTGAGGAAGCTCCGCCGAGCGAAACATGTTGAGAAAGTGGTATTATCTATACATCATGTCTCAGTGGAATTATTTGAATTTTTTTAATTCGAATTTGTCTCATTTTTTTTTAAATATTTGTAATAAAATGTATATGTTTTACTTGATGACATTGGAGAATTGATATTTCCTAAATAATATATACAACACCTTAAAAGTCCTGAGGTTTGTTACCTCCGGCCCCTTATTTCTTTATTCATTCTTCAAACTGGGATGTTGTGTTCTCTTTTTGATTCCTCCCTTCCATCCTTTGTTGTATTGGATTATCGAATGCTCAGTGTGTCGGAACCTTCTCAAAAAATGTGTCTGAATTCAGACGTAATTCTGTAAGGTAAACGGGAAGTCATTATTGAAAATTGGAAATACCACAAAATAGCCAATTGTTGTATGGCTTTGTATACATTTTTTTTTTTTTTTAGTTCTTTAGACAGATGGTGGAAAATCCTCCCGGAATTAGATGCATCGCCTTGTGGTGTGGTGTCTTGCTCCGATGACTTTGCCTTCCTTCGGTGCTCTCATCAGTATAATGAAGAGGTGATGTTCTCTACATTCCGATAAGACGGTAGACACTTAGAACAGTGCGCGGTCTCCAAGGGACGGACCTTCAGATCGATGTCTATGCATACACCACCGGCAGTGGTGAATTGGAGGACCTCAGAGACGTCCTGACAGCTGCTCACATCCTGGCTGTACTGACTCTCTGCGGACAGCTTTGTTCATTACTCTTTCTCTTATTACTGACTGCCGGTGGTCCCCTGGGTCCCCTCCAGACCTTCTGCTGTGATAGGCCTATTGAACAGGTGGGCTGAAGTGTCGAGACTTCTCTGGTAGAACATACGTTCCATCGTTAGGAGAAGTTGAGGCATGGAAAGCCTGCTGATGTAAGAATCAAAGCTACACGGGCCGGGACTGACTCATATATTTTTATATATTCTTACTGCGAGAAATATCAAAGTAACGCTTACAGAGAAGCCAATGGCTGAAACTTCGCTTTGTCCGCCATCTTCCTGATACACCAGACCTGGCCTGAAATCCAGTGATCCACCCCTTTTATCTCTAATTATTTCCTTCTTCCCCTTTTATCCCCAATTAAATCCTATACAGTGATCCACCCCTTTTATCCCTAATTATTTCCTTCTTCCCCTCTTCCCCTTTTATCCCCAATTAAATCCTATACAGTGATCCACCCCTTTTATCCCTAATTAACTACTTCTTCCCTTTTATCCCTAATTAACTACTTCTTCCCTTTTATCCCTAATTAACGTCTATCCAGTAATCCACCCATTTAATCCCTAATTAAGTCCTTCTTCCCCTATTTCCCCTTTTATCCCCAATTAAATCCTATCCATTGATCCACCCCTTTCATCCATAATTAACTCCTTCTCCCCCTTCTCCCCTTTTTTCATAATTAACTCCTTCTTCCCCTTCTCCCTTTTTATCCCTAATTAACTCCTATCCTGTGATCCACCCCTTTTATCCCTAATTAACTCCTTCTCCCCCTTCTCCCCTTTTTTCCATAATTAACCCCTTCTTGCCCTTCTCCCCTTTTATCCCCAATTAAATCGTATCCACTGATCCACCCCTTTCATCCATAATTAACTCCTTCTCCCCCTTTTCCATAATTAACCCCTTCTTGCCCTTCTCCCCTTTTATCCCCAATTAAATCGTATCCACTGATCCACCCCTTTCATCCATAATTAACTCCTTCTTCCCCTTCTCCCTTTTTATCCCTAATTAACTCCTATCCTGTGATCCACCCCTTTTATCCCTAATTAACTCCTTCTCCCCCTTCTCCCCTTTTTTCCATAATTAACCCCTTCTTGCCCTTCTCCCCTTTTATCCCCAATTAAATCGTATCCACTGATCCACCCCTTTCATCCATAATTAACTCCTTCTCCCCCTTTTCCATAATTAACTCCTTCTCCCCCTTTTCCATAATTAACTCCTTCTTCCCCTTCTCCCCCTTTTCCATAATTAACTCCTTCTTCCCCTTCTCCCCTTTTTTCCATAATTAACTCCTTCTTCCCCTTCTCCCCTTTTTTCCATAATTAACCCCTTCTTCCCCTTCTCCCCTTTTTTCCATAATTAACTCCTTCTTCCCCTTCTCCCTTTTTATCCCTAATTAACTCCTTGTCCTCCTTCTCCCATTTTATCCCTAATTAACTCCTACTCCCCCTTCCCCCCTTTTTTCCATAATTAACCCCTTCTTGCGCTTCTTCCCTTTTATCCCCAATTAAATTGTATCCAGTCATCCACCCCTTTTATCCATAATTAACTCCTTCTCCCCCTTTTCCATAATTAACCCCTTTTTTCCCTTCTCCCCTTTTATCCCTAATTAACTCCTTCTCCCCCTTCTCCCCTTTTTTCCATAATTAACCCATCCTTCCCCTTCTCCCCTTTTATCCCCAATAAACTCCTTCTTCCCCTTATACCCTTTTATCCCTAATGAACTCCCATTCAGTGATCCAGCCCTTTTATTCTCAAATTAACTCTTTCTTCCCCTTCTACAGAGAGGCCAATTGTTGAAACTTCTCTCTGTCCAGCATAAAACACAAAAGTGTAAAAGCAGCCTAAGTAATGGTAAAGTTATTCCCAACTCAATAGGCCCAGAGCAGAAATGTAAAGACTGCTCTGCTCCATGGGGGGTGTACAGTGGGGGGGAGGGGGGGAGGGGGGGCTGGTTGATAGCCACTTTGGGAAATTCAGCTCATACAAGCTCAATGAAATGTGTCAATGTAGATGTTGATGGACCAAAGACAATGAGTGGTGTAGAGTTTGTGTTCTAATTACATCATCCAATCCCATGGTGCCGGAAAATTCAGGAAGGATAATGAACACATTTCACACCTACCTTCCTCTTCCTGGAAACCAACATTTCCCCAAGTACCTTCCATGGTGAGCAGAGCTCCCATATACAGTGCCTTGAAAAAGTATTCATACCCCTTGAAATTCCCCACATTTTGTCATGTTACAACCAAAAACGTAAATGTATTTTATTGGAATTTTATGTGATAGACCAACACAAAGTGTCACATAATTGTGAATTGGAAGGAAAATGATAAATGATACAAATAAATATGTGAAAAGTGTGGGGGGGGGGGGGGCATTTGTATGGCGCCCCCCGGAGTCAATACTTTGTAGAACCCCCTTTCTCTACAAGTCTTTTTGGGGATGTCTCTACCAGCTTTGCACATCTAGAGAGGACATTTCTGCCCATTCTTCTTTGTAAAATATCTCAAGTTCTGTCAGATTGGATGGAGAGCGTCTGTGAACAGCAATTTTCAGGTCTTGCCACAGATTCTCAAAGTGATTTAGGTCTGGACTGTGACTGGGCCATTCTAACACATGAATATGCTCTGATCTAAACCATTCCATTGTAGCTCTGGCTGGATGTTTCGGGTCGTTGCCCTGCTGGAAGGTGAACCTCCGCCCAGTCTCAAGTCTTTTGTAGACTCTAACAGGTTTTCTTCTAAGATTGTCCTGTATTTGTCTCCATCCATCTTCCCATCAACTCTGACCAGCTTCCCTGTCCCTGCTGAAGAAAATCATCCCCACCACATGATGCTGCCACCACCATGTTTCACGGTGGGTATGGTGTGTTCAGGGTGAGGTGCAGTGTTAGTTCTCCCCACACATAGCGTTTTGTTTTTAGGCCATAAAGTTGAATTTTGGTCTCATGTGACCAGATCACCTTCTTCCACATGTTTGCTGTGTCCTCCACATGGCTTCTCACAAACTACAAACAGGACTTCTTATGACTTTCTTTCCCCAATGTCTTTCTTCTTGTCACTCTTCCATAAAGGGCAGATTTGTGGAGAACACGACTAATAGTTGTCCTGTGGACAGATTCTCCCACCTGAGCTGTGGATCTCTGCAGCTCCTCCAGAGTTACCATGGACCTCTTGGCTCTTCTCTGATGAATGTTCTCCTTGCCCGGCCGGTCAGTTTAGGTGGACGGCCATGTCTTGGTAGGTTTGCGGTTGGGCCATACTCTTTCCATTTTCCGATGATGGATTGAACAGAGCTCCGTGAGATGTTCAAAGCTTGGGAGATTTTTTTTATAACCTAACCCTGCTTTATACTTCTCCACAACTTTATCCCTGACCTGTCTGGTGTGTTCCTTGGCCTTCATGATGCTGTTTGTTCACTAAGGTTCTCTAACAAACCTCTGAGGGCTCCACAGAACAGCTGTATTTATACTGAGACTAAATGACACACAGGTGGATGCTATTTACTAATTAGGTGACTTCTGAAGGCAATTGGTTCCTCTAGATTTTAGTTAGGGGTATCAGAGTAAAGGGGGCTGAATACAAATGCCCCCCCCCCCCCCCACACACACTTTTCACATATTTATATTTGTATCATTTATCATTTTCCTTAGACTTCACAATTATGTGACATTTTTTGTTGGTCTATCACATAAAATCCCAATAAAATACATTTACGTTTTTGGTTGTAACATGAGAAAATGTGGAGAATTTCAAAGGGTATGAATAGTTTTTCAAGGCCCTGTAGATAGGAATGTTGGGTTATCTTCCCGAAAACTCATTAGAGCCGCGATGAAGCTGTTTGGATGAGAAAAGAAACGTTTTCAACATTATAGAACAAGTAGAATGATAGAATGATTCCAGGAGGTAGATAAGGTCCTTCACATATGTAGAGTTGCATTGGTTTCCATCGTGTTTTCAGTAATTGAACGGCATAAGCTAGGGAACCTCTAAGGGCGCATGCATGGTTTTCCCACCAATGGTAGGTTATCTATCTATCTATCTATCTATCTATCTATCTATCTATCTATCTATCTATCTTAGATAGATAAATAGATAGATAGATAGATAGATAGATAGATAGATAGATAGATAGATAGATAGATAGATAGATAGATAGATAGATAGATAGATAGATAGATAGATAGATACGGATAATAGATTAGATAGATAGTTTGCAGCAGAATGGGGAGGAATCTATTTATCACCGATGCGGGTTCCTGGGAGACTGCAGCAGTCGCAGTGACATCTCCCCTCTGTGCTCTTAACTGGATAATGTTGGAGTTTAGAATTACATAAAAGAAGAGCAAAAACACTCTAATGCTTGGAAGAGCATTTCTTGAGTCTGGAAATGTCTTGGGAGGCGTAAACCTCCTGCTGTGCCAATAATGAGTCAAATCACATAATTGTAAAATGCGATCCGAGTCTCGGTATTGAAGATCTCGGGAATAACTGCAAACGCTTCATCAGTCAGTAATCTGGAGCACGAAGCAGAGGAGCATCGCTCCTCCAGAATGGTGTACCGGATTCGCTCCTCCAGAATGGTGTACCGGATTCACTCCTCCGGAATGGTGTACCGGATTCACTCCTCCAGAATGGTGTACCGGATTCACTCCTCCAGAATGGTGTACCGGATTCACTCCTCCAGAATGGTGTACCGGATTCACTCCTCCAGAATGGTGTACCGGATTCACTCCTCCGGATTGGTGTACCGGATTCACTCCTCTGGAATGGTGTACCGGATTCACTCCTCTGGAATGGTGTACCGGATTCGCTCCTCCGGAATGGTGTACCGGATTCACTCCTCTGGAATGGTGTACCGGATTCACTCCTCTGGAATGGTGTACCGGATTCGCTCCTCCGGAATGGTGTACCGGATTCACTCCTCCGGAATGGTGTACCGGATTCACTCCTCCGGATTGGTGTACCGGATTCACTTCTCTGGAATGGTGTACCGGATTCGCTCCTCCGGAATGGTGTACCGGATTCACTCCTCTGGAATGGTGTACCAGATTCACTCCTCCGGATTGGTGTACCGGATTCACTCCTCTGGAATGGTGTACCGGATTCGCTCCTCCGGAATGGTGTACCGGAATTGCTCCTCCGGAATGGGGCCCCATTCATAAACCTCTCAATGTTGGTGTTTTTTTTTGGGGGGGGACCTGATTTAACTGGCAACCGGTCCAAAATGAATGGCTGTGATTGGGGTGGAGAGGGATGCTGGTGTCCCTCTCCCCCTTGTCCATTAATATGAAGTTGTCCCTCTCCCCCATGGTCATTGATATGAAGTTGTCCCTCTCCCCCCATGACCATTGATATGAAGTTGTCTCTCTCCCCCCCATGACCATTAATATGAAGTTGTCCCTCTCCCCCCTATGGCCATTAATATGGAGTTGTCCCTTTCCCCTCATGGCCATTGATCTGGAGTTGTCTCTCTCCCCCTATGGCCATTATTATGGAGTTGTCATCCCTCTCCCCCCATGGCCATGTATATGGAGCTGCCCCCCCCCCTGCCCCCCTTTGTGGCTTGAACAACCTCCACTCATCTGGGAAGGCTTTCCACCAGATTTTGGAGAGTGTCTGTAAAAAATTTTGACCATTTGTGATGTCAGGTACTGATGTTGGATCTTCCAATTCCAGTTCCAACTCTCAATGAAAGTTCCAATTCATCCCAAAGGTGTTCAGTAGGGATGAGGTCAGGGCTCTGTGCAGGACACTCGAGTTCCTCCAATCCAAACTGGTCACACCATGTCTTTACGGAGCTGGACATCTCATTCCAAAAACCATGGTTCTTAATATAGAGGTCCTCCCTTCTGTGTCTATAACATCCTCCACTCTTCTGGAAAGTCGTTCGGCAAGATTTTGGAGGGTGTCCGGGAATGTGTC
The DNA here is from genome assembly GCA_037952835.1 of Lithobates septentrionalis. NCBI lineage: Eukaryota > Metazoa > Chordata > Amphibia > Anura > Ranidae > Lithobates > Lithobates septentrionalis. The sequence continues at coordinate 86,061 of JBBDGP010003826.1, forward strand.
CCTATTTTTATGATCGGGATGAGACGACTCACAAATGGTGGATCAGAAAAGGGTCTTCACCAAACTGATACCACAAGGCTGGAAGAGCCCAAGTGTATTGTGGGAGTATTACCATCTACCAAATTACCAGAACTCTTCTTGGGGACACCTGAACTCCGTCATGGAGGGGGGTCCATATATCTTCCGCTTTCTCCTCTCTTCTATAACATTGGATCTGCCCGGAGTCCAGCTTTAGAGGAGATTCAGAATGTACTTTCCTGGACAATGATCAATGTGTCATAGTGATGGGGGTGGGGTACTAGTGGCAGTTATGGATACATTTATACATCTAGTGGCAGTTATTGATACATTTTTATAGCTAGTGGCAGTTATGGATACGTTTATATATATAGTGGCAGTTATTGATACATTTATATATATAGTGGCAGTTACGGATACATTTATACATCTAGTGGCATTTATGGATACATTTATACATCTAGTGGCAGTTATTGATACATTTATACATCTAGTGGCAGTTATTGATACATTTATACATCTAGTGGCAGTTATGGATACATTTATACATCTAGTGGCAGTTATGGATACATTTGTATATCTAGTGGCAGTTATTGATACATTTATATATCTAGTGGCAGTTCTGGATACATTTGTATATCTAGTGGCAGTTATGGATACATTTATACATCTAGTGGCAGTTATTGATACATTTATACATCTAGTGGCAGTTATTGATACATTTATATATCTAGTGGCAGTTATTGATACATTTATATATCTAGTGGCAGTTATTGATACATATTATATATCTAGTGGCAGTTCTGGATACGTTTATACATCTAGTGGCAGTTATGGATACAAAAATATACATCTAGTGGCAGTTATTGATACATTTATACATCTAGTGGCAGTTCTGGACACATTTATATATTTAGTGGCAGTTATTGATACATTTATATATCTAGTGGCAGTTATTGATACATTTATATATCTAGTGGCAGTTATTGATACGTTTATACATCTAGTGGCAGTTATGGATACAAAAATATACATCTAGTGGCAGTTATTGATACATTTATACATCTAGTGGCAGTTCTGGACACATTTATATATTTAGTGGCAGTTATTGATACATTTATATATCTAGTGGCAGTTATTGATACATTTATATATCTAGTGGCAGTTATTGATACGTTTATACATCTAGTGGCAGTTATGGATACAAAAATATACATCTAGTGGCAGTTCTGGACACGTTTATATATTTAGTGGCAGTTATTGATACATTTATATATCTAGTGGCAGTTATGGATACATTTGTATATCTAGTGGCAGTTATGGATACATTTCTACATCTAGTGGCAGTTCTGGATACATTTATACATCTAGTGGCAGTTATTGATGCATTTATATATCTAGTGGCAGTTATTGATACATTTATACATCTAGTGGCAGTTATTGATACATTTATACATCTAGTGGCAGTTATTGATACATTTATATATCTAGTGGAAGTTATGGATACGTTTATACATCTAGTGGCAGTTATGGATACATTTATATATCTAGTGGCAGTTATTGATACATTTATACATCTAGTGGCAGTTACGGATACATATTATATATCTAGTGGCAGTTATGGATTCATTTGTATATCTAGTGGCAGTTATGGATACAAAAATATACATCTAGTGGCAGTTATTGATACATTTATACATCTAGTGGCAGTTATTGATACATTTATATATCTAGTGGCAGTTATTGATACATTTATATATCTAGTGGCAGTTATTGATACATTTATACATCTAGTGGCAGTTATTGATACATTTATACATCTAGTGGCAGTTATTGATACATTTATATATCTAGTGGCAGTTCTGGATACATATCTAGTGCTGGTTATTGATAAGTATATACAGTATATATCTGTGTCGGTGTATTTATTCGGCGCTCAGTGAAGATTCACCTGCGGTTCCTGGACTGCAGATAAGAAGAGCCCGGGGGGGTGGGGGGGGGAGTCATTAATCACTTCCGCACAGATCGCCATTCTCCTGAAGAATAATACGATCGATCGATTGCTGAAATCTCAGATTACGGAGAGACTCTGAGCTCCGGGCGTCACTTATCAGCCCATAATCACTTCCTGAGCCGCCGTTATCTCACTTACCCAAAGAGCCAGTCCGGCCGATCGCCCGGCGGGTTCCAGAAGTCGGTGCGTTGTGTTGCGGGCGGCTCTAGGTTGCACGGCGATGCTCTGCGGGGCTCTTTAGCATTTTGCATCGATGTGTAAACAATCTTTCTGGTATAAAGTCCTTCTTCTGGGTTGCTGGGATGTCGTCAGGAAGCTACGTACAGCACGCTGCCTGCTGGCCCCTCCCCCTATCCATGATCTGACTGCATTGCATAGAGAAGCACAGAGGCCCGGTGATGATGTCACTGGTTATAATATAATGTGTGTCATGGGAATGGAAAGGTTTTATTTCAAAATGTCATTGGGCGTGAAAGGAGGAGGAGCCAAGGAAGGCAAATTACAAGATCAGCTGGTTTATTGCGCTCAGTTTGCTCCTCTATTTTTATTAGCAGTTGAAGTAAAAAAAGAAATCTGATAGATGAGCCTTTAATACGCGCGGCGCTGCATTCCGCTAACTCCGCCGATAACGCTGAAGAGCTCTTCAAGTGCTTTGATGGCTTTCTGGTTTACATTCGCCGAGAGCACCCGGAGCTCCCATGATGCTCCTTGGCGGCCTCTATAATGGCTTCTTCAGTTCTGCTCAGACATTTATTCTTTTCTTTTTTTTTTTTTTGCTTTTCTTTTTTTTTTTTTTGCTTTAATCCCACAAGGTTTGTTTATTAAGTACTTTAAGTGACTAATAAAAAGGTTTGCAGAGCGCGCGCCCTTTCGCCCCCGCGTGCCGCTAAATGCAGAACCCTCCGTTCCGCGCCTCTATCTACCAGAAATGATGCTCCTCGGTGACGCAACGCGCCGCTTTCGGGTCATCGAAGACAACGCCAAACGCCCCGACGCCCTTTTGTTAAACTGATTTTTTTTTTCCTTCTGCAAAATCTTCTCCTAAGAATTTCCCTGTGCGGATTCACAAAGGGTACAATGCGGCGAACGGCGAGGAGAAAGGGGGGGTCTGGGGGGGGCTAGATTAGAAAAAATAATGGCAGAAAACCTGCGCTGTTCAGTGCCCCGCTGAGCTAAACACAACATGTAAATGAAATCGGGGGGGGGGGGATGTTCCCGGGTTGCTTAGCAACGCCCTCCTGGGTGGCCATTTTGATTCGGCGTTCATCCTCTTGGTCACCGGGCTCCATTAAATTGGGCAGCGAGGGGTTAATTGAGCAAACAGGTGCTTGATTTTTTTCTATTTCAAATGGTGGAAGCAGATTTAAATAATTTTAATAAAAGTTCGGGCTCGGGGGGGGGGGGGGGGGCTTTCAATCAATGGCTTCGCTGTCATGGAAACGTCTAATATGGGGTGTATTGGGGGGCTTTCTGCAACATGGGCGGTGCCATTACACCTGCTGAAAAAACGAATCAGCGCGGATATTAATATTGTAAAAGCCAATTTTTCAATGGCGTTGGGGGGGGGGGGGGGTTAGACCCTCGGTCAAGTTTTCACTGTATCTGTCTGGGGAGATTCACCTTCTAGTTCTCCTGGTGACTATTAGTATTTTTATTATTAATCAATATTACTTTTATTGCATTTATTATTATTGTTCGTATTATTAGTATCATTTTGTATTGTTAATAATATTATCATTAGTATGAATATTACTATTATTATTATTATTATTATTATTATTGATAATATTATTTTTATTCACGATTACCACAAATCCATTATTATATAATTAATTACTACATTTTGTCCTCATTACCCCCCCCCGCCCCCTTTTTTTTATATTAAAATTATTTTTTGTCTTTAGTTTTATCATTACCATTAATACTTAAATTATGATACAAATAGTTATTGCATTTTACCCCCATTATTTTATGACAATATTTCATTTTTATTTTTTGTTTTATGTTTAGTTTTGGTTGTCATTGTGAGGGGGATTAGACCCTCTGTCAGGTTTCATTACTTTCTGTCTGTCTGCCTGGGAAGAGTCGACTTCTAGTTGTTCTGGTGACTATTAGTATTTTTATTATTAATCAATATTACTTTTATTGCATTTATTATTATTGTTAGTATTATTAGTATTATTTTGTATTGTTGTTAATACTATTATCATTATTATTATTATTGATAATATTATTTTTATTCACCATTACCATGAATCCGTTATTATATAATGAATTACTACATTTTGTCGTCACCCCCCCCCCCCTTTTTTTATATTAAAATTATTTTTTGTCTTTAGTTTTCTCATTACCATGAATACTTACATTATGACAAAAATAATTATTGCATTTTACCCCCATTATTTTATTTTTTGTTTTATGCTTAGTTTTGGTTGTCATTGTGAGGGGGATTAGACCCTCTGTCAGGTTTTCATTACCTTCTGTCTGTCTGCCTGGGAAGAGTCGACTTCTAGTTGTCCTGGTGACTATTAGTATTTTTAATAATAATCAATATTGCTATTATTACATGTATTATTATGATTATGATTATTATTATTATCAGGAATAATAATAATAATAATAATAATATATTTATCAACCAGGGGTCCATTAGTCCTTAAAACTATTATTTGATAAATTACTACATTTTGTTGTTTTTTTTGTTTTTTTGTTTTTTTTTTACTTTTAGTATTAATATTAGTTTTTAAACATCAGTTTTATCATTACCATTAATACTTAAATTATGATACAAACAGTGCATGTTGCATTTTACCCTCGTTTTTTTATTGCAATATTTCATTTTATGATAAGTATCACGTTTACCAGCATTTAGGCTTTAAAGTTAGCATTATTTATATTTCATACTCAGTTTTCTAATATCTTTAGAGCAATATTCTTAATGAGTGGTGGTATCATTTTTATACCTTTATTTTTATTGGTAATATTGTTACATAGTCAGGTTGAAAAAAGGCACAAGTCCATCTAGTTAAACCAATGGGAAAAAAACAAAGTAAATAGAATAAATAAAAAAACCTCCATATAAAGAACTCTACCCACAGTTGAGCCAAAAACTTTGCAAAGAATACCCAATCACATGCAAGGAAAAAAATAAATTAAAAAAAAATCAGCATTTTTGCTTGCACGTAATTGGATGATGAAAGTCAGCAGAGCTTCTTGCTCATTTACAAAGCTCTGGAGCAACTGCAAAGTGCACAGTCCATTTGCCCTTAGTAAAGCAACCCCATAGTCCAAATTTGCTCCAACAGAGCAAAATAAATTCCTTGCTGATTCCCCAGAAAGTAATGGGATATTTTCTGCATCAACTAGCTCTAATATTGTTGATATTAATAATATTTAATTGCTTATATCAACAATACCAATGTCATAATATTATATTATATATAGTAATAGACTTATTTATTTATTTATTTTTATTTATTTATTACAGGCACTTTATATCATTTTCATGGCACTTTATATATGGATAGAATAAATTATAGAATAAAATGTGTATTTTTTTAATTTTTTTTTTTACAGTAACTTATATAGCACCATCAATTTACTAATGTCCCCAACTCACATTCATACATACACATACTGGGGATAATTTAGACGGGAGACAATTACCCTCCCAGCATGTCTTCAGAGTGTGGGCGGAAACTATTATTATATTTTCATCACTCTAGTATACTTCTTAATATTTTCAATTTTTTTTTTTTTTTTTTACTTTTACGATGCCTCTACTTATTTTTTAGTTTTTAGAATCCTAGGCTACCTTGATGAGTATAAAAGATATTTACTATTATTATAATTTTTTTTATCTTTCATGTTACATTCCCGTCCTGATGAAGGTGTGGAAGGGGTTTGGTTCCGAAATGTGTTAGCTTCTGTTAGTAACTTTTTTTTTTTTTAATTTCCTTTTTTTTACTGGTTAATAAGCTACCTTGATGTATAATAGACATATTATTATTATTATTATTATTATTATTATTATTTGTATCTTTCATGTTACATTCTAGCCCTGATGAAGCATGGCGGAGGTGGGGTATGCCCTCTGAAATGCGTTGGTCTTTGTAAATAGCTTGTGTTTGGAATAAGCTTATGTCTGGATTTGAACATTAAGGTTTTCATTTCTGTCCTCACTGAGGGGGGGGGGGGGGGGGGACTCACTTTCTCTAATAGCCCCGGTGACTGTTAGTATTTTTTTTATTACTCTTATTACTTTTGTTATTATTTTTTACCATCAGCTTAATCATTAACATCAGCCCTTGTATTATTTTATAATTGATTATGGAATTTTTTCCCTCATTATTTTGTTACAGTGTTTCATTTCTTGATAATTATCGAGTTCACCGTCATTTAGACTTTATAATCAGCATGATTCAGATTTCATATTCAGTATACTAATATCTTGGGGATTATATTCTAGATTAGTATTATTATTATTTACAGGTTTATTTTATGTCATTGTATATATTATTATATTACATTACATACATCACACTATTATTGTTACTATTAATAATTTTTCATTACTGCCAATAAAGCTAATATCAGAATTTTCTATTATATTATTCTGAGTAAGAGAATTATTATTTTATAATCACAATCCCAGCATCCTTCTTATTATTATTTCCTTTTTTTTAAGATGTTCTTACTGTCCCCACTGGGGAGATTTATCCTCTTAATTGTGAAAGTGATGAGAAATCTATTTGTCACCAAAAAAGGAATAGAGGATACATCTTTTTTTTTTGTATTCTTAAATCAGGACAGGTTAGCTTTAAAGCCCAATTTATTAGGTGGTATTTGATCACCTCTGGGGTTTTTTTTTGTTTTTTTTTCGGAGCTATAAAAAAAGAGTGTAAATTTTTTTTTTAAATTTTTAATTTTAATTTTTTTAGGTAATAAATATCCCCCAAAAAATAAATAAATCAAAAATTTTTTTTTTGGTTTAGGCCAATATGTATTCTTCTACAGATTTCAGTTAATAAAGTTTTTTTTGGCAAAAGTTATAGCGTCTATGAAATAGGGGAGATTTTTATGGCATTTTTCTTACTAATTTTTATTTTATTAGTAATGGGGACGATCAGCGATTTTTAGCCTGACTGCGACAATATGGCGGACACATTGGACAATTTTGACACATTTTTGGGAAAATTGTCATTTTTACAGCGATCAGTGATTACTGTAAAAATTACACTGGCATTGAATGGGTTAACCTCTTCCTCTCCCTGAGACGATCGCCGGTGTGCCCGTGGACATTGAGTCCGCAGGACCCGCGGTCGGACTCATGGACCTCGCAATGGGAAAGGCGACAACTTAAAAGGGACGTACAGGTACACCCATTTGTGCAGCCGTGCCATTCTGCCGACGTATATGTACATGTGGCGTTCGGAAAGTGGTTACAATAGCCATGGAACATACTGCCTGAAAAGCAAATATATGAAAAAAAAAAAAAAAAAACTTACGGTCTGGTATGGCTCAGCATATTTTGCCGTAAGAAGAGAAGATTGGTGTGGTAGACGTGTGGTCTCTTAGCTGGCGCTGGTGCTCCACTACGTGCCGCCTTGTCCTCGTCCGCTTTTAATTTGCGGATGTGGTCTCCATGAAGTGGATGTGTCACATCCCACAGTTCAGGATGGGCCTGTACAGCGCTTATCAGCTCCACTTGTGATACAGAACTTGCCATCTTGAACTCACTAACCACAGTCACACGGCTGTGCAAAGGACTCTTGGGTAATCTAATGTCCAGACAGGAATTTCCTGTTTTTACAGAGATTACAGTGTCCAATCATCTTTTTTGAGCAAAAAAACGCCGGAGCTAAAAACGCGAAAAAACGCAGCGGTCGCGTTTTTGCGCGTTTTTGCGCGTTTCACGTTTTTACAGCTCTAGCGATGCGCCTCGGAACGCACTGGTCCTGGGTTTTTTTTACAGCTTAAAAACGCCTAGGCCATTTGCAGCTCAAAAACGTCTAGGTGGGCATGAATCCATAGACTAACATAGACAGGCGTTTTTAAGCTGTAAAAAATGCTCAAAAACGCGGCTGTAAAAACGTCCGCGTGCATGAGGCCTAAGTCTCATACCTTTTTTAGCTTGTTAATGTTTTTGTTATGGTTTTTTTTTTTTTATTTGATTTGTGCTTGACAATGCCTCTAAAATACAGTTGTATTGTTGAAAATGCAGCTTCCCGCCCTCACTCTCCAGTGCCCTGTGCTGGCAGAGCTGAGTATCAGCCACACCCCTCCTCACAAATGGCTCCACACAGAGTTGTGGTTCTGAATAAAAGAGGGGGGGGCTCTGACCAGAGAGCAGGGGGTGTGTCTGACCAGAGAGCAGGGGGTGTGTCTGACCAGAGAGCAGAGGGTGTGTCTGACCAGAGAGCAGGGGGTGTGTCTGACCAGAGAGCAGGGGGTGTGTCTGACTAGAGAGCAGAGGGTGTATCTGACCAGAGAGCAGGGGGTGTGTCTGACCAGAGAGCAGGGGGTGTGTCTGACCAGAGAGCAGGGTTGTGTCTGACCAGAGGGCAGGGGGTGTGTCTGACCAAAGAGCAGGGGGTGTGTCTGACTAGAGAGCAGAGGGTGTATCTGACCAGAGAGCAGGGGGTGTGTCTGACCAGAGAGCAGGGGGTGTGTCTGACCAGAGAGCAGGGTTGTGTCTGACCAGAGGGCAGGGGGTGTGTCTGACCAGAGAGCAGGGTTGTGTCTGACCAGAGGGCAGAGGGTGTGTCTGACCAGAGAGCAGGGGGTGTGTCTGACTAGAGGGTAGGGGTGTGTCTGACTAGAGGGTAGGGGTGTGTCTGACCAGAGAGCAGGGGGTGTGTCTGACCAGAGGGCAGAGGGTGTGTCTGACCTGAGGGCAGGGGGTGTGTCTGACCAGAGGGCAGAGGGTGTGTCTGACCAGAGGGCAGAGGGTGTGTCTAACCAGAGAGCAGGGGGTGTGTCTGACCAGAGGGCAGGGGGTGTCTGACCTGAGGGCAGGGGGTGTATCTGACCAGAGAGCAGGGGGTGTGTCTGACCAGAGGGCAGGGGGTGTGTCTGACCAGAGGGCAGGGGGTGTGTCTGACCAGAGGGCAGGGGGTGTGTCTGACCAGAGGGCAGGGGGTGTGTCTGACCAGAGGGCAGAGGGTGAGTCTGACCAGAGGGCAGAGGGTGTGTCTGACCAGAGGGCAGAGGGTGTGTCTGACCAGAGGGCAGAGGGTGTGTCTGACCTGAGGGCAGGGGGTGTGTCTGACCAGAGAGCAGGGGGTGTGTCTGACCAGAGGGCAGAGGATGTGTCTGACCTGAGGGCAGGGGGTGTGTCTGACCAGAGGGCAGAGGGTGTGTCTGACCAGAGGGCAGAGGGTGAGTCTGACCAGAGGGCAGAGGGTGTGTCTGACCAGAGGGCAGAGAGTGTGTCTGACCAGAGGGCAGGGGGTGTGTCTGACCAGAGAGCAGGGGGTGTGTCTGACCAGAGAGCAGGGGGTGTGTCTGACCAGAGGGCAGGGGTGTGTCTGACCAGAGGGCAGAGGGTGTGTCTGACCAGAGAGCAGAGGGTGTGTCTGACCAGAGAGCAGGGGGTGTGTCTGACCAGAGAGCAGGGGGTGTGTCTGATCAGAGGGCAGGGGTGTGTCTGACCAGAGGGCAGGAGTGTGTCTGACCAGAGAGCAGGGGGTGTGTCTGACCAGAGAGCAGGGTTGTGTCTGACCAGAGGGCAGGGGTGTGTCTGACCAGAGGGCAGGAGTGTGTCTGACCAGAGAGCAGGGGGTGTGTCTAGCCACAGAGCAGAGAGTGTGTCTGACCAGAGAGCAGGGGGTGTGTCTGACCAGAGGGCAGGGGTGTGTCTGACCAGAGGGCAGGAGTGTGTCTGACCAGAGAGCAGGGGGTGTGTCTGACCAGAGGGCAGGGGTGTGTCTGACCAGAGGGCAGGAGTGTGTCTGACCAGAGAGCAGGGGGTGTGTCTGACCAGAGGGCAGGGGTGTGTCTGACCAGAGAGCAGGGGGTGTGTCTGACTAGAGGGCAGGGGTGTGTCCGACCAGAGGGCAGGGGGTGTGTCTAGCCACAGAGCAGAGAGTGTGTCTGACCAGAGGGCAGGGGGTGTGTCTGACCAGAGGACAGGGTTGTGTCTGACCAGAGACTGAGAGAAACTAGAGGACTGAGTGAGTCTAGAGCAGTGGTCATCAACCCCTGTCCTCAGGGCCCACTAACAGGCCAGGTTTGCAAGATACATCACAGGTGATATCATTTGCTGCTCAGTGACTGCCCTATTCTAGTCTTCATCTCCCCCAAGGTAATACATAAAACCTGGCCTGTTAGTGGGCCCTGAGGACATGGTTGATGACCACTGGTCTAGACGGACTGAGAGAACCCAGAGGACTGAGAGAACCCAGAGGACTGAGAGAACCCAGAGGGCTGAGAGAACCTAGACAACTGAGAGAACCCAGAGGACTGAGAGAACCCAGAGGACTGAGTGAGTCTAGAGGACTGAGTGAGTCTAGAGGACTGAGAGAACCTAGAGGACTGAGAGAACCCAGAGGACTGAGAGAACCTAGAGGATTGAGTGAGTCTAGAGGACTGAGAGAACCCAGAGGACTGAGAGAACATGACTGAGAGAACCCAGAGGACTGAGAGAACCCAGAGGACTGAGAGAACCCAGAGGACTGAGAGAACCCAGAGGACTGAGAGAACCCAGAGGACAGAGAGAACCCAGAGGACTGGGTGAGTCTAGAGGACTGAGAGAACCCAGAGGACTGAGAGAACCCAGAGGACTGAGAGAACCTAGAGGACTGAGAGAGTCTAGAGGACTGAGAGAACCCAGAGGACTGAGAGAACCCAGAGGACTGAGAGAACCCATAGGACTGAGAGAACCTAGAGGACTGAGAGAACCCAGAGGACTGAGTGAGTCTAGAGGATTGAGTGAGTCTAGAGGACTGAGAGAACCTAGAGGACTGAGAGAGTCTAGAGGACTGAGAGAACCCAGAGGACTGAGAGAACCCAGAGGACTGAGAGAACCCAGAGGACTGAGAGAACCTAGAGGACTGACTGAGTCTAGAGGACTGAGAGAACCTAGAGGACTGAGAGAACCCAGAGGACAGAGAGAACCCAGAGGACTGAGAGAACCTAGAGGACTGAGAGAGTCTAGAGGACTGAGAGAACCCAGAGGACTGAGAGAACCCAGAGGACTGAGAGAACCCAGAGGACTGAGAGAACCCAGAGGACTGAGAGAACCCAGAGGACAGAGAGAACCCAGAGGACTGAGTGAGTCTAGAGGACTGAGAGAACCTAGAGGACTGAGAGAACCCAGAGGACTGAGAGAACCTAGAGGATTGAGTGAGTCTAGAGGACTGAGAGAACATGACTGAGAGAACCCAGAGGACTGAGAGAACCTAGAGGACTGAGAGAACCCAGAGGACTGAGAGAACCCAGAGGACTGAGAGAACCCAGAGGACTGAGAGAACCCAGAGGACTGAGAGAACCCAGAGGACAGAGAGAACCCAGAGGACTGAGTGAGTCTAGAGGACTGAGAGAACCCAGAGGACTGAGAGAACCCAGAGGACTGAGAGAACCTAGAGGATTGAGTGAGTCTAGAGGACTGAGAGAACCCAGAGGACTGAGAGAACATGACTGAGAGAACCCAGAGGACAGAGAGAACCCAGAGGACTGAGTGAGTCTAGAGGACTGAGAGAACCCAGAGGACTGAGAGAACCCAGAGGACTGAGAGAACCTAGAGGACTGAGAGAGTCTAGAGGACTGAGAGAACCCAGAGGACTGAGAGAACCCAGAGGACTGAGAGAACCTAGAGGACTGAGAGAACCCAGAGGACTGAGTGAGTCTAGAGGACTGAGAGAACCTAGTGGACTGAGAGAGTCTAGAGGACTGAGAGAACCCAGAGGACTGAGAGAACCCAGAGGACTGAGAGAACCTAGAGGACTGAGAGAACCCAGAGGACTGAGTGAGTCTAGAGGACTGAGAGAACCCAGAGGACTGAGAGAACCCAGAGGACAGAGAGAACCCAGAGGACTGAGTGAGTCTAGAGGACTGAGAGAACCCAGAGGACTGAGAGAACCTAGAGGACAGAGAGAACCCAGAGGACTGAGAGAACCTAGAGGACTGAGAGAGTCTAGAGGACTGAGAGAACCTAGAGGACTGAGAGAACCCAGAGGACTGAGAGAACCCAGAAGACTGAGAGAACCCAGAGGACTGAGAGAACCCAGAGGACAGAGAGAACCCAGAGGACTGAGTGAGTCTAGAGGACTGAGAGAACCTAGAGGACTGAGAGAACCCAGAGGACTGAGAGAACCTAGAGGATTGAGTGAGTCTAGAGGACTGAGAGAACCCAGAGGACTGAGAGAACCCAGAGGACTGAGAGAACCCAGAGGACTGAGAGAACCTAGAGGATTGAGTGAGTCTAGAGGACTGAGAGAACCCAGAGGACTGAGAGAACATGACTGAGAGAACCCAGAGGACTGAGAGAACCCAGAGGACTGAGAGAACCCAGAGGACTGAGAGAACCTAGAGGACTGAGAGAACCCAGAGGACTGAGAGAACCCAGAGGACTGAGAGAACCCAGAGGACTGAGAGAACCCAGAGGACTGAGAGAACCTAGAGGACTGAGAGAACCCAGAGGACTGAGAGAACCCAGAGGACTGAGAGAACATGACTGAGAGAACCTAGAGGACTGAGAGAACCCAGAGGACTGAGAGAGTCTAGAGGACTGAGAGAACCCAGAGGACTGAGAGAGTCTAGAGGACTGAGTGAGTCTAGAGGACTGAGAGTCAAGAAGACTGATGGGACTGAGAGAGCCCAGAAAGCCAGGAGAGCTGAGCGAGAGGCAGGTGAACACAGAGGGATGACGAGGGACCAGCCAAAGATCCAAAGGCCAAGGTTTGAGGTCTAAGCAGTGGCACTGCCAGAGGGAGCCAGGAGGCTAAAGTTAATTTAGTGTCTAAAGGGATGGTGGAAACCCCATAAGAGGGAAACTTCTATCAATTTATGTGGAATTGTTTATTTTTGTTTTCATTAAAAATGAAATGATCCAACAAGATCTAAAACAGAATCCCTGCTGACCGCCGTGAACTCACTGCAACACTCAACTCCATTGAGTTAAGTTCCCCTAAATATATATATACATACATTTTTTTATTTGGGGGGGAGGGGGGGATGGTTGCAGCCACTTTAAATATAATGAGTAGCTGATAATGAATACATAGAAGTGCTGAGCACTGTCATTGTAAGATTTCTCTCTATTAGCAGAAAACGTCCCCAGAGACCTCAAACCACAACAGATCCGTTATCCTCCATTATCACCGGAGATACTGATGGATGTGTAAAATGACTCTCATTTCACGCCTGGAAATAAACCTATTGCACCCCTTCCAGTATTCTGACATGAGAGGGAAGGACACATTGTAACACAAAGTATGCATATCCCTGCCATGCCCCCAATTTCCCATGCTTTGAAGAATTAATATGGCCACCAATGTAGGAGTGCCTAGGCACAGGAAGTGTATAGATATTAGAAGTGCCTAGGCACAGGAAGTGTAGAGATATTAGAAGTGCCTAGGCACAGGAAGTGTAGAGATATTAAAAGTACCTAGGCACAGGAAGTGTAGAGATATCAGAAGTGCCTAGGCACAGGAAGTGTAGAGATATTAGAAGTGCCTAGGCACAGGAAGTGTAGAGATATTAGAAGTGCCTAGGCACAGGAAGTGTAGAGATATCAGAAGTGCCTAGGCACAGAAAGTGTAGAGATATTAAAAGTGCATAGGCACAGGAAGTGTAAAGATATCAGAAGTGCCTAGGCACAGGAAGTGTAGAGGTATTAAAAGTACATAGGCACAGGAAGTGTACAGATATCAGGCATGCCTAGGCACAGGAAGGGTACAGATATCAGAAGTGCCTAGGCACAGGAAGGGTACAGATATCAGAAGTGCCTAGGCACAGGAAGTGTACAGACACCAGGCGTGCCTAGGCACAGGAAGTGTACAGATACCAGGCATGCCTAGGCACAGGAAGTGTACAGATACCAGGCATACTTATGTCATTGTCCTGCTTAGACACCAATCACACCTCCAGATATTCCCTATACCATAGAGATCTTCACATTGGAAGTCCCGCTTCCTTTAAATGCAAATTTAATAATAAAACCAATGTGTTTTTTTTTTCCCGGAGTGCGCTTATTATCGCCATACATCTCACCGCAATTGGAAATATTAATAAATAAATGATTTTTTTTTCTGTTTACTGTACTGAAAAAAAGACAGATAAGATCAATATTTGCAGGAAGTGCTGCTCAGTGTATCATGACCTCAGAAAATTGCTTTTGTAGGAAGAAATGTTTGGGGATAATTACCAAAAGGCACTTATGGGATTCATCATCATTATCATCGCAGACTCCATGTGGTGATCACTTCTAGTCAGCAGAGGATGCCAGCGATAGGTGAATCATTACAGCCATATAATAAACTCATCCAATAATAATGAATAAAGAGGAACTCCAACCAAATGTGAGAGCAAGGTTATTAGTGGAGTCTGGTGGGCAAAATCAGATATGTCTGCAACAGGGAGACCACCTGGGAGCAGGGATGGTGGGAACCCCTCATAATGGGCACAGCGGGTGTACAGACCCGGGAACTCAGCACAGGGATGGTGGGAACCCCTCATAATGGGCACAGCGGGTGTACAGACCCCGGAACTCAGCACAGGGATGGTGAGAACCCCTCATAATGGGCACAGCGGGTGTACAGACCCGGGAACTCAGCACAGGGATGGTGGGAACCCCTCATAATGGGCACAGCGGGTGTACAGACCCGGGAACTCAGCACAGGGATGGTGGGAACCCCTCATAATGGGCACAGCGGGTGTACAGACCCGGGAACTCAGCACAGGGATGGTGGGAACCCCTCATAATGGGCACAGCGGGTGTACAGACCCGGGAACTCAGCACAGGGATGGTGGGAACCCCTCATAATGGGCACAGCGGGTGTACAGACCCGGGAACTCAGCACAGGGATGGTGGGAACCCCTCATAATGGGCACAGCGGGTGTACAGACCCGGGAACTCAGCACAGGGATGGTGGGAACCCCTCATAATGGGCACAGCGGGTGTACAGACCCGGGAACTCAGCACAGGGATGGTGTGAACTCCTCATAATGGGCACAGCGGGTGTACAGACCCGGGAACTCAGCACAGGGATGGTGGGAACTCCTCATAATGGGCACAGCGGGTGTACAGACCCGGGAACTCAGCACAGGGATGGTGGGAACCCCTCATAATGGGCACAGCAGATATTCCGTTTATGGCCTATTATTCACAGTTAACTCAAGACACACAATATTAAGTCTTGACCTGTTGGGTATCTATTTACCACCCCATCTTTTATATTTTACCAAACAAATTACCTTCAGTGTATTTTTTTACTAAAATGTTGTGCTTGATAAACTGCTTCACTAATAGCGTGTGGCATAAAACATTGGAGCTACCGCTATTTTATTCTCAAGGGTCTCTGCTTTCAATATATCCTGTTTGGGGGGTTTTAAGTAATCTTCAGGCCTAAAATATATTTTTTTTTTAAACACATGCACTTTAAACTAAAAAAAATGTCTCTGGTCGATGAAAGAGTTAAAGTTCAACTTTCCTAAAACGCAAAATTGTTATTTTATTTTTATTTCATTTTATTTTCTTTTTATTTATTTTTTTTCAATTTTTCTTTTTAATAGGCCTCAAAATGACCAATAAGCTAGGAGAGACATTTTTGCAACCTAAAGGATAGGAAATTGTATTTATTAGCGTCCACCCTTTAATAACTTATTTCTTGGGGGGGGGGGGGGGGGGGACAATATTTTAGGGTCTGTTCAGCTACAGAAGAATGTTATTTATAAAGTATTGTGTAACTATTTTGAACTCCTGTAAAAAAATAAAAAATAAAAAGATTTACACAAAGAAGTCTTCTCCCGTGTGTCATGTTTGAAGGATGTTTTGTTCTTAAGTTTGTTGGAGGTAATAAGCGCCATTTCTTCCATCATTCTCCTTGTAATCTGTCCGCGGGGGGCTCTGTTCCGCGGCTTTAAGGAACAATTACCGCACATGTAAAAGTGATAATAATCCCTAATTATAAACAGGGTGTAATTTATCTTTAAAGAAAGTCATAATGCATCAATAAAATCACGGCTGCCAGTTGTAAAAGTGCTGCGGAGGCCCTTCGGCTGCAGAGAAATGCCGCGGGACGGTGTCTGGAAATACGCGGAAATGTCTTTGGCCCGGTGTCTTGCCGAACCGGCGTGCGATGTTTATGTCTCAGCTTGTTGGTGAAGTCTCCTGGCACGGCACGCCGTCTCACAGCTCACAATTTGATTTGTTGTTTTGTCGTACGAGGAGGCGATCGATACGCGGG
>JBBDGP010003826.1:107500-149882 GCA_037952835.1 Lithobates septentrionalis
TGATGGGTCACTATTCCTCCCACTGACACCAATGATGGGACACTATTCCTCCCAATGACACCATTGATGGGGCACTATTCCTCCCACTGATGCCAATGATGGGTCACTATTCCTCCCACTGACACCAATGATGGGTCACTATTCCTCCCACTGATACCAATGATGGGTCACTATTCCTCCCACTGATACCAATGATGGGTCACTATTCTTCCCACTGATACCAATGATGGGACACTATTCTCCCCACTGATACCAATGATGGGTCACTATTCCTCCCACTGATACCAATGATGGGTCACTATTCCTCCCACTGATACCAATGATGGGTCACTATTCCTCCCACTGATACCAATGATGGGTCACTATTCCTCCCACTGATACCAATGATGGGTCACTATTCCTCCCACTGATACCAATGATGGGTCACTATTCCTCCCACTGATACCAATGATGGGTCACTATTCCTCCCACTGATACCAATGATGGGGCACTATTCCTCCCACTGATACCAATGATGGGTCACTATTCCTCCCACTGATACCAGTGATGGGTCACTATTCCTCCCACTGATACCAATGATGGGTCACTATTCCTCCCACTGATACCAATGATGGGACACTATTCTTCCCACTGATACCAATGATGGGTCACTATTCCTCCCACTGATACCAACGATGGGTCACTATTCCTCCCACTGATACCAACGATGGGTCACTATTCCTCCCACTGATACCAATGATGGGGCACTATTCCTCCCACTGATACCAATGATGGGGCACTATTCCTCCCACTGATACCAACGATGGGTCACTATTCCTCCCACTGATACCAATGATGGGGCACTATTCCTCCCACTGATACCAATGATGGGGCACTATTCCTCCCAATGACACCATTGATGGGGCACTATTCCTCCCACTGATACCAATGATGGGTCACTATTCCTCCCACTGACACCAATGATGGGGCACTATTCCTCCCAATGACACCATTGATGGGGCACTATTCCTCCCACTGATGCCAATGATGGGTCACTATTCCTCCCACTGACACCAATGATGGGTCACTATTCCTCCCATTGATACCAATGATGGGTCACTATTCCTCCCACTGATACCAATGATGGGTCACTATTCTTCCCACTGATACCAATGATGGGACACTATTCTCCCCACTGATACCAATGATGGGTCACTATTCCTCCCACTGATACCAATGATGGGTCACTATTCCTCCCACTGATACCAATGATGGGTCACTATTCCTCCCACTGATACCAATGATGGGGCACTATTCCTCCCACTGATACCAATGATGGGTCACTATTCCTCCCACTGATACCAATGATGGGTCACTATTCCTCCCACTGATACCAATGATGGGGCACTATTCCTCCCACTGATACCAGTGATGGGTCACTATTCCGCCCACTGATACCAGTGATGGGTCACTATTCCTCCCACTGATACCAATGATGGGTCACTATTCCTCCCACTGATACCAATGATGGGACACTATTCTTCCCACTGATACCAATGATGGGTCACTATTCCTTCCACTGATACCAATGATGGGGCACTATTCCTCCCACTGATACCAATGATGGGTCACTATTCCTCCCACTGATACCAATGATGGGTCACTATTCCTCCCACTGATACCAGTGATGGGGCACTATTCCCCCCACTGACACCAATGATGGGGCAAAATTCCTTCCAATGACACCCACAATTGGGCCCAACGACACCAATGATGGGGCAGAATTCCTCCCACTGACTCGAACGATGGGGCAGAATTCCTCCCACTGACTCGAACGATGGGGCAGAATTCCTCCCACTGACTCGAACGATGGGGCAAAATGTCTTCCAATGAGACTCACAATTAGGCCCAATGACAACAACGGTGGGGCACAATTCTTCCCACTGACTCGAACGATGGGGAAAAATTCCGTGCAATGACACCCACAATTGGGCCCAATGACACCAACGATGGGGCACAATTCCTCCCGCTGACACAAATGGGGTATTGTTTTTCCCCCTTACGGGACCTTTTTTACTCCCAATAGTAACAGTCTGGCCCCCATAAAGTCTGAAGGACAGTAAACTGGCCCACTGTTTAGAAAGTTTGGAGACCCCCGATCGAGAAGAATGCTGGATTGGATTATATACACCGGGGCCGATCGTGTGATTAAAAAGGTGGGATCTTCACGCCACTTGCATGACTCGGTATCTCCAGAACACAAACGGGTCAGAAATCAACATTATCTGTTGGAATTTTGTTTTTCCGGAATAAAAGCAGCTGGAAAGCTTTGCCTCTCATATTCATAAAGTATCATTAGGAACATAAAAGCGTTACAAAGGAAGATCTTCCTCAAAGGCATCTTTTGATGTCATTAGAAGGAGCAAATAGACCTGCGGAATTCACGGGTGAATATATCGGCAATAAAGGATAAAACGTAATTTAATCATCACCCCCCCCCCCGACACACAGAGAGACATATTTAGCTGATTAAGAACTCACAATCAAAGACAGCGCGCATAATCAACGGGGCCGCCATGAAATGCGCATGGGGCGGCGGCGGAGCAGGCGACTCCATTATCATCTGATCTAGATTGAGGTGAAGATCCGAAGTAACAATTAATCACGGACCTGAATACATCTTGATTTAGGATTGTATTGAGGGTTGGAACGCGCTCCCTGGCAATCGAACAAATTGGGGGATTTTTGTATTTTCAAATCGCTTCCAGTTGCTCGTGTTCCACCGGATAGTAACTTACTGTGCGTCAGTTTCTGATGATCTGCGCACCCAACGACACAACAACTGCGGGGGTGCTGCGTTAGGCGTCAATGGTTGTGCGGCTGAAGAATCCAGCTATGGAATGATGGGAACTGACTCTGGATTTGAGACTATTTAAAAAAAAAAATAATAATGAAAAAGAAATTGCAGAGCACCACAGGTCAGCTAAAGAGACAGCACAGCAGATATATACTGTAGATAACCCCACCTGGTTGGAGGTCTGAGACATACAATATGGGGGAGGTCACTGCTCTGTATGATGAGAGGAACTGCAGTCTGCTCACATAATTTGCCATTCTGAAGCTTCCCTCCAACCACTTTGCATATTATTTTATATATATACTGCGATTCTGTACTTTGCCAAATATGCTGCAGAGATCTCCCTCCACTGAGTCTGGCTGCAGACATTTTAATTGTGGGCAGCCGAAGCTGCCGTCTGTTCACTTCCTGAACTTACACAGAGGCACGCCTCCATCTCTGCAGCTCTCATTGGCCCTCTTATGACTCATCCCCCCTCCCGTCCTGGCAAACTCTCACGAGAGTGAGAGGGAGGGTGCTGTGCATGATGTCATAAGCCTAGGATAATGACTAGACAAGAAACAGGAAGTGGGCTGTATATATATATATATATATATATATATATATTTGCAAAAATAAAATAATTTCAATAAAATAAATACATAATAAATAAATAATTGCAAATTAAATAAAAAAGAGGATCTTTCTGGCTGGATATAAGGTTACATTCTATCCATATGCAATATTAATTACAAAAAAACGATAGGTTTGGTAAAGATTTAATTTGCAGTATTTTGGTCAGGAATACAAATATATTCATTTTTACAATTCTTTAGAATTGTATTTAATTTATTGATTATTTCTTTTTTAATGAATTGTTTTTCATTTAATTGAATATTTATTTAATTAATTTTAATTATTTTATAAAAAAAATTAAAAATAAAAAAATAAATATATAGATATATATTTTTTGTTTTGTTTTTTTAAATAAAATACTTGAAATTAATTAAATAAATATTCAATTAAATGAATAACAAATTCAATCAAAAATAAATAATTAATAAATTAAATACAATTCTAAAGAATTGTAAAAATGTATATCTTTGTATTCCTGACCAAAATACTGCAAATTAAATCTTTACCAAACCGCTATAAAACTTATTAAAACTGCAGTTAAAAATGCCCTTGTCGATTTTTTTTTTTTGCAGGGCGTTGCTGCATGAAAAAAAAAAGAAATTCTAATGAATGCTCTGCAATGCAGTTCGGTTGATCTGGACCCATTTCATCATTTTAAGGACCCGGCATTCACCTGCAGTAAACACACTTTGCTCAGAGTGTACTAAAACAGTGGCAGGGTGAAGCCAGGGCTGCAGATAACAATAACTAAGGCTGCAAATCACAATAAAATTTAGCCAATCTGACAACAGTTTACCCACACACCTAGAGCTGCTTTACAGCTTGACTCCATTTTTTTAAAATTTTTGTAGATGGAGTGAGGAGGAATTATCAGGTCTGTGACTCACATTGGGGAGATTTTCCCTCACTTCCTGTCCTTGTGACATCCTTATAATAAATGAGGGTTGCGGTTGGCGTTGGAAGCCACTGACACCAACGATATGGTGTCAGAAGCCAGAACCATTCCCCACTCTATCCAATCTTTATCTGTGTCCCCATTTGAGAGATTTCCCATTATTTCCTATAAAGACAGGAAGTGAAAAGAGATTTCCCCAAAATGGACGCAGATGGTAAAAAAATAAAAATAAAAAAATCCTGCAATGTAACAAGCGGTAAGGTGAGGTTCGTAGCTGAGTGATCCACATTAGATCGCTCATTCTCTGCAGCTATTACCTTTTGTAACTCCACCTCCTCCCTTTAGAATGTAAGCTCTACGAGCCGGGCCCTCCTGTACCTTTTGTATTGACCTGTACTGTAATTGTGTTGTCTCCACTATACATTGTAAAGTGCTCTTTGGCGCTATATAAATCGCGTATAATAATAATAATTTACAATGTGGCTAATACGCCCCCCACCACAAGCCAGGGGATCAGCTCACAGTTGAGGCGCAGCCCCCATTAATATGAATGGCCAAGTTTGACCTGTCTGACCTGATTACGGCGCAACATATGAAACCCCCCCCAGTTTATTTTAGACTTTAGGTAGCTGGCGGGGGAGCAGTAAAACTGTGGCTCTGGTCAACTGTTCTTACCGCCACCCATGTAAAAGAGGCTTAAAGGTGCCACACCCATGGCTAAAGAGTGCAAAAATTTAGTTTTATTAGAGATAAAGAATACATTGTAATGTAATATTTCTGGCTGAAATCTGCCTGCTCTCTCCCTCTGAAATTCCATCTTATTAAAAAGGATCCAATAATGCGCAGCAAAGCTGTACAATCATTATAATCGATCTCTGGAAAACCATTCCAACACATTTCAGGGGTTCGGATCCCCCCCCCTTTCATCAGCTCTTATATCGTATGTAGCCTCAGATATAACTGGACTCAGCGGGATTACATTGTATAAAGTGTAATCCCGCCTCCAGCAATGTATAGATAAGCTCTCACCTTCTCTGTCCGAAACCATGTATCAAAATAGGAAAGTATCAAAAATAAAGAAATGATTTTTATTACCTTTAATTAGAGTGGAAATGAGAGATAATAATATACACAGTGATTGCAGAAGGAGCCAAGCCTTCCATAACTATAATTAGATAATAACCCGATAATTGCAGAGTGATAATCTCCACCAATCAGACGCTAATTGACGTATAATTTGTGTACGGAATACCTGGAAATGTTTACTAGTAAAATTGATCGCTTTACCTTCGTTTTCACAGTAACATGAGTATTTTGGTGCTCGGTGGGGTCTGATGGGAGCTTTGAGAAGCTCTTCACGCTGACTTAGGGAGGTCTGTTTATAAAACAAATCGTACAGGTATTCATCCAGCGAACCTTCGTCTATATTCGTCCTGTGGCAAGTAACCGGCATTGGTAGTTTTGGTGATTTTTTTGTATATGGCGGCTGCTGTTGTGCGAATGGGGCAAATCGAACGTTCTTAGGGTATTTCCTGTCCTCAATGAACGTTTTTGGACAGTAACATCTGTCCTGAATCTTCCTAACACTCATTGGAACTGAAGAAGTAGCTTGGAGAATCTACGAAACGTGGTCAACATTACAGTAGAGGTCCAGATGAATGTGACCACCTACTACTACCAGATACTCTTATATGATTGGATGATCGAATGTTCCTGGAGCATGTTCTTTTAGGATCTAATATTCTTATAGTGTTTTCTCTTGGGATGGAATATTCATAGGGCATGTTCTCTTAGGATTGAATGTTCTTAGGGAATTTTCTCTTAGGATCGAATGTGCTTAGAGACTTTTTTTAGGATTAAATATTCTTATGGTATTTTCTCTTAGAATCAAATGTTTTTAGGGTATTTTCTCTTAGGATCAAATATTTTTAGTGTATTTTCTCTTAGGATCTAATATTTTGAGCATATTTTCTTTTAGGATTGAATATTCTTCGGGTATTTTCTCCTAGGTTGAAATATTCTTATGGTATTTTCTCTTGGGATGGAATATTCATAGGGCATGTTCTCTTAGGATCGAATGTTCTTAGGGTATTTTCTTTTAGGATTGAATGTTCTTAGGGTGTTTTCTCTTAGGATCGAATGTTCTTAGGGAATTTTCTCTTAGGATTGAATATTCTTTTAGGATCAAATGTTTCTAAGGTATTTTCCCTTAGGATCGAATGTTTTTAGGATATTTTCTCTTAGGATCGAAAAATTCTTAGGATATTTTCTCTTAGGATTGAATGTTCTTAGGGTGTTTTCTCTTAGGATCGAATGTTTTTAGGGCATTTTCTCTTAGGATCGAATATTCTTAGATAATTTTCTCTTAGGATCGAATGTTTCCTGTCGCATCATGGCAGCATACACGTTGGGTTGTGACTCCGCCTCCACAACCTGATAGGACCACATAGCTATAAATTAGAGAGTAGACACCTGCCCCAGTATTCTCTTATTTTTCCTCACCTGTCAGGACGCACGGATCAGCACCCCCTTACCGCTTCGCCCCGGCCAGGTTCTAGCCTCTCCTGGGTGGAAGTCCTTCTTGTACAGCCTCTAAACGAGCTAAATGGAAGGAGCCCCACTCTGGTGATCTCAGGGGCATTCTCTCATCTCACTCAGCTGTCTGACCACAATATAAGCCTTAAACAGGCTTCAAGTGCAGCAGCCCACAAAAGCCTTAAACAGGCTTGCTGGAGGAATGGCCAGGGAAGCTTCAATGTGGCCTCATGAAATAAGCCTTAAACAGTCTTAGTTGTGTGCAGCGGTCTCCCCCCCCTCTTTCCCCCTCTCCTACCAGTACCTCTGCCCATCTGCTGGGCTCTGTGGTTCTCCAAATCTGCTGTCCGGAGCGCCGAGCGTTCTCGGCATCCTCGCGCCTGCGCAGTGCGTCGTTTGGGCACCTCTGGGCCGCTTTCCAGCTTCCAAGATGGCGCCGGGTGTCCCGCGGCGCTACTGCGCATGCGCGAGCGTCCGACGCTGATGGCGGCGGATTTAAAAGCCCAGCAGTAGCTGTATTTGCTGCTGCTGGTTGTCTGTGCATGACAGATCGTTTTGGACTTCAAAGCGCTCTACAAAGGTAGGTGGCCTTCCTCTACTCTGCCTTTAAGTCAGGATTCCTGCTCCCTCTGCATAGCGCTGTTTATTTTTTTCTCCCTGCAGGTTCCCAGTCCGCTTTCTCTCCATGGAGACCGCTGCCCCAGCAGATCACCATCAGCCTATTAGGTAAGGGGGGGGGAAGACAAGTGTAAGTATTGAAGATCGAAAAAGAGAGCACTACTATTGCTGCCTAAATTGGTCAGCCCTACCAGGTCTTCAAGAATGTCTGCTTCAAGACAAAGAGAGTCCTCACGCAGGAGAAGTCGCTCCAGACACAGAAGGAGCCGTTCCTATCATAGAAGAAGCCGCTCGAGAGGAAGCCGCAGAAGAAGCCGCTCCAGGTCGCGCTCTAGACACGGCCGATCCCGCCATAGAAGATCGCCCTCACGCAGACATCGTTCCCCCGCACGCCACTCCCGTCCTGCCGGGAACGCATGCTGGGTTTGCGGCGCAGCGGCTCTTCCGGAGAAACTGGTCTGTCAAAAATGCCTGGAAGAGGCCACAAGAGAGAGAGTCTTGGAGGTCAGAGATTCAGCTGGGGCCGTAGCCCCCCAGGCCTCGATATCAGATGTGGATTTCTCCACTACTACCTCTCCAGCCCGGGCTAGCACATCAAAGGAGCAAGACTCCCTGTCTGATAATGAGGGTCTGGAGGTATCGGCTGGATTCGACTTCAGTCTGATAGAGCCGTTTGTTAAGTCGGTTAAGGAGGCAATAGGATGGGAGGAACCCCAGGTAGCCCAACCGAAACAAAGGAAGTATTTTCCTCAGCTCAGAAAGGACCCAGAATCTTTCCCGTTCATTGACGAACTGAGGACCTAATCAAGGAAGAATGGCAGAGGCCAGAAAAGAAGTCTAGTCTGAATAACAGACTCCTGAAGCTATACCCACTCAAGGAGCCTAAGGTGAACCCTCTGGTGTCCCCTCCGGTAGTGGACGCATCCCTGATGCGCCTAGCCAGGCATGTTACCCTCCCGTTAGAAGACGCGGTAACGTTTAGAGATGTCCTCGACAGAAAGATCGACACGGATCTCAAGCGGGCTTACCTGTCGGCTGGAGGCACCTGCAGGCCTGCAATAGCACTTGCTGCAGTAGGAAGAGCCATCTCGAGCTGGTCCACAAGCGCGGAAAAGCTTGTATCAGAGGGTGCAGACCAAGAAAGAATAGTAAGGGCGTTGCAAGAGCTAAGCTTGGCGGGCGACTTTGTGGCTGAAGCTTCGGTCGACACCATCAGGTCTGCGTCTAAATCTATGCTGGCCTCAGTAACAGCCAGAAGAGCATTGTGGCTGAAGCCCTGGACGGCGGATCCAGCTTCCAAATCTAACTGGTGTCGTATTCCGTTCGATGGTGAGCACCTCTTCGGAACAAAATTAGACACAGCCATCTCCAAAGTAACCGGCGGAAAGTCCGGGCTCATCCCCTCAGACAGGAGGCCCAAGCAACAGAGACCTCCTCCCTTTAAGCGGAACCTCCCAGAGAGATATAGGGACGCGAGAGCATACAGACCAGGCAAGGAGTATCGAAGGAGCTGGAAGAACCCTCAAACCTCCTTTATGAAGTTTCAGAAGCCTAAGGCGCCTGCTTCCAGTGACCAGAAGCCCTTTTGAAGGTGCGCCCGTCCGACCAGCGGTAGTGGGAGCAAGACTCTCCAGTTTCGAGCTGGTCTGGGCAGAAACCATAAGGGATACCTGGACCCTGGCCACTGTCACCTTCGGCCACAGGTGGTCCTTCAAAAACCGGCCCCCAGGGGATCAGTTCTATCCAACCCGTATTCCTCCATCTCGGGAAAAAAGGTTGTCGATACTGAACTACATCCAAGATCTTCTCCAAAAATGAGCAGTAATGGAGGTTCCGGCAGCACAACGAGGCAGGGGATTCTATTCTCCATTATTTCTCGTCAAGAAGAAGTCAGGGGACTTTCGTCCGGTTCTAGACCTGAAGAACCTCAACAAGTCCATCAGAGTGGAGTCATTCAGGATGGAGAGCTTGCAGTCTATCCTCCAGGCCATAAATCTGGGAGACTGGATGCTCTCCATAGATCTCCAGGATGCCTACCTGCACATTCCAATCCACGGGGCATTCCAGAAATTCCTGCGATTCTCGGTGGGTCAAGGGCACTTCCAGTTTCGAAGCCTTCCCTTTGGGATCTCAACAGCCCCCAGAACATTTACGAAGGTGTTACTACCAGCAATAGCCCTTTTGAGGGAGAAAGGTCTAAGGGTCCACCATTACCTGGACGACATCCTCCTCCTCTCAAGCAGCCAGGAATCACTCGTCCAACATCGCGAGATCCTGGTTTCCACCCTAACGAGTTTAGGATGGATAATCAACTGGCAGAAAAGCAACATCCAACCTACCCAAAGGATGGTCTTCCTGGGAGCCGAACTGGACACCCGAGCAAACACAGTGGAATTGCCAAGGGAGAAGTTGTCCCTACTAATTCAGAAAGTGAAAGAGGCTGTCCCAGCGTCATGTCTACCGGCCAGAGCGTATCTCAGCCTCCTAGGTTCCCTATCAGCAACCATTCCAATGGCCAGATGGGCGCAATGGAATACCAGACCCCTGCAAGCCTCCTTCCTGCGCCAGTGGGATGGATGGTCCATGTCCCAATTGATTCACATACCAGAGGAAGCCAGGCTACCTTTACGGTGGTGGACCCACCCCGACAACCTCAGCAGATGCAAGCAGATAGTCATCCTCCACCAGGAGGTAGTAACTTCGGACGCCAGTCTGGAAGGATGGGGGGCACACTACCTACACTATGCAGCTCAGGGCCGCTGGCTCTTCAAAACCAAGGATGTAGTATCAAACTTCCTGGAGATGAAGGCAGCCTTCCAAGCCCTCTTGGCATTCAGCTCACTTCTGAGAGGGAAACAGGTCCTCATTCAAATGGACAACCGAGTGGCGGTAGCCTACATCAACAGGCAGGGGGGTACCAAGAGCATCTCCATGATGCGGGAAGTCGGTCCGGTGATGCAATGGGCTCAACTGAACCTGTGGGACCTGAAGGCGGCCTATATTCCGGGGGTTCAGAACTTACTGGCGGATTCTCTCAGCAGAACATTCGTTTCCAACAACAAGTGGTGTCTAAGCCCACAGGCCTTTGCCCTCATATGCCAGACATGGGGTCATCCAGACATAGACCTCGCAGCAACACCAGAGAACAAGAAGTGTCAGAGGTTTCTGTCGAGGAACCCCTTCCCCGCAGCGGAGGGTACGGATTGTCTCCAGCACGCCTTGAACTTTCGCCTAGGCTACATTTTTCCACCGACCCCACTGATAGCCAAGTTCCTTCTGAGGCTCAAACACTCAACAGCTCTAGTACCGGCTGTGATTCCCTTTTGGCCACGGAGGCCTTGGTTCACCACCCTCCTGCAACTGAGCACAGCGGATCCACTTCCACTCCCGGTAACAACGGATCTACTAACCCAGGGCCAGCTACTGCATCCGAATCCAGAGAGATTGCACCTAGCGGCCTGGAGACTGAAAGGTCTAGGTTCCTAGATCAAGGATGTTCTCAGAAGGTAGTTGATACCCTGCTTCAAGCCAGGAAATCCTCCACGAATAGCACCTACGAGAGAGTCTGGGGAAAGTTCTCTTCCTTTGCTCAGGAACAAGGTTGGGACCCTTCTTCCCCATCAGCAATACAAGTGCTTGAGTTCCTCCAGTCAGGTCTAGACAAAGGCCTTAGGTCTAGCACCCTGAAAGTCCAAGTCTCTGCCATCTCTGCTTTGACAGGGGTTAGGTGGGCACTTAACCCTCTGGTGGTGCAATTTCAAAAAGCCTGCCT
Source organism: Lithobates septentrionalis (assembly GCA_037952835.1). Classification (NCBI taxonomy): domain Eukaryota; kingdom Metazoa; phylum Chordata; class Amphibia; order Anura; family Ranidae; genus Lithobates; species Lithobates septentrionalis. Next base: position 118,772 of record JBBDGP010003826.1, read on the forward strand.
AAAGCTAAGACCGCCCAGGAAACTTTCATTTCCAACATGGGACCTATCAACTGTCCTATGCTGCGTACACACGGTCGGACTTTCCGGCATAATTGGTCCGGCGGACCAGAGTGTGCCGGACAATCCGCCCGTGTGTGGGCGGCGGCGGACTTTTCCGGTGGACTTCTTCCCAAAAGTTTCAAATCTTTCCGTCGGACTCAGTTTCGGGCGGAAAGTCCGCTCGTGTGTGTGCTGGTCCGACGGAAAGGCCGCTCGTGTGTATGCTGGTCCGACGGACCAGATGCGACGCGAGGGCAGGGTATTACAACTCGCGCTCGCTGCAATAGGAAAAACAAATTTTCCTATTGCGGCGAGCGCGGGGCATACCAGGCCCTTAGGTCTGGTATGGATTATAAAGGGAAGCCCCTACGCCGAAAAAACGGTCGACCACGCCCCCTAAAACGTCACAGTCCCAGCATGCCCAGGGACTGTGACATCAAAAGGGGGCGGGGTCTCCGCCTATATAAGTCACAACGCAGCCCTCGGAGACCAGTCCAGCCGGAGAGAGCGTCGTGTCAACATCTGGGGGAAGAGAAGAGAAGAGAAGAGAAGAAGCGAAGCCCAGCAGCTCAGAAGTCCGGACCTCTGCTGGCAAGAGAGCTACCTGAACACAGCAGAGGAGCCGGCCGAAGACCTGGGACACCGGGAGAAGAGGCCGAAGAGCGGAGAAGAACCAACCGGACGCCGGGAGAAGATGAAGTGGAGGGACCCCCGAAGCCGGAGGAAGATCCCCCCCCCCGGAGCTGTTTAATAAAATATTTTAAAAACCTGTGCAGTGTTTTATTACTTACACTTTTTTCCTAGGTAAATGGGTAGGGGTACCATGTACCCCATACTCATTTACATAGGGTGGGGGCCGGGATCTGGGGGCCCCCTTATTAAAGGGGGCTCCCAGATTCCGATAAGCCCCCGCCCGCAGACCCCGACAACCAACGGCCAGGGTTGTCGGGAAGAGGCCCTTGTCCTCATCAACATGGGGACAAGGTGCTTTGGGGTGGGGGGTCCCCGCAGGGCGCCCCCCTCCCCCAAAGCACCCACCCCCCATGTTGAGGGCATGCGGCCTGGTACGGTTCAGGAGGGGGGGTGGCGCTCGCTCGTCCCCACCCCCTTTCCTGACCGGCCAGGCTGCGTGCTCGGATCGGGGTCTGGTATGGATCTTAGGGGGGACCCCACGCCGTTTTTTCGGCGTAGGGGCTTCCCTTTATAATCCATACCAGACCTAAGGGGCTGGTATGCCCCGCAACGGGGCTCGCAAGGTGTCAATCTCGCCGATAAAAGCGGCAAGATTGACATCCTTTGTTAGTCCCGTCGCACCTGAGTCACGTTCAAAATGAACGGACTTGGCCGTGTGTGGGCAAGTCCGTTCATTCTGAAAGTCCGCCGGAACTCCGGCGAAAGTCCGTCGGAAAGACGGGCGGACTTAGCCCGCCCGAAAGTCCCGGCGTGTGTGGGCAAGTCCGTCCGTTTTAAAGTCCGGCGCACCTGGCGGACAAAGTCCGTCGGAAAGTGTGCCGGACCAAGTAGGATAGAAAGTCCGACCGTGTGTACGCGGCACTAGAGGTTTTATCCGGAGAACCATTTTCCCCACTTGAGGATACCTCCCTCTGGGACCTGACTCTAAAGGTATCATTCCTAATTGCCATCACATCAGCGAAGAGGGTCTCAGAAATGCAAGCCTTGCTGATCAAAGAACCGTATCTGATGGTTTATCCAGACAGACTAACCCTGAAGCCTTCAGACAGGTTTATCCCAAAAGTCTCCTCTTCGTTCCACTTTAACCAGGAGATTGACCTCCCGGCCTTGGTCACAGATCAGGGCGTCCCTCATCCCCTGGATGTCAAGGGCAACATTCTGCATTACCTTTCGGTAACCAAGTCATTCAGAAAATGCGAGAACCTGGGGTTCAGGAAGGGCCAGGCAGCTTCTGCCCGTACCATCGCCTCATGGCTTGTGAAAGCTATCAAGAAGGCCTACTCCTTAAGCACCTTGCAGATTCCGGGAGATCTAAGAGCGCATTCCACCAGGGCAATGGCTACTTCATGGGCAGCTTACTGTAAAGTTTCAGCGGAAACCATTTGTAGAGCGGCCACTTGGTCTTCGAGGAACACCTTCATTTCCCATTATAGAATAGACGCTGCACGCTTAGCAGCAGTGGAATTTGGGAGGGCCGTTATACAGGCCAATTCTTCTGTTTCTTGTCAATAAAATTTGATTTTGCATTCCCACCCAGTTTGGCGAGTTACTCCCCAACGTGTATGCTGCCATGATGCGACAGGAAAACGGAAAATTGTATACTCACCTTTCCGTAATTTTCCTTTCCTGTCGCATCTTCATGGCAGCATACAATCACCCACCCTCTGAGGTGACATGTGTATATATTTACAGAGAATACTGGGACGGGTGTCTACTCTCTAATTTATAGCTATGTGGTCCTATCAGGTTGTGGAGGCGGAGTCACAACCCAACGTGTATGCTGCCATGAAGATGCGACAGGAAAGGAAAATTACGGAAAGGTGAGTATACAATTTTCCGTTTTTTAGGGTATTTTCTCTTAGGATCGAATATTCTTAGATCATTTTCTTCTAGGATCGAATATTTTTAGTGTATTTTCTCTTAGGATTGAATGTTTTTAGGGTATTTTCTCTTAGGATCGAATATTTTGAGCATATTTTCTTTTAGGATCGAATATTCTTAGATAATTTTCTCTTAGGATCGAATATTCTTAGATAATTTTCTCTTAGGATCGAATAGTCTTAGGGTATTTTCTCTTAGGATCGAATATTCTTAGATAATTTTCTCTTAGGATCGAATATTCTTAGGGTATTTTCTCTTAGGATCGAATATTTTGATGGTATTTTCTATTAGGATTGAATATTCTTAGGCTGCTTCCACACTGATCCACAGCAAAAACACGGTATAAATGTGAATGCATTTTTTATGCGTTTTTACGTTTTTTTTACGTGTTTCTGGTGCTTTTTGAAAGTTTAAAAGCGCACCAAAAAACACAACTGCACCATTTTTTTACCGTATCAAACATGCACAAAAATATGCAGCAAGCAGGATTTTACAAAAGGCAGCGAAACCGTAATTGATCCATGTGGAGAGTTCCGGAGGATTTGATGGTCGTGCGTTTTTTTCCTTGCTTTTTTTCAACGCAAAAGCGGAAGCAAAATGGATCAGTGTTTTTTTAGGATCGAATGTTCTTCGATTTTCTCTTAGGATATAATATTGTGAGGATATTTTCTCTTGGGATCGAATGTTTTTAGGGTATTTTCTATTTGTATTCAACATTCTTAAGTTGTTTTCTCTTGTGATCGATGTTTCTAGAATATTTTCTCCCCTGATCGAATGTTCTTAGGGTATATTACTTGGGATTGAATATTCGTACAGTATGTTCTCTTAGGATTGAATATTCTTAGAGTATTTTCTCTTGGGATCGAATATACATAGGGTATTTTCTCTTAGAATCGAATGTTCTTAGCGTATCTTCCCTTAGGATCGAATGTTTTTAGGGAATTTTCTCTTGGGATCAAATGTTCTTGGGGGATTTTCCCTTAGGATTGAATGTTCTTAGGGTATGTTCTCTTAGGATCGAATGTACTTAGGGTATTTTTTTTTTTTTTTAGGATTGAATGTTCTTAGTGAATTTTCTTTTGGGATCGAATGTTCTTGGGGGGATTTTCTGTTAGGATTGAATGTTCTTTGGGTACAGTATTTTCTATTTTGTTCTTTCTCTAGAATATTCTTGAAGTATTTACTCTTCTGATTATATGTTCATAGGGCATGTTCTCTTAGGATCGAATGTAGGGTATTTTCTGTTAGGATCGAATGTTCTTAGGGTATTTTCTCTTAGGATCGAATGTTTTTAGGGTATTTTCCCTTAGGATTGAATGTTCTTCAGGTATTTTTTATTTTGTCCTTTCTCTATAATATTCTTGAAGTATTTACTCTTCTGATTATATGTGCTTAGGGTATGTTCTCTTAGGATCGAATGTTCTTCGGGTATGTTCTTTTAGCTTCCAATGTTCATAGGGTAGTTAATCTTAGGATCGAATGTTCTCGGGGTATTCTATCTTAGGATCGAATGTTCTCGGGGTATTCTATCTTAGAATCAATAATTGTTGGAGTTGTTTTTTAGGGTCCTTTATCTTCGGGGTGGAATGTTCTCGGACGATGTTCTTCTTAGGGTCGAACGTTCTCGGAACACGATGCTTCTGTCATATATGAGAGTTTGGCACATTCTGGTTACATCTCATTTGACAACATGAGTGACTGATCAGGATTCACCGATCGAATGTTGCAGACGCTCCGCGATAGACAAATAAATGTTAGAAGAGGACATATTGTACATATTGAAACATTTTGGGGGGGGGGATTGGTCACAAGGAGGGGGGGGGGGGGGGGGCGGTACTCCGTTTATTTATTGCGGAGAAGACGCCGGACCCTTCCGTCGATCGCTGGGATATAATAACGAACGCTTTGCTCCCGCCACCCGACTAATTAGCCTTTTCAATGCCGCTGACAGGATCGGGATAATTAGAAATTTCCCTCCTGACAATGGGGGGGAGGGGCTCCGCTTCTACAGAGCAGTCCCCGCCCCCCACCCTCCGCGATACGCACCCCGAATCGCAGGGAAAAGAAAAGTGCGTCTTCCGACTTCCTCCTCCTCACTAATCCAATTCCTTTGTTGTCGTGTTCTATAAAAAAAAACTATACAGAGTGTGCTCGGCGATTGTTTTCTTTGCCCCGCCGACGGCCTGAACATCGCCCGTTTGCGGGGCCTTCGGAGGGGGAGGGGGGGTGTTTGCCCCCGCCAATGGCCTGAACTTCGCCCGTTCCTGGGGCCTTCGGAGGGGGAGGGGGGTGTTTGCACCGCCGACGGCCTGAACATCGCCCGTTTGCGGGGCCTTCGGAGGGGGAGGGGGGGTGTTTGCCCCCGCCAATGGCCTGAACATCGCCCGTTCCTGGGGCCTTCGGAGGGGGAGGGGGGTGTTTGCACCGCCGACGGCCTGAACATCGCCCGTTTGCGGGGCCTTCGGAGGGGGAGGGGGGGTGTTTGCCCCCGCCAATGGCCTGAACATCGCCCGTTCCTGGGGCCTTCGGAGGGGGAGGGGGGTGTTTGCACCGCCGACGTCCTGAACATCGCCCGTTTGCGGGGCCTTCGGAGGGGGAGGGGGGGTGTTTGCCCCCGCCAATGGCCTGAACATCGCCCGTTCCTGGGGCCTTCGGAGGGGGAGGGGGGTGTTTGCACCGCCGACGGCCTGAACATCGCCCGTTCGGCTTTGCGGGGCCCAAACGCCTCAGCCGAGCGCCCCACAATGCACTGCGCCCTGCACCGGGCGTTCTAAGCCCTGATTGGGCAAAGCTTCGCCCAATCAGGGCATAGTGAATAGCTGGTTGTTAAGGAGCGGGCTGTGGTAGCCGGCCGCCGCGTCCTTGACAACCAATAACTGCTGTCAGTGGGTTTCCCCCGCTGACAGCTGAATGTGAACAGAAGAATGTCAGTGATGAAAAATAAAAAGGGAACAAAAATGGTGTGGAGTCCCCCAATCCACACCGGGCCCTTCAGGTCAAAATAAAATTAAAAAAAACGGCGTGGGGCCCCCCCTCCCAAAAAGTAAAAAATCGATACCAGACCCTTATCCGAGCATGCAGCCTGGCAGGCCAGGAAAGAGGGGGACGAACGAATGTTCCACGCCCTCCGGAACTATACCTGGCCACATGCCCTCAACATGGGGGGCTGCTTTGCGGTAGGGTCCCCCCATGTTAAAAGGCTTCTTCCGCACAACCTTGGCTGTGGTTGTGGGGGGGTCTGGGGGTGGGGGGGCCTTATCTGAATCTGGAAGCCCTCTTTAATGAGGGGACCCCCAGTTCCCACCCCCTCCCCCCCTATGTGAATGAGTATGGGGTACATTGTACTCCTATCCATTCCCCCAAATAGTGCTCAAAAAGTACATAAAGAGGCAGACACAGTTTTTGACTTTATTAAAAAAAAAAAATCCCCCCCAGCGTTGTAGATCCATCGTCGCTCACGATGATCGCCACCACCGCTGTCCCAAAAAAAGGGATCCGCACCCAACGCTGGCTCCCGCTGTCTCCCGCAGCTAAATAAAGGAAGGGGCAGTGCCACCCGGTGACATCATTGATTCTGCATGCCCTGGATCGTTGACATCATAAGGGGGCGGGGCCACCCAATGACATCACCGGGTGGCCCAGCCACTTTGTTTATTTGGCGGCAGAGCGCCAGTGGTCCTGTGGGCACATTTGCCGCAGGATCACTTTTAGAGGTGGCGAGAGAGGTGATCGCCCCCCCCCCCACCGTCCTTTTCGAGCTTACCGGAGCTGACGACGGTGAAACCCGGAAGCAATCGGATGCAGCCAATGGCTAGGCAGGATGGCTCTATGCACCTTGGAGGAATGGCGCGCAACCTCTGACATCACTTCCCGTTCTTGAGCTTTAAGAAATTATTATTATTTTTTTTTTAAGTAAAAAGTTCAAATAAAAAAAAAATAATAATAATAATGATGTCATTGGGTGGCCCCGACCCCTTATGATGTCAACAACCCATTATTATTTTTTATGGGAATAAAAGTGATCAAAAGAATAAATAAATAAAGGGAACAGTGTAAAAAAATGAAGAAGAAAAAAAATAAAAAGATGAAAAAAAAAAAAAAAAGGAAAGCGCCTCGTCCCTCTGTGCTCACACACAAAAGCAAACACATACGTAAGTCCCGCCCACGTATGTAAACGGCGTTGGCATCACACATGTGAAGCATCATCGTGAACGTCAGAGCGAGAGCGCCGGACCGCCTATGATATTCTAAACTGGTAACCTTAAAAAAAAAATTTAAGGGGGGTCATCTATGGAGATTTTCAAGTACCGTCGTTTGTTGCTATTCCTCGAGCGTGCGCAATTTTTAAAGTGTGACGTGTGAGGTATCTATTTACTCGGCGTAACATCATCTTTCATATTATGCAAAAAAATTGGGGGGTGATTATTGTGTGTGTTGTTTTTTTTTTCATTAAAGTCTATTTTTTCCAAAAATATTGTGTTTGAAAGACGGCTGTGCAAATACGGTGCGACATAAAAAATATTACAACGATCAGAATTTTATTCTCTAGGGTCTCTGCTAAAAATATATATATATAGGTGTTTTTGGGGGGTTCTAAGTACATTTCTAACAAAAAAAATACAAATTTAAACTAAGTGCCCATACACACGATCCGAATATCGTACAAAAACTGTCGCCCGAGGAAGAATCGTATGATTTTCGGATCGTTTGTACGCTACTTTCGAGAGCCAAGCGAGAGCAATAATTCTAGCGCTGGACCTCCTCTGATATCCTAAACTGGTAACCCTAAAAAAATTTTTTAAGGCGTCGTCTATGGAGAATTTTAAGTACCGTCGTTTGTCGCCATTCCTCGAGTGTGCGCAATTTTAAAGTGTGACATGTTAGGTATCTAGTTACTCGGCGTAACATCATCTTTCACATTATGCAAAAAATTTGGGGGTAGCTATTGTGTGGTTTTTTTATTTTTTTTATTTATTCATTAAAGTCCTTTTTTTCCAAAAAAATTGTGTTTGAAAGACCGCTGTGCAAGTACAGTGCAACATAAAAAAATGTCGCGATGATCGGCATTTTATTCTCTAGGGTCTCTGCTAAAAAAGAAAATATAAAGTTTTTGGGGTTTTAAGTAAATTTTGAACAAAAAAATAAAAATGTAAACTACAGTAAGTGCCCGTAAACACGATCCGAATATCGTACCGAAGAAGAATCGTACGATTTACGGATCGGGTGTACACTACTTTCGAGAGCTCGATCATGACGGTTCATCCGATATTATTCGATCGGACAAGCACGAAAATTTTCCTCGTACGATTCCAGAATGTACGATTTTCGTTTAGCCGGTATAGTTGTCGTCCGAAAATACAGTACAAATTACATTACAACACAATGACATCACTTCCGATTTTTTTTATTCCTGACGTACGAGAATTTTCGTGACTTTATTTACCTATTTTACTACGAATTTACCTATTCAATTTCTACTTGCTATTAAGCGACAAAAGGTCGTTCGATCTGTCGTACGATATTCGGACCGCGTGTAACGGGCCTTTAGTGCCAGAAAAGGACCTGGTCAGCAAAATGGCTAGACCACCTGTTTTTTTTGTTTTTTTTGGAATCCAAAACTCAGTGCTGCCCCCTACTGGCAGAAATAGAGATAGACTTACCCGGGCGGCGCTCTTTACCACGTCCAACGTCCTCCTTTAATTATTATTAATTCCATTTGACTGTAATCTCCCCCCTCCCCCCTCGCAGATCGCATATTTCACGGCTCGGAGAGAGTCATGACAAATGTTTAATTAAAAATTCCGCTCATCCGTCTTTTGCTACCTGTTTTATTCAGCAGCCACAAATGAACATCTATTGTCAGATGGGAATAATACATGCATTTAGTGATTAAATAATTGAATTCAGCGGAGGCTAAATGAAGTAGTCGGCTCATTTTATGCGAGAGGCTTGTAGATTCACCAAATCCCTCTATTACCGACCTCTGACCCCGCCTTCCCCGGTGCGCTCGGGCTCATTTCAGCTCACTTAATGGTTTGCAAGAAACAATCACTTTCTGTACCGGTTGTCGGGCAGAAGATGCCTGGATGGTCAGATTGGCGCACACAGGGGGTCTGCAATACTACAAGAGGCCCATTTATACTTCTGCCTTGCCGTTTATTTAGTGTTTTATATTCGATTTTGAATGCCCCCCCCCCCGGTGCATCTGTATTGTAGCCGATTCATCTAGAGCCCAGGGCAAGAATGCGTAACTGCCCCCTCCCCTGCTGATGATGTATACGTAGAATGGGTGCAGGGCTCTGGATATGGGGGGTACAAGCAGTCCTTCTGTCCTAGGCCCAGACTAGGGGGGGGGGCAGAAAGATTGGCTCCAGACAGAATCCATCATCAGACTTTGCATTGCCCTGGTTTTACCTCTCCCTGCCCCTTCTGCACCTGATTCATTCTCCATATTAAATCCCCCCTCCCCCAGCTGCTGTGATTGGTTGCAGTGCCTCGGGCTGCGATCTGTACACTGCTCCCTGGCCCCCATATACATCATTTATTGCCCCTATCTACTGGGGCAATTATGTACCCCCTTAAATTCCTTCCACCATTCCCCACCTCCAGGTAAATCTCCCTCCCAGTATAAATCCCCCATGTCAGTCTGTCCCCCAGTATAATCCCCCCAGGTCAGTCTGTCCCCCAGTATAATCCTACCCCCTCCCCCAAGTCAGTCTGTCCCCCAGTATAATACCCCCTGGTCTGTCTGTCCCCCAGTATAATCTTTTCCCTTCCCAGGTCTGTCTGTCCCCCAGTATAATACCCCCAAGTCTGTCTGTCCCCCCAGTATAATCCTCCCAGGTCTGTCTGTCCCCCAGTATAATACCCCCAGGTCTGTCTGTCCCCCAGTATAATACCCCCAGGTCAGTCTGTCCCCCAGTATAATCCTTCCCTCTCTCAGTTCAGTCTGTCCCCCCAGTATAATCCTTCCCCCTCCCAGGTCAGTCTGTCCCCCAGTATAATCCTTCCCCCTCCCAGGTCTGTCTGTCCCCCCAGTATAATCTTTTCCCTTCCCAGGTCAGTCTGTCCCCCAGTATAATCCTTCCCCCTCCCAGGTCAATCTGTCCCCCAGTATAATCCTTTCCCTTCCCAGGTCAGTCTGTCCCCCAGTATAATCCTTCTCCCTCCCCCAAGTCAGTCTGTCCCCCAGTATAATAGCCCCAGGTCAGTCTGTCCCCCAGTATAATCCTTCCCCCTCCCAGGTCAGTCTGTCTCCCAGTAAAATTCCTTCCCCCTCCCAGGTCAGTCTGTCCCCCAAGATAATCCTTCCCCCTCCCAGGTCAGTCTGTCCCCCAGTATAATCCTTCCCCTTCCCAGGTCAGTCTGTCTCCCAGTATAATCTTTTCCCTTCCCAGGTCAGTCTTTCCCCCAGTATAATCCTTCCCCCTCCCAGGTCAGTCTGTCCCCCAATATAATCCTTCCCCCTCCCAGGTCAGTCTGTCCCCCAGTATAATCATTCCCCTTCCCAGGTCAGTCTGTCTCCCAGTATAATCCTTCCCCCTCCCAGGTCAGTTTGTCCCCCAATATAATCCTTCCCCCTCCCAGGTCAGTCTGTCCCCCAGTATAATCCTTCCCTCTCCCAGGTCAGTCTGTTCCCCAGTATAATCCTTCCCCTTCCCAGGTCAGTCTGTCTCCCAGTATAATCCTTCCCCCTCCCAGGTCAGTCTGTCCCCCAATATAATCCTTCCCCCTCCCAGGTCAGTCTGTCCCCCAGTATAATCCTTCCCTTTCCCAGGTCAGTCTGTCTCCCAGTATAATCCTTCCCCCTCCCAGGTCAGTCTGTCCCCCAATATAATCCTTCCTCCTCCCAGGTCAGTCTGTCCCCCAGTATAATCCTTCCCTCTCCCAGGTCAGTCTGTCCCCCAGTATAATCCTTCCCCTTCCCAGGTCAGTCTGTTCCCCAGTATAATCCTTCCCTCTCCCAGGTCAGTCTGTTCCCCAGTATAATCCTTCCCTCTCCCAGGTCAGTCTGTTCCCCAGTATAATCCTTCCCCCTCCCAGGTCAGTCTGTCCCCCAGTATAATCCTTCCCCCTCCCAGGTCAGTCTGTCCCCCAGTATAATCCTTCCCCTTCCCAGGTCAGTCTGTCCCCCAGTATAATCCTTCCCCTTCCCAGGTCAGTCTGTCTCCCAGTATAATCCTTGCCCCTCCCAGGTTAGTCTGCCCCCCAGTGTAATCCTTCCCCCTCCCAGGTCAGTCTGTCCCCCAGTATAATCCTTCCCCCTCCCAGGTCAGTCTGTCCCCCAGTATAATCCTTCCCCTTCCTAGGTGAGTCTGCCCCCCAGTATAATCCTTCCCTCTCCCAGGTCAGTGTGTCCCCCAGTATAATCCTTCCCCCTCCCAGGTCAGTCTGTTCCCCAGTAACCCCCCCCCCCGGTCTGTCTGTCTCCCAGTATAATCCTTCCCCCTCCCAGGTCAATCTGTCCCCCAGTATAATACTTCCCCTTCCCCGGTCAGTCTGTCCACCAGCATAATCCACCCCTAGGACAGTATGTTCTCCAATATAAAATAAAGTGTCCCTCCCCCACATTGCTCACTGCCTTCCATACAATACAATGATCACTGACCCCCCCCCCCCCCCCCAAAGCTGAAGTTCAGCTGTTTTTTTTTACTGCCCCATAGCTGCCTTTATAAAAGAGCCCTGAGGAAAGCTGCCCGGAAACAGTTGCAAAAAATCTGAAGGAGATCAGCAGAGATGCAACAATAGATGGGAAAAGGTTAAAAAAGGCAATTGTTTATGATACGCAGTAATTAAAGCAAACTAAATGCCGTTCAGGTGGAGTTTACATTGGCTATAAAGATGCCCCTTTACACTACAGGAGTTATCGAGATCTTTACAGAAAACGTTTGTAACTTTTTATAATCCTTCAGCGTACGGAAAGCAATTTATTGACTCTCCTTGCCCCAGATTCATTAGCTGAATTCAAGTATTAATTATATTCTTATGGCTTTGTTTTAATTACTGCACACCGCTCCGTCCGATTCAGAGGGCAGCCGGGAGAGATCCATATCAATGGAAAGTTTGGGATTTTCTGAGCCGTTCAATGAATCTCTCCCATTATCTTGTTAGAAGAAGAAGTGTAACATTGTAAATAGTTTAGAATAGAAATATTTTGTTGGATGATGAAGAAAGCTGATCGATCCTCAGTCAATGTTTTCCTAACATGTATGTAAACGCTCACCTTGTAAAACAACCCATTGAACCACTTGCCTATTGTAGGACATCCATGGATACGTCCATGGACATCCCATCACTGTACTGCTTCCCCTTTCGCTGTTCAGTCACAGGCTGGGAGCAGGTCCAAGACACTGGGCTCAGGGGAAGTGATTTGAGTTATGTCGGCCATCAGAGCACCTTGTGGCTGAAAAGAAATACTGGTGGCAGGCAAGAGTAGTAAATGTCCAGGCAGAGGTCTAGACAGACAGCAGGCAAGAGTAGTCAATGTCCAGGTAGAGGTCGAGAGAGGCAGCAGGAAAGAGTAGTCAATTTACAGGTAAAGATCAAGACAGGCAGCAGGCAAGAGTAGTCAATGTCCAGGTAGAGGTAGAAACAGGCAGCAGGCAAGAGTAGTCATTGTCCAGGTAGAAGTCGAGGCAGGCAGCAGGCAAGAGTAGTCAATGTCCAAGTAGATGTCAAGACAAGCAGCAGGCAAGAGTAGTCAATGTCCAGGCAGAGGTCCAGACAGACAGCAGGCAGGAGTAGTCCATGACCAGGTAGAGGTAGAAACAGGCAGCAGGCAAGAGTAGTCAATGTCCAGGTAGAGGTAGAAACAGGCAGCAGGCAAAAGAAGTCAATGTCCAAGTAGAGGTGAAGACAGGCAGCAAGCAAGAGTAGTCAATGTCCAAGTAGAGGTCAAGACAGGCAGCAGGCAAGAGTAGTCAATGTCCAGGTAGAGGTAAAAACAGGCAGCAGGCAAGAGTAGTCAATGTCCAGGCAGAGGTCGAGACAGACAGCAGGCAGGAGTAGTCAATGTCCAGGTAGAGGTAGAAACAGGCAGCAGGCAAGAGTAGTCATTGTCCAGGTAGAAGTCGAGGCAGGCAGCAGGCAAGAGTAGTCAATGTCCAGGCAGAGGTCCAGACAGACAGCAGGCAGGAGTAGTCCATGTCCAGGTAGAGGTAGAAACAGGCAGCAGGCAAAAGTAGTCAATGTCCAAGTAGAGGTGAAGACAGGCAGCAAGCAAGAGTAGTCAATGTCCAAGTAGAGGTCAAGACAGGCAGCAGGCAAGAGTAGTCAATGTCCAGGTAGAGGTAGAAACAGGCAGCAGGCAAGAGTAGTCAATGTCCAGGCAGAGGTCGAGACAGACAGCAGGCAGGAGTAGGCAATGTCCAGGTAGAGGTAGAAACAGGCAGCAGGCAAGAGTAGTCAATGTCCAAGTAGAGGTCAAGACAGGCAGCAGGCAAGAGTAGTCAATGTCCAGGTAGAGGTAGAAACAGGCAGCAGGCAAGAGCAGTCAATGACCAAGTAGAGGTCAAGACAGGCAGCAGGCAAGAGTAGTTCATGTCCAGGTAGAGGTGGAGATAGGCAGCAGGCAAGAGTAGTCAATGTCCAAGTAGAGGTCAAGACAGGCAGCAGGCAAGAGTAGTCAATGTCCAGGTAGAGGTAGAAACAGGCAGCAGGCAAGAGCAGTCAATGACCAAGTAGAGGTCAAGACAGGCAGCAGGCAAGAGTAGTTCATGTCCAGGTAGAGGTGGAGATAGGCAGCAGGCAAGAGTAGTCAATGTCCAGGCAGAGGTCTAAGCAGGGGGCAGGCCAGATTAGTCAGTGTCCAGGTGGAGGTCAAGGCAGGCAGCAGGCAGAAATAAAAGAGGGTTGATAAGGAGGGGAGGAAATATGGGTAGAGTAAAGGCAAGATTGGTAACGAGAAAGGCAGAAGAACAGCAATCTAGGGTAGTTGGCAAAATATCACATCATCAGCCATCACAGGGGACCTGTCGGATGTACAGGCATGGATTCAAGAGGTATCGCAAAGCATAAGGTGTTGCTGTGCATTTTTAAACACCTAAATTAAACAAAACCACCATAAAAACAGCACATGGTAAGAGCAATATACTAAAGACAAAAACACTGGGATGTTAAAACATATAAAAAGACATAAAATCAAGGTGACAATATTACTGGTGCCAAGTTTTCTGAGAGTTATTATAGAAATATGGCACAGCAAACCAGTCATAGGAGTGAATTCTGTTGAATGATAATTTTTCTTTGAATACATTTGCCGTCCGATTCACTCTCCATTAAACCATCACAAACAACAAAGCAAATTCTGTTTTTTTTTCTTCTATTTTTCTTCTTTAATGTTTTTCCATGTTGTAATGTGTCCTTCACGGCGTACAATAGCCGCGGCATACCTGTGTAGGAGTTGTTAGACGCCTTTAGAAATTCCATTTAAGATCCAGGTATGAGTGGCACTTGTTGGGTTCCTAAATGTCAGCTTTTGTCGCCATGTTCCGCTTTATTCTTCTTTGGCTCCAAAATGCATTGCCATTAATCTGCTGAGAGGGTTCATGGAGCTGGGGGTGAAGGAACTGCGGCAGAATAGCCGTGTTTTTTTGTTTTGGAAAGTGTCAATGTTGTGTCAAATCAAAAACAAATTTTTGTTTTTCGAACAAATTATACATTTCCTATCCAGCCGGTGATAATACAGGATGTCCTTCACTGCCAAATCAGCTTTGTCATAGGAAATGCACTTTACTGCCGTTACTGATATGAGATGTACAGAATGCTGACGTTTCTGAATTAGCTCTCTGCACACTACTATGCACCCGTACATATCTCTAAGAAATTTTTGTAATTAAAAACAGGGCTTCTCGATTTGCATATATTTCAATACATGTTCAAGGAGGACAACTGATCCCAAAGTGGCCAACTGCGTCAAAACTATCTGTCTCTAGCCAACTGTATCAAAAAGACCCATCTCTGGCCAACAGCATCAAAGTGATCCTTCTCTGGCCAACTGTGTCAAAAAGATCCCTCTCTGGCCAACTGTGTCCAAATGATCCCTCTCTGGCCAACTACTTCAAAACCATCTCTCTCTAGCCAACTGCATCAAAGAGACCTATCTCTGGCAACTGCTTCAAAGAGATCCCTCTCTGGCCAACTGCATCAAAACCATCACTTTCTAGCCAACTACATCAAAGAGATCCCTCTCTGGCCAACTGCATCAAAGAGATCTCTCTCTGGCCAAAAGCGTCAAAGTGATCCCTCTCTGGCCAACTGTGTCAAAATGATCCCTCTCTGGCCAACTGCGTCAAAACCATCTCTCTCTAGCCAACTGCATCAAAGAGATTCCTCTCTGGCCAACTGTATCAAAGAGACCCATCTCTGGCAACTGCTTCAAAGAGATATCTCTTTGTCCAACTGCATCAAAACCATCTCTCTCTAGCCAACTGCATCAAAGTGATCCATCTCTGGCCAACAGCGTCAAAGTGATCCCTCTCTGGCCAACTGCGTCAAAACCATCTCTCTCTAGCCAACTGCATCAAAGAGATTCCTCTCTGGCCAACTGTATGAAAGAGACCCATCTCTGGCAACTGCTTCAAAGAGATATCTCTTTGTCCAACTGCATCAAAACCATCTCTCTCTAGCCAACTGTATCAAAAAGACCCATCTCTGGCCAACAGCATCAAAGTGATCCCTCTCTGCCCAACTGTGTCAAAAAGATCCCTCTCTGGCCAACTGTGTCCAAATGATCCCTCTCTGGCCAACTACTTCAAAACCATCTCTCTCTAGCCAACTGTATCAAAGAGACCTATCTCTGGAAACTGCTTCAAAGAGATATCTCTCTGGCCAACTGCATCAAAATGATCCATCTCTGGCCAGCTGCATCAAAGCAATCCCCCTATGGCCAACAGTGTCAAAGTGAGCCATCTCGGGCCAACTGCATCAAAGTAATCCCTTTCTGGCCAACAGCATCAAAGTGATCCCTCTCTGGCCAACAGTTTCAAAGTGATCCCTCTGGCCAACTGTATCGAAGTGATCCATCTCTGGCCAACAACGTCAAAGTGATCCATCTCCAGCCAACAACGTCAAAGTGATCAATCTCTGGCCAACAGCATCAAAGTGATCCCCCTCTAGCCAAAGGCATAAAATTAATCCATCTGTGGCCAGCTAATTCAAAGTGGCCCCATACAGGCCAACTGCATCAAAGAAATCCCTCTCTGTGCTGTGGTTTACCCGCATCACAGGTGAGGCAGTGCGCCTGCAGCTTTGGTGCGGGTTAGCTGCACTTTGCCATAGACTTCTATTATAGCTTGCGGGTGTGGTACACTTTATGAATGCACCCCAAAACTCCTACATTCTGGTGTTTTGGTGCACTTTCAGAAAGCGTACCAAACCCACAGGATATAATAGAAGTGCGCTTCCCTGGTCTGAGGTTGGGGGCCACATCAGAGGGCTCGGAGGGCCCCATGTGGCCTGTGGGCCAAAGGTTGAGCACCCCTACCTTTCAGACATAATACGGCAAGCTAAATATTACTATTCGCCAAACTTGACTCTTGTACAAACTAGCAATTTTCAGAAAGATGAAATTCTGTTTCCAAACCTCAACTCTTGAACTTTACTTAACAAAATCAACAGGAAGCCAGAATTAAAATTATGCTTTGTAAGATCCACAATAATTCCTCTAACCTGTGTCAAACCGGGACAGGTGCCCAGGGAGATAGGAACACATCGAGGTGTATTATCCTTCATTGATTCTGCGCTTCTTTTAGTAAAGGGCTTTGGGAAGGTGATCTTTTTTTAACCTCCGTGCTGCTCCTTGGTGGGCAATTTAAGCTTTACTGCCTCGTCTTGGCCCAGGTCTGACTTTCGAAGGCCGGGATTGAACTCGGAGAGCGCTGTTCCTGGCTCAGACAAAGGAACATCTTTTTTTTTTCTTTGCCAGATGAACATCCAGGAAAAGAGAAAAGGTCAAATGTTCAATGAAGTCTTCTTCGTGCTACTGAATGCTAATCTCTTTTGACTTTGCATGCTGCCGTCCTCCGTGTTTGTCAGTAGATGTTCCCGTATCCATG
This sequence comes from Lithobates septentrionalis, assembly GCA_037952835.1. Lineage (NCBI taxonomy): Eukaryota > Metazoa > Chordata > Amphibia > Anura > Ranidae > Lithobates > Lithobates septentrionalis. The sequence goes on from JBBDGP010003826.1 coordinate 135,439, forward strand.
TGCCCTATATAAGCCATGTTGTGCTGTTTTCTGCTGCGAAACGCATGTCTGTGATGGGTTCCTCTAAGGTTCTCTGGGACGCTTGCCCTGAAAAGTCTGTTCACCTTATCTCACTCGCTTAACGATTGGTCACTTTCCCCCCTCATCTGCTGGTGGCTATGTATCTCGGCCTTGGCAGATAACTGTCTGCCGAGAGTGTGACATGCTGTTTTGGGTCCCTTCTGTTTTTAATCTGTCACAGTTGCTTAAGTTCTCCTTGCTGGGAAAATAAATAATTGCAAAAGAAAAAAGACCTCATACCCATTCCAGTGGTTTATCTTCAAAGAAAATGTTGACACTGTTTACTCTTTAAAGTTCAACTCAATACAACAAAAATAATAGCTCTCCCCTCTCTTAAATTAAAAAAGGTGCATAAGGACAACTCTTCTTCTTTTTGCTCCGCTGACACCCTCCCCATTGTCCTCCATAGCTGGCCATCTGTCTTCTTCTGGGTTCAATGATGATGTTATAGCAACATCCCCTGGTGGGTGACGTTGGCTCATCTAAGGTGCAGAGTTTTCCCCAGAGCTCCTAATGGTGGAGATCAGCCAGGAGTCCAAGTGGCCTCCAGAGCTCTTGCAGGCTGGTACCAGGTAATGGCCCCCAAGATCCCACCACCAAAAAGTGAGTGAGGACAGGGAGGCTACGGTGTGGAGACTGTACAGAAATCATTAGGCAAAGGAGTAGTCAGATGCCACCAGAGATCATGGGCAGGTGGTAGGAAGTCTTGGCAGGGATTCTGTGAGCACCATTGAAAGTCCTGGCGGGGATTCTAAGTGCACCATTAGAAGTCATGGCAGTGATTCTTCACACTCCATTGGAAGTACTGCTAGGGGTCCTGTGAGCATTATTGAACGTTCTGGCAGGAATTCTATGGGCAACATTGGAACTCTAGGCAGGAATTCTAAGAGCACCATTGGAAGTCCTGTCAGGGATTCTTTAAGCTCCTTTGAAAGTCCTGGTAGGGATTCTATGTCACCATTGGAAGTCATGGCAGGGATTCTTAAATCTCCATTGATAGTCCTGGCAGGGGTCCTGTGAGCACCATTGATAGTCCTGGCAGGAATTCTATAAGCAACATTGGAAGTCAGGCATGGATTCTAATGGCGCGTACACACGATCGGAATTTCCGTCTGAAAAAACTTGGATGGTTTTTCCGACGGGGTTCCGCTCAAGCTTGCCTTGCATACACACGGTCACACAAAAGTTCTCTGAACTTTCGACCTTCAAGAACGCGGTGACGAAAAACACTACGAAGAGCCAAGAAAATGAAGTTCCATGCTTCTGAGCATGCGTCAAATTGTTTCCGGGCATGCGTGATTTTTTTGCGCGTCCGAATTGCATACAGACGAACAAATTTTCGGATAAGAACTTTTTCCGACCGAAAAATGGAGAACCTGCTCTCAATCTTTTGCTGGCGGGAATTTTGCCAGCAAAAGTCCGATGAAGTATACACACGGTCGCATTTTCCGACCAAAAGCTCTCATCGGTCTTTTGCTGGCCGAATTTCCGATCGTGTGTACGCGGCATGAGAGTACCATTGGAAGTCCTGCCAGTGGTCCTGAGAGAACCCTAATCCATACATCCAGCCCCTAATCTACATGCAGGGCGCCGGACGCATGAATTCCAATGGGGTTTTTTTTTTTTTTGAAGCACATGATTAGAGCCTGAGGCTCTAATTGGCTTAAACAAAGGGTGGGCTCGGGGTGCAGAGCACTGTGCCTGGAGCCCACTCACTTGTGTGACAATAACAAATTAATTTTCGCTATTGTCTTCCTGATTCTCCTCCCCGCCAATCAGGAAGCAGGTCCTGAGACCCGATTGGCCAGGGAGTCTTAGGACTCCCTGGCCAATCGGGTCTCAGGACACACTTCCTGTTGAAGCGGGAAGAGAAGCAATAGCCCCGGGCCTCCAATTCCTCTGCCTCCCAAGGTAAGGAGGTAAGGCTGCCAGCATTCTCAATCCGGGGTGGGGTGGGGGATGTGCTTGTGACGATCACCGCCTTTCTGTCCAACTCCCCCCAAAAATATTTAGCACCAGCCACCACTGGCTGTGACCCCGGAAGCAACGTGTATTACGTCACTTCCGGGGTCACAGCCAGTTGCTTCCGGGGTCGCTAGTCACGGAAATGGATGCTCCCGAGTTCCTCCTGCTGTCAGAGCAGTTTCCCAGAAGAATGGGAGAACCCGGGAACCACTGTATGTTGGGGGTACTTTCAGAGCCCCATAAAAGTCGGAACTGTCGGTTTTAGAACTGCCTGGGTCACTTTTATTGGACAGCCTTTTACCGGCTGCTAAAGCAGCAACAACTGTGCCATTTATCAATGTTTCTTAGTAGATAAGTGTGACCATAAACCTAATAAACTTTGGGTGCGGCTCCATCAATGATATTTTAACACTTCAGTAAATCATATTGGCTGTAGGTGGCGATGCTGAGAGAGTCCGTCCCACCTCTGTATACACTCCTGGAAAAGAAGAGGATGAAGCGCCGTGCTCCAAGGAAACAGCCTGGGTGTAAAGGAAAGAGAATGCTGCTTCAGGCCAACTCCTCCCAGGCAACGCCCCCTTTAACGCATTGCACCTTGATTATGACTAAGCCCAGTGGGTGGGGCGAAATGCGTCGGACATGGCCTGGGAAGAGTTGGACTGAAGCAGTTTTCACTTTCCTTTACACTCAGGCTGTTTTCTTGGAGTATGGCGCTTGATCCTCTTCTTTCCCCAATGTTGGTAGATAAATGGTTAAATTACAAAACGACAGCAAATGTATCAATTTTTTTTAGCTACATTTGAGCTTCACTTTGAGTGATTTGCTTCAAAAAAGAATCCATTTCCGATCGTCTTCTTGCTGACGGAGGGTGAATATACCTATTACATATCCGAGGTCGGCAGGTGTAATAATGTTTGTCATTGCAGAGTAACACGGCACTTATCGGCAATCTATTCTCCGTCTATGTAATGATATTATGTGACATAAAGTCAACAGGGCTGGAAGGAAGTTATGTTTCCATGGTAACCGCAATCTCGCTTCCGATGCATCATGCTTTCGGAGGCGTCTTTGTGCGGCCAAGAATGGGGCAACCTTCACGCCGGTACGAGGGACGGAGAACCATATGGAAAATTAATGCCGTCCCCGAGTTCTTCCATCCTCCTTGAGATCCGTATTGTCCACATAACAATGGATCCTACAGAGGAATCGGGGGAACAGGCGACCGACAATGGACCCGCCTCGCTCATCGTCTCAATTCATGAATGAAGTCCACCTATAGAGGTTAGACCATCACTTCAAGTGTTTTTAAAGCTCAACTTAAAGTGAAAAGTCCCCCCCCCCCCCATTTGAATGGTTTCCCGAAACGTTTACACTCAAGCCATGTTTGCCAAAACAGTTTCATTCAAACCATGTTTCTTGAAACGGTTACATTTAAGCAATATTTCCCGAAACAGTTACATTCAGGCCATAATTCCTGAAATGGTTACATTCAAGTCATGTTTCCCGAAACGGTTACATTCAAGCCAAGTCGGGAATGATACCTGCCACAGTTGCTTGTGCTCTCAACCGAATTGTCAAGCCATCAAATGGCTGGTGTCATAACAACGTTTTTTTCACTACGCCTCCTGTCACTCTTAAGTCCCAATCACAAACCACCATTGAACGTCCCATGGATAATTCATGGCGTAATATCTGGTAGCGCTCCGTGGCGCACAGGCGGCGTCCTGAGGAATGGAAAATGTGGCGTCGCCGCTCTCTGAGAGGAACATGAGCTGTACACTGATATGATGTTGTTATTGATCGGGGGTGGGGGGAGTATAGGAAGGGTAGAGCAGTAGTGCTCAATTAGGGCTGACAAGCAAAGCTGCGCACCCCTCCCCCACGAGACGCAAACACGCAGAAACGGAGGCGCTGCTGAAATATTAATGGTGGCCGTATGTGAAACCCAAAATAGTCTTGGCGGTGGAAATGCCGGGACGCCGGGTTTTGTTATTAAAGATGAACTCCAAGCGCAAGAAAAAAAAAAAAAAACCTCCCCTCGACACTGCAAGGGTTAAATGTTTGTAAAGTCCAGTCTGTATGCTGATCCCGGCCGCCGTCCACCAGATACAATACAGTGCATGATGATGCAGAGGCTCCGCCCACAGACCAGAACTATTGGATATAGGAGCTCCCTTCGGAGCAGCAAGTTGGGCTCCCTAAATGCTGGATTGCTGATCTGAAAATGCGCGTGTTGGGACTCCCCATTAAATCAGAGTCCCTTATATCAGTGCTTCCCTTAGAGACCCTCATTAGATCAGAGTCCCTTATATTAGTGCTTCCCTTAGAGACCCCCCATTAAATCAGAGTCCCCTTATATCAGTGCCCCCCTTAGAGACCCCCATTAGATCAGAGTCCCCTTATATCAGTGCCCCCCTTAGAGATCCCCATTAGATCAGAGTCCCCTTATATCAGTGCCACCCTTAGAGACCCCCATTAGATCAGAGTCCCCTTATATCAGTGCCCCCCTTAGAGACCCCCATTAGATCAGAGTCCCCTTATATCAGTGCTCCCCTTAGAGACCCCCATTAGATCAGAGTCCCCTTATATCAGTGCCACCCTTAGAGACCCCCATTAGATCAGAGTCCCCTTATATCAGTGCCCCCCTTAGAGACCCCCATTAGATCAGAGTCCCCTTATATCAGTGCTCCCCTTAGAGACTCCCCATTAGATCAGAGTCCCCTTATATCAGTGCTTCCCTTAGAGACCCCCATTAGATCAGAGTCCCCTTATATCAGTGCCCCCCTTAGAGACCCCCATTAGATCAGAGTCCCCTTATATCAGTGCTCCCCTTAGAGACTCCCCATTAGATCAGAGTCCCCTTATATTAGTGCCCCCCTTAGAAACCCCCATTAGATCAGAGTCCCCTTATATCAGTGCCCCCCTTAGAGACTCCCCATTAGATCAGAGTCCCCTTATATCAGTGCTTCCCTTAGAGACTCCCCATTAGATCAGAGTCCCCTTATATCAGTGCCCCCCTTAGAGACCCCCATTAGATCAGAGTCCCCTTATATCAGTGCTTCCCTTTGAGACCCCCATTAGATCAGAGTCCCCTTATATCAATGCTCCCCTTAGAGACTCCCCATTAGATCAGAGTCCCCTTATATCAGTGCTTCCCTTAGAGACCCCCATTAGATCAGAGTCCCCTTATATCAGTGCCCCCCTTAGAGACCCCCATTAGATCAGAGTCCCCTTATATCAGTGCTCCCCTTAGAGACTCCCCATTAGATCAGAGTCCCCTTATATTAGTGCCCCCCTTAGAAACCCCCATTAGATCAGAGTCCCCTTATATCAGTGCCCCCCTTAGAGACTCCCCATTAGATCAGAGTCCCCTTATATCAGTGCCCCCCTTAGAGACTCCCCATTAGATCAGAGTCCCCTTATATCAGTGCTTCCCTTAGAGACCCCCATTAGATCAGAGTCCCCTTATATCAGTGCCCCCCTTAGAGACCCTCATTAGATCAGAGTCCCTTATATTAGTGCTTCCCTTAGAGACCCCCCATTAAATCAGAGTCCCCTTATATCAGTGCCCCCCTTAGAGACCCCCATTAGATCAGAGTCCCCTTATATCAGTGCCCCCCTTAGAGACCCCCATTAGATCAGAGTCCCCTTATATCAGTGCTCCCCTTAGAGACTCCCCATTAGATCAGAGTCCCTTATATCAGTGCTTCCCTTAGAGACCCCCATTAGATCAGAGTCCCCTTATATCAGTGCCCCCCTTAGAGACCCCCATTAGATCAGAGTCCCCTTATATCAGTGCTCCCCTTAGAGACTCCCCATTAGATCAGAGTCCCCTTATATTAGTGCCCCCCTTAGAAACCCCCATTAGATCAGAGTCCCCTTATATCAGTGCCCCCCTTAGAGACTCCCCATTAGATCAGAGTCCCCTTATATCAGTGCTTCCCTTAGAGACCCCCATTAGATCAGAGTCCCCTTATATCAGTGCCCCCCTTAGAGACCCCCATTAGATCAGAGTCCCCTTATATCAGTGCTCCCCTTAGAGACTCCCCATTAGATCAGAGTCCCCTTATATTAGTGCCCCCCTTAGAAACCCCCATTAGATCAGAGTCCCCTTATATCAGTGCCCCCCTTAGAGACCCCCATTAGATCAGAGTCCCCTTATATCAGTGCCCCCCTTAGAGACCCCCCATTAGATCAGAGTCCCCTTATATCAGTGCCCCCCTTAGAGACCCCCATTAGATCAGAGTCCCCTTATATCAGTGCCCCCCTTAGAGACCCCCCATTAGATCAGAGTCCCCTTATATTAGTGCCCCCCTTAGAAACCCCCATTAGATCAGAGTCCCCTTATATCAGTGCTTCCCTTAGAGACCCTCATTAGATCAGAGTCCCCTTATATCAGTGCCCCCCTTAGAGACCTCCATTAGATTAGAGTCCCCTTATATCAGTGCTTCCCTTAGAGACCCCCATTAGATCAGAGTCCCCTTATATCAGTGCTCCCCTTAGAGACTCCCCATTAGATCAGAGTCCCCTTATATCAGTGCCCCCCTTAGAGACCCCCATTAGATCAGAGTCCCCTTATATCAGTGCTCCCCTTAGAGACTCCCCATTAGATCAGAGTCCCCTTATATCAGTGCCCCCTTAGAGACCCTCATTAGATCAGAGTCCCCTTATATCAGTGCCCCCCTTAGAGACCCTCATTAGATCAGAGTCCCTTATATTAGTGCTTCCCTTAGAGACCCCCCATTAAATCAGAGTCCCCTTATATCAGTGCCCCCCTTAGAGACCCCCATTAGATCAGAGTCCCCTTATATCAGTGCCCCCCTTAGAGATCCCCCATTAGATCAGAGTCCCCTTATATCAGTGCTCCCCTTAGAGACTCCCCATTAGATCAGAGTCCCCTTATATCAGTGCTTCCCTTAGAGACCCCCATTAGATCAGAGTCCCCTTATATCAGTGCCCCCCTTAGAGACCCCCATTAGATCAGAGTCCCCTTATATCAGTGCTCCCCTTAGAGACTCCCCATTAGATCAGAGTCCCCTTATATTAGTGCCCCCCTTAGAAACCCCCATTAGATCAGAGTCCCCTTATATCAGTGCCCCCCTTAGAGACTCCCCATTAGATCAGAGTCCCCTTATATCAGTGCTTCCCTTAGAGACCCCCATTAGATCAGAGTCCCCTTATATCAGTGCCCCCCTTAGAGACCCCCATTAGATCAGAGTCCCCTTATATCAGTGCTCCCCTTAGAGACTCCCCATTAGATCAGAGTCCCCTTATATTAGTGCCCCCCTTAGAAACCCCCATTAGATCAGAGTCCCCTTATATCAGTGCCCCCCCTTAGAGACCCCCATTAGATCAGAGTCCCCTTATATCAGTGCCCCCCCTTAGAGACCCCCCATTAGATCAGAGTCCCCTTATATCAGTGCCCCCCTTAGAGACCCCCATTAGATCAGAGTCCCCTTATATCAGTGCTCCCCTTAGAAACCCCCATTAGATCAGAGTCCCCTTATATCAGTGCTTCCCTTAGAGACCCTCATTAGATCAGAGTCCCCTTATATCAGTGCCCCCCTTAGAGACCTCCATTAGATTAGAGTCCCCTTATATCAGTGCTTCCCTTAGAGACCCCCATTAGATCAGAGTCCCCTTATATCAGTGCTCCCCTTAGAGACTCCCCATTAGATCAGAGTCCCCTTATATCAGTGCCCCCCTTAGAGACCCCCATTAGATCAGAGTCCCCTTATATCAGTGCTCCCCTTAGAGACTCCCCATTAGATCAGAGTCCCCTTATATCAGTGCCCCCCTTAGAGACCCTCATTAGATCAGAGTCCCCTTATATCAGTGCTCCCCTTAGAGACCCCCCATTAGATCAGAGTCCCCTTATATCAGTGCCCCCCTTAGAGACCCTCATTAGATCAGAGTCCCCTTATATCAGTGCTCCCCTTAGAGACCCCCCATTAGATCAGAATCCCCTTATATCAGTGCTCCCCTTAGAGACCCCCATTAGATCAGAGTCCCCTTATATCAGTGCTCCCCTTAGAGACCCCCCATTAGATCAGAGTCCCCTTATATCAGTGCTCCCCTTAGACCCCCCATTAGATCAGAGTCCCCTTATATCAGTGCTCCCCTTAGAGACCCCCATTAGATCAGAGTCCCCTTATATCAGTGCTCCCCTTAGAGACCCCCCATTAGATCAGAGTCCCCTTATATCAGTGCTTCCCTTAGAGACCCCCCATTAGATCAGAGTCCCCTTATATCAGTGCTCCCCTTAGACCCCCCATTAGATCAGAGTCCCCTTATATCAGTGCTCCCCTTAGACCCCCCATTAGATCAGAGTCCCCTTATATCAGTGCTCCCCTTAGAGACCCCCCATTAGATCAGAGTCCCCTTATATCAGTGCTCCCCTTAGACCCCCCATTAGATCAGAGTCCCCTTATATCAGTGCTCCCCTTAGACCCCCCATTAGATCAGAGTCCCCTTATATCAGTGCTCCCCTTAGAGACTCCCCATTAGATCAGAGTCCCCTTATATCAGTGCTCCCCTTAGAGACCCCCCATTAGATCAGAGTCCCTTATATTAGTGCTTCCCTTAGAGACCCCCCATTAAATCAGAGTCCCCTTATATCAGTGCCCCCCTTAGAGACCCCCATTAGATCAGAGTCCCCTTATATCAGTGCCCCCCATAGAGACCCCCATTAGATCAGAGTCCCCTTTCTCTACAAGTCTTTTTGGGGGTGTCTCTACCAGCTTTGCACATCTAGAGAGGACATTTCTGCCCATTCTTCTTCTTTGTAAAATATCTCAAGCTCTGTCAGATTGGATGGAGAGCGTCTGTGAACAGCAATTTTCAAGTCTTGCCACAGATTCTCAATGTGATTTAGGTCTGGACTGTGACTGGGCCATTCTAACACATGAATATGCTTTGATGTAAACCATTCCATTGTAGCTCTGGCTGGATGTTTCGGGTCGTTGTCCTGCTGGAAGGTGAACCTCCCCCCAGTCTCAAGTCTTTTGTAGACTCTAACAGGTTTTCTTCTAAGATTGTCCTGTATTTGTCTCCATCCATCTTCCCATCAACTCTGACCAGCTTCCCTGTCCCTGCTGAAGAAAAGCATCCCCACCACATGATGCTGCCACCACCATGTTTCACGGTGGGGATGGTGTGTTCAGGGTGATGGGCAGTGTTAGTTTTCCCCACACATAGCGTTTTGCTTTTAGGCCAGAAAGTAGAATTTTGGTCTCATGTGACCAGATCACCTTCTTCCACATGTTTGCTGTGTCCTCCACATGGCTTCTCACAAACTACAAACAGGACTTCTTATGACTTTCTTTCACCAATGTCTTTCTTCTTGTCACTCTTCCATAAAGGGCAGATTTGTGGAGAACACGACTAATAGTTGTTCTGTGGACAGATTCTCCCACCTGAGCTGTGGATCTCTGCAGCTCCTCCAGAGTTACCATGGACCTCTTGGCTCTTCTCTGATGAATGCTCTCCTTGCCCGGCCGGTCAGTTTAGGTGGACTGCCATGTCTTGGTAGGTTTGCAGTTGTGCCATACTCTTTCCATTTTCCGATGATGGATTGAACAGAGCTCCGTGAGATGTTCAAAGCTTGGGAGATTTTTTTATAACCTAAACCTGCTTTATACTTCTCCACAACTTAATCCCTGACCTGTCTGGTGTGTTCCTTGGCCTTCATGATGCTGTTTGTTCAATAAGGTTCTCTAACAAACCTCTGAGGGCTTCACAGAACAGCTGTATTTATACTGAGATTAAATTACACACAGGTGGACTCTATTTATTAATTAGGTGACTTCTGAAGGCAATTGGTTCCACTAGATTTTAGTTATCAGAGTAAAGGGGGCTGAATACAAATGCCCCTCCCCCCCCACACTTTTCACATATTTATTTGTATCATTTATCATTTTCCTTCCACTTCACAATTATGTGACACTTTGTGTTGGTCTATCACATAAAATCCCAATAAAATACATTTACGTTTTTGGTTGTAACATGACAATATGTTGGAAATGTCAAGAGGTATGAATACTTTTTCAAGGCCCTGTATCTCTGTGTTTGGCTGTTAAGATATAAAGCGATCCTTTCATCGCAGGCGGTTCTTTCGTTCGGTTAGGTTGCTCTTTCGGTTATTTTGGGGCATGTGAGAGTTCTCCTTCTCCCTCTGTATGGACATCCGTTGTGACTGTGTCTGGCGGCCCTCCTGTGACCTCACACCCGGCGTCCCGTGTCGTCCCCCTTTGCTGAACCAATTAGGATCACTCGGCAGAGCGGCGCGCTCGCGCTGTCCTTCGTCTTCCCCCCATTGACACGATCTGCACGGAACGGACGCAATGTGCCCCAATCCGTCCCGCACTGAAAGGCACAGCGCTGTCACTCCCAGACATGTTCCCATTATGTCGGCGCTCATTAAACGCGCGCACGTTATCTTAAGTACGTCGCAATTACTCCGTTTTGTGGAGTGCCGAAAACCTCCGCGGGGGACTCACTGCGACGCTTTGTTTTTATGTTTGTTGTTTTATAAATGAAAACTTCCTCCGGGATTATTTTATATCACGGAATCTGAAAACAAACAAAAAAAGACGCCGGTCCATGAAGTTCAAACAATTTCCTGCCGAGGGCGCGTCAGCGAGGGAGGGGGGGGGAGGGGGGGCGATATTAATAATTCACCTTAAAACGGACTTCTGTCAAAGTCAAACGGCGAGCCGGCGTAAAGCGAGTTGATGAAGAAAAACAAAAATTATCTGAGGCCCGGGTTCATTTCCACACTGCGGGGCGCATGCATGGGTGCGCGTTTCCACAACACGCGTGTTACCAGTAGGGGGTGCTGCAGGGCTATTCTGTCCTTAAAGGCACCCCAACACATCTACGTTTTAGTGCATCACAAAACACGGCGACACACTACTGTGAAGTTGGCTGATATCAGGTCAGTTCCTGTGCCTAGGCACTCCTAATATCTGTATACTTCATGAGCCTAGGCACTCCTAATATCTGTATACTTCATGAGCCTAGGCACTCCTAATATCTGTATACTTCATGAGCCTAGGCACGTCTAATATTTGTACACATTCTGTGCCTAGGCAGTCCTGATATCAGTGCACTTTCTGTGCCTAGGCACTCCTGATATCAGTGCACTTTCCCTGCCTAGGCACTCCTGATATCAGTGTACTTCCTAAGCCTAGGCACTCCTGATATCAGTGCACTTCCTGTACTTCCTAGGCACTCCTGATATCAGTGTACTTCCTAAGCCTAGGCACTCCTGATATCAGTGCACTTCCTGTACTTCCTAGGCACTCCTGATATCAGTGCACTCCCTGAGCCTAGGCACTCCTGATATCAGTGCACTTCTTGAGCCTAGGCACTCCTGATATCAGTGCACTTCTTGAGCCTAGGCACTCCTGATATCATTGCAGTTCCTGTACTTCCTAGGCACTCCTGATATCAGTGCACTTCTTGAGCCTAGGCACTCCTGATATCAGTGCACTTCCTGTGCCTAGGCACTCCTGATATCAGTGCACTTCCTGTGCCTAAGCACTCCTGATATCAGTGCACTTCCTGAGCCTAGGCACTCCTAATATCTGTATACTTCATGAGCCTAGACACTCCTAATATTTGTACACTTTCAGTGCCTAGACACTCCTGATATCAGTGCACTTCCTGTGCCTAGGCATTCCTGATATCAGTGCACTTCTTGAGCCTAGGCACTTTTGATATCAGTGCACTTCCTGAGCCTGGGCACTCCTGATATCAGTGTACTTCCTAAGCCTAGGCACTCCTGATATCAGTGCACTTCCTGTGCCTAGGCACTCCTGATATCAGTGCACCTCCTGTGCCTAGGCACTCCTGTTTTGTACCCTCATAGCTGTATCTCTGCAGTGTGAGATCATGTAGGGCACTGCTGCCTCTGACTGCTCGTCTCACCAGATTTGGGGTGAGATTTGGTGATGGCAGTACGAAGTTGATCACTGTTCTCTTTGCTGGAGGGGAAGCTGTACCTAAATACAGTGCAAGAATCTCCCTTCTTCCTCTTCATCCAGTCTGTGGATCTGTACTTCCTCCACCTTTATCATCATCACCCCTCCAGTCATGGGGGGGGGGCACAACTCTGACATATTACATTATAGCTACAAATTGATATTATGTATCTAAATGATATGTGATATTATTTACTTGTATATCAAGTATTTATATTATATTTTATGATCATGTTATAGAATTATAGTTGGTATACTTATAATATATATATATTTTTTCTTGTGGTAAGGGCACACATGTTCAGATATGTGTCAGTGTAACACTTCCGGATATTTATTACCTCTCATAGAGATCAGGATGTGTCCCGATTAAATGTTTGTTGGCAAAAGATTGTATGAAACGATGGCGGAGTGGAGGACGTCTTGCTTGGAGTCGGCCATGTGGAAGATGTTCTTTATGTTCTTCCTGATACTTTGTGATATAGAAGGTGATACTTTGTGCAGCCGGTTGGAGATCACGGCTCTGTCCCCGCAGCGCGCTGGAAGTCTGGCCATCCGCGGCGCTCAGTCATTATCCTCTAATTGTAGCGGTTTCACTCTTCATTTAAAGTAATCAGCTGAAATACTGCGATCGCTCCGCCGTTTATCAAGAAGCATTCATGTTGGCATTTATTTTTTTCCCTTCAGCTGCTGCTAAACGTGATTCATTTATTGGCATCTGTGATGAGGTCCGGCCACCACTGAGTTCCAGCAATGGGTGAAATGCAGGAAATTATTTTTGGAAAAATCTTTATTCTACGGAGAGGAGGGCTAGTGGAGGCTGGTGGGTGATGGTGGGTGCCGGCCAGGGCAGGTGGGTGCTAGATGGGCTGGCAGGGGCATGTGGCTACTGGTTGGGGTGGTGGGTGCTGTTTGAGGCTGGTGGGTGCTGGTTGGGGCAGGTGGGTGCTGGTGGAGGCTGGTGGGTGCTAGTTGAGGTGGGTGGGTGTTGGTTGAGGCTGGTGGGCACTGGTTGGGGCAGGTGGGTGCTGGCTGGCACTGTTTGGGGCAGGTGGGTTCTGGTGGGCACTGGTTGGGGCAGGTAGGTGCTGGCGGAGGCTGATGGGCACTGGTTGGGGCAGGTGGGTGCTGGTGGGCACTGGTTGGGGCAGGTGGGTGCTGGCGGAGGCTGGTGGACACTGGTCGGGGCTGGTGGGTGTTAGCGGAGGCTGGTGGACACTGGTTGGGGCAGGTGGATGCTGGTGGAGGCTGGTGGGCACTGGTTGGCGCAGGTGGGTGCTGGTGGCACTGGTTGGGACAGGTGGGTGCTGGCGGAGGCTGGTGGACACTGGTTGGGGCAGGTGGGTGCTGGCGGATGCTGGTGGGCACTGGTTGGGGCAGGTGGGTGCTGGCGGAGGCTGGTGGGCACTGGTTGGGGCAGGTGGGTGCTGGCAGAGGCTGGTGGACACTGGTTGGGGCAGGTGGGTGCTGGCGGAGGCTTGTGGGCACTGGTTGGGGCAGGTGGGTGCTGGCGGAGGCTTGTGGGCACTGGTTGGGGCAGGTGGGTGCTGGCGGAGGCTGGTGGACACTGGTTGTGGCAGGTGGGTGCTGGTGGAGGCTGGTGGGCACTGTTTGGGGCAGGTGGGTGCTGGCAGAGGCTGGTGGACACTGATTGGGGCAGGTGGGTGCTGGTGGGCACTGGTTGGGACAGGTGGGTGCTGGCAGAGGCTGGTGGACACTGGTTGGGGCAGGTGGGTGCTGGCGGATGCTGGTGGGCACTGGTTGGGGCAGGTGGGTGCTGGCGGAGGCTGGTGGGCACTGGTTGGGGCAGGTGGGTGCTGGCAGAGGCTGGTGGACACTGGTTGGGGCAGGTGGGTGCTGGCGGAGGCTTGTGGGCACTGGTTGGGGCAGGTGGGTGCTGGCGGAGGCTGGTGGACACTGGTTGGGGCAGGTGGGTGCTGGCGGAGGCTGGTGGGCACTGGTTGGGGCAGGTGGGTGCTGGCGGAGGCTGGTGGACACTGGTTGGGGCAGGTGGGTGCTGGCGGAGGCTGGTGGGCACTGGTTGGGGCTGCTGGGGGCTGGTTGAGGCTGTTGGATGCTGGTTGGGGCAGGTGAGTACTGGTTGAGGGTGGTGGGTGCTGGTTGGGGCTGCTGGGGACTGGTTGAGGTAAAAGTGTGTATAGGGGCACTCTGATTAACAGGCCAAGCAGATATCAGTCTGTGTAGAGATAGAAGAGGGTCTTTATGCACTTTCGGCAGCACTTGAAGAGAGAAGAAAACTCTGGAAGTAAAATGAAAAGAAAAAAAGGCGCCTCTAAGTGCTAAAAACACTTACAAAAGGGTGGATGGGAAGAAGCACATCATATTAGTAATATGGCGGGTGGTCCGGCGTTCTGGTAGTCCCGAGGAGTCTCAGTGATATCCGGAGGTGTGATTCTATGGCAGTATATTCTGAAG
>JBBDGP010003828.1:0-90672 GCA_037952835.1 Lithobates septentrionalis
GAATGGTTTTATCAATGAATGACTGAAACCAGCCTGATCGGATTCATCTGATGAGTCTTCCGAAAGGTCTTCAGGTGGAGAGTCTCTGGCCGCTCGACCTGATGGGGGTAGAGGAGTACTGGCTGCAGAAGGACCAGGAAGATTAACTTCAACATCCTGAGCCTGGGAGACCTGCGGGACTGGCTGAGCGGGAACCAAAGCCGCAAGCTCAGAGAAGGAGTCCTTCATGGTCTTTTTGAGCAGGTCCACAACCTGCTGGTTTTCTAGCTCGCGGCTGGACGCATATTCCGAAAAACAGTCCTTGCAAACTACTTTGTTCGGTAGTGGAATAGCCCCACAGGTCCAGCACTTCTTCTTATTGGATCTAGGAGAGGAGGACCGATCCCGCCTTCTGGATCTTGATCTATGCCGAGAAGAATAGGACTCACATCTTGATGAGCGAGACCGGTGGCGTGAAGAGCGAGATCTGCGACTTGGGCTGTCGTCATCGTGGTGCCTTGAGGATTTTTCGGTCCTCTTGGAGTGGGCAGGGCTATGATTTCAAGAAAAAACCATGTCAGGCCAGCGAGCGCACTTTTTTTTTTTTTTTTTTATACTCACATAAAGGTGGTCCCATACCTAACGGAAGTGTGAGGATCTTTGTTGCGAGACGAATGGCTCATTGCTGAGTTGGGCAAAAGGATCAGCTGCAGAAATATAGCAAGAAAGAGAAAAAAAGAAACAGGGTTTTTTTTTTTTTTTTTAAATACATTACCCCCTCTCTTTTTTTTTTTTTTTTTTTTTTTTTTTACTTACCACAGAGCAGCTTCAGAGAGGCTAACAGGGCGCAGCCGAGGAGACTCTGACTGCCAGCCCCAGAGCTGACCTTAAATATCCTAAGAGGAGGGGGAGGGATAATCCCATGAACCCCCAGACTCCCTGCTCCCTCTTTTTTTTTTTTTTTTTTTTTTTTTTTTTTGGTATTTTCAAGAGAAAAGGGCAAAAACCGGCCCTTTTTCCCTCATCCAAGATGGCCGCCGGAGCGCCGAGACACCGCGCATGCGCCCGCGCATGCGCCGTGAAGCCGACGCCGCGAGGACCAGAAAACACTGCTTACGGCGGCGGTCCTCTCACTCCCTAGAACGCGCATGCGCAGTACGGAGGCGAGGACGCCAAACCACGCTGTCTTGCCCTGCAGGTAAGGGAGACAGCTTAACACAGGCACCGCAGCCAAGAGGGGAAAAAAAGGCTGAGATCTAAAGGGAGCAGCAGCATAAGAATACAAAACAAACAGGCCTTAACCTGATTACTCCCACCTAAACACATATGCATACTTTTAAAAGGAATAAAAGGGGAATACGACAGACAGGAAAAAGGGAAAGAGAGAGACATATACTTCAATCCTACTTTTTTTTTTTTTTTTTTTAAAAGGTAAACTGATAGGAAAACAAAAATCACAAGCCTGGAAGAATGAGCTGATCCTTTTGCGACTCCATTGCCATCATCATATGATATGGTGGCAGACTGCGTTCCTGAGGAAACTCTGCAAGAAGACCCCAACAGATCCACAGAGGGGTTCCCAGTCTTATCAGCGCTGTGAGCGGCCCAAGAACAGGGACTGCGCACGGGAAAGGCTAAACCCGGCGGATGCTGCCAAAGGCAGAGGTATGGACATACTGCTACTCTTCACCAGCACAAGAGGTATGAGGAAAAAAAGGAGAATGTTGGGGGAGGGACTTCGTCTTTAATTTATGCTATTCACTGGTCCTGAGGGAGGAGTCGAGGCGGAGCTCTATCACTAGTATGCTGCCATGGAGGCACCAGGAAAGTGAGTTTATATAGTGAAATACATGACTTGGAACTCCGTCTGAATGTTTAGATGTTGAATTTTAAAAGCAGCGGCATCCCTGATCATCTCATAGATTTGCTTATCTGAGAGAAGTTCGCTGCTTTTAATTCAACATCTAACCAGTCAGACGGAGTTCTAAGTCCTGCATTTCGCTATATAAACTCACTTTACTGTTAAAAATAAGTGTAAAATGTAAACCTCCGGTGGGTGTAACAAGATGTCCGCTTTCCCCCTTCTCAGGGCATACTTACTATAAAGGAGTGCTGGGTGTAGCAAGATGGCGGTGACCGAATGTCACTTCCGTTACACATTCTGATGGGTCGCTTAACCTGATGAAACACCGCCATCTTGTTGAGGACCACTGCAGATGGTATAATGGAAAATGTCGGCTCAAGCATGCGCAGTAGAAAATACGAAGATAACCCTCGTTATGCTGCCGCCTTGTGGCTGGACCTGGAATGACTCTCATGTGTTACTATACATATAATATTACCGTCACTCTGCCCCCTTGTGGTTGTATTTGGTATGACTCCCCCTATGTTACTATACATATAATATTACCGTCACTCTGCCCCCCTGTGGTTGTATCTGGTATGACTCCCCCTGTGTTACTATACATATAATATTACCGTCACTCTGCCCCCTTGTGGCTGGATCTGGTATGACTCCCCTGTGTTACTATACATATAATATTACCGTCACTCTGCCTCCTTGTGGTTGCATCTGGTATGACTCTCCCTGTGTTACTATACATATAATATTATCGTCACTCTGCCCCCTTGTGGTTGGATCTGGTATTACTCCCCTGTGTTACTATACATATAATATTACCGTCACTCTGCCCCCTTGTGGCTGGATCTGGTATGACTCCCCTGTGTCACTATACATATAATATTACCGTCACTCTGCCTCCTTGTGGTTGCATCTGGTATGACTCTCCCTGTGTTACTATACTTATATTATTATCGTCACTCTGCCCCCTTGTGGTTGGATCTGATATTACTCCCCTGTGTTACTATACATATAATATTACCGTCACTCTGCCTCCTTGTGGTTGCATCTGGTATGACTCTCCCTGTGTTACTATACATATAATATTATCGTCACTCTGCCCCCTTATGGTTGGATCTGGTATGACTCCCCCTGTGTTACTATACATATAATATTACCGTCACTCTGCCCCCTTGTGGCTGGATCTGGTATGACTCCCCTGTGTTACTATACATATAATATTAGTCATCAGCATATCTTTTAATCTACAGTCATTTCTTTTCCTTTGCTCTTGTGGATTACAAATATTGCAGTTTAAACATCAGGCTAGCTGAAGATATCCGGAGTTAAAAAGGACTTTCACCATCTTCCTCTTTTATCAAGCATTGCTGCTCTACTTATAAGATGAACTCTGAATCATAGCCTAGGGGGAGCCATTGAGTATATGCAAGACTTCACACTGTGTTTCTGAATGTAAAGAATATTATACTGTAATTTGGTGTGTGTATTGATGCCTCAGTGTGAAGGTATTTAATATATGTTTTGAAGATATTGGGTACTTATCCCTCTGTACCTCCTTGTGGTTGGATCTGCTATGACTGTCCCTGTGTTACTAGACGTATAATATAAGCGTCACTCTGCCCCCTTGTGGTTGGATCTGGTATGACTCCCCCTATGTTACTATACATATATTACTGTCACTCTGCCTCCTTGTGGTTGGATCTGGTATGACTCCCTCTTTGTTACTATACATATAATATTACCGTCACTCTGCCCCCTTGTGGTTGGATCTGGTATGGCTCCCCTTGTGTTACTATACATATAATATTACAGAGACTCTGCCTCCTTGTGGTTGGATCTGGTGTGACTCCCCCTGTGTTACTATACATATAATATTACCGTCACTCTGCCCCCTTGTGGTTGGATCTGGTATGACTCCCCTGTGTTACTATACATATAATATTACCGTCACTCTGCCCCCTTGTGGTTGGATCTGGTATGACTCCCCTGTGTTACTATACATATAATATTACCGTCACTCTGCCTGCTTGTGGTTGGATCTGATATGACTCCCCCTGTGTTACTATACATATATTACTGTCACTCTGCCCCCTTGTGGTTGGATCTGGTATGACTCCCCCTATGTTACTATACATATATTACTGTCACTCTGCCCCCTTGTGGTTGGATCTGGTATGACTCCCCCTATGTTACTATACATATATTACTGTCACTCTGCCTCCTTGTGGTTGGATCTGGTATGACTCCCTCTTTGTTACTATACATATAACATTACCGTCACTCTGCCCCCTTGTGGTTGGATCTGGTATGGCTCCCCTTGTGTTACTATACATATAATATTACCGAGACTCTGCCTCCTTGTGGTTGGATCTGGTATGACTCCCCCTGTGTTACTATACATATAATATTACCGTCACTCTGCCCCCTTGTGGTTGGATCTGGTATGACTCCCCTGTGTTACTATACATATAATATTACCGTCACTCTGCCCCCTTGAGGTTGGATCTGGTATGGCTCCCCTTGTGTTACTATACATATAATATTACCGAGACTCTGCCTCCTTGTGGTTGGATCTGGTGTGACTCCCCCTGTGTTACTATACATATAATATTACCGTCACTCTGCCCCCTTGTGGTTGGATCTGGTATGACTCCCCTGTGTTACTATACATATAATATTACCGTCACTCTGCCCCCTTGTGGTTGGATCTGGTATGACTCCCCTGTGTTACTATACATATAATATTACCGTCACTCTGCCTCCTTGTGGTTGGATCTGATATGACTCCCCCTGTGTTACTATACATATATTACTGTCACTCTGCCCCCTTGTGGTTGGATCTGGTATGACTCCCCCTATGTTACTATACATATATTACTGTCACTCTGCCCCCTTGTGGTTGGATCTGGCATGACTCCCCCTATGTTACTATACATATATTACTGTCACTCTGCCTCCTTGTGGTTGGATCTGGTATGACTCCCTCTTTGTTACTATACATATAACATTACCGTCACTCTGCCCCCTTGTGGTTGGATCTGGTATGGCTCCCCTTGTGTTACTATACATATAATATTACCGAGACTCTGCCTCCTTGTGGTTGGATCTGGTATGACTCCCCTGTGTTACTATACATATAATATTACCGTCACTCTGCCTCCTTGTGGTTGGATCTGATATGACTCCCCCTGTGTTACTATACATATATTCCCCCTTCCACCTGACTAGTCCCCCCATTAGGGATAAGCCAAACACCCCCCGGTTCGGTTCGCACCAGAACCTGCGAACGGACCGAAAGTTTGCGCGAACTTTAGAACCCCATAACGGCCGTTTTTTCAGGAGCAGTGATTTTAATGATGCTTAAAGTGAAAAAAAAGTGAAATATTCCTTTAAATATGGTACCTGGGGGGTGTCTATAGTATGCCTATAAAGTGATGCGTGTTTCCTGTGCTTAGAACAGTCCCTGCACCAAATGTCATTTTTAAAGTAATAAAAGTCATTTAAAATTGCTTACGGCTTTAATGTAATGCCGGGTCCTGGCAATATGGATGAAAATCAGTGAGACAAACGGTATGCAGGGGCCTAGTCTCGGGAGGGGCACTGCCAGAAAATATGTTTTTTGGGGGGCAATTTATCAGGGAAATGGCTGATGTTGGAGCTTCAATCATCACGGCACCATGGTTATTATAGTGTCAGGATGTTTGAAACACATTATTTCTATTATTACATTGTTATAGAAAATAAAATAGTTCAACTCACCATAATGCAGAATCAGTGGGAGCCCTGAGTGTGTCACTTGCCACATCGCCTGCCACCAGATGCAGATTATCACTTGCCACGTCACCTGCCACACATTGCTGATTCTCCACTTGCCACGTCACCTGCCACAAGCTGTGGATTGTCACTTGCCACGTCACCTGCCACAAGCTGTGGATTGTCACTTGCCACGTCACCTGCCACAAGCTGTGGATTGTCACTTGCCACATGTTGCACATTGTCCACTATCACTTGCCACACATTGCTGATTGTCCATTTGCCACAAGTTGCAAATTGTCCACCTGCCACCCATTGCGGATTGTCACTTGCCACAAGTTGCGGATTGTCCACTTGCCACATCACCTGCCACAAGTTGCAGATAGTCACTTTCCTGCTAAGGTGGGGAATGCGGATTGTCAATACCTGCGTCCCAGTCTGAGTCAGGCAGCAGAGAGATGATGTAATCTCTCTGCTGCCTGCACAGTGAGTGAGGGCAGAACCGCCAGGATGCAGGGCGGGCGCCGGGCGGTGAGAGATGATGTCATCTCTCTGCTCTGCCACCCACTGATTGGCCAGTCCACCCAACGAGCCTTCCCGTCCATCCCCCCCCCCCTCTCAGTGTGACTGTATGAGCGCCGTAATTACAGCTGCGTCTGACCTGTCACAGTCACGTCGGCTTTCAGACTCAAGTCCGAGTCCGACGTGACTCACTGACATCACTCGTTGCTAGACGCCAGGCGGCCCTGGCGTTAGCAACGAGTGCAGGGAAGAGG
This sequence comes from Lithobates septentrionalis, assembly GCA_037952835.1. Lineage (NCBI taxonomy): Eukaryota > Metazoa > Chordata > Amphibia > Anura > Ranidae > Lithobates > Lithobates septentrionalis. The sequence goes on from JBBDGP010003828.1 coordinate 6,370, forward strand.
CTCCACCCACCTCCTCCTCCTCCTGTATCCTGCCATGTCAGTGTGAGTCTCTCACTCGGCGCCGCTGATCGGCTGATGTGAGAGAGAGACTCGGGTAGAGGCAGCGGCAGCCGCGTTGGCACTGGCTTCACGTTCAATGACATGTCAGTGCTACTATTTCGGGGGGGGCAATTGCCCTGTTGCCCTCCCCCCCCTGGATCCGCCCCTGACGGCATGGGTAACCTCCAGTCCATTTCCAGGCCCTTTGGGTCTTGTATGGATATTAAGGGGAACCCTGCACCCAAATTAAAAAAAGGAAAGGCGTGGAGCCACCAGGCCCTATATACTCTGAACAGCAGTATACAGGCGGTGCAAACAAGACAGGGACTGTAGGTTTGTTGTTAAGTAGAATCTGTTTGTAATTTTGAACTGGTACATTTTTAACGTGTTTAGCTCCAGCCAAAAAATCTTTTTTTAAGCTTTTTGGAAAACATAGGGAAGGGTTATCACCCCTGTGACATTTGTTTTGCTGTCTGTGCTCCTCTTCAGAAGATTTCACCTCACTTTCTGTCCCAATGACAAATGTTTTTTGACAATTTGGGGTTTTTAGTGAAACAAGGATTGGTGATTAGGGATGAGCTTCGAGTTCGAGTCAAACTCATGTTCGACTCGAACATTGGCTGTTCGCAAGTTCGCCGAACAGCAAACAATTTGGGGTGTTCGCGGCAAATTCGAATGCCGCAGAACACCCTTTAAAAGTCTATGGGAGAAATCAAAAGTGCTAATTTTAAAGGCTTATATGCAAGTTATTGTCATAAAAAGTGTTTGGGGACCCGGGTCCTGCCCCAGGGGACATGGATCAATGCAAAAAAAAGTTTTAAAAACGGCCGTTTTTTCAGGAGCAGTGATTTTAATAATGCTTAAAGTCAAACAATAAAAGTGTAATATCCCTTTAAATTTCATACCTGGGGGTGTCTATAGTATGCCTGTAAAGGGGCGCATGTTTCCCGTGTTTAGAACAGTCTGACAGCAAACTGACATTTGGAAGGAAAAAACACATTTAAAACTACCCGCGGCTACTGCATTGCCGACAATACACATAGAGGTTCATTGATAAAAACGGCATGGGAATTCCCCACGGCGAACCAAAATTTTTAAAAAAAAATGATGTGGGGTTCCCCCTAAATTCCATACCAGACCCTTCAGGTCTGGTATGAATTTTAAGGGGAACCCCGCGCCAAAAAAAACAAAAAAAAAACGGCGTGGGGTCCCCCCAAAAATCCATACCAGACCCTTATCCGAGCACGCAACCTGGCAGGCCGCAGGAAAAGAGGGGGGGATGAGAGTGCGGCCCCCCCCTCCTGAACTGTACCAGGCCACATGCCCTCAACATTGGGAGGGTGCTTTGGGGTAGCCCCCAAAACACCTTGTCCCCATGTTGATGAGGACAAGGGCCTCATCCCCACAACCCTGGCCGGTGGTTGTGGGGGTCTGCGGGCGGGGGGCTTTTCGGAATCTGGAAGCCCCCTTTAACAAGGGGACCCCCAGATCCCGCCCCCCCCCCTTGTGTGAAATGGTAAGGGAGTACTTACCCCTACCAGTTCACTAAAAAACTGTCAAAAATGTTAAAAATGACAAGAGACAGTTTTTGACAATTCCTTTATTTAAATGCTTCTTCTTTCTTCTATCTTCCTTCATCTTCTTCTGGTTCTTCTGGCTCTTCTGGTTCTTCCTCCGGCGTTCTCGTCCAGCATCTCCTCCGTGGCGTCTTCTATCTTCTTCTCCTCGGGCCTCTCCGCACCCATGGCATGGGGGGAGGCTCCCGCTCTTCTCTTCTTCTTCATCCTCTTCTCTTCTTCCTTCTTCTCTTCTTCTCTTCTTCACTTTTTTCTCTGGGCCGCTTCGCATCCATGCTGGCATGGAGAGAGGCTCCCGCTGTGTGACGGCGTCTCCTCGTCTGACGGTTCTTAAATAACGGGGGGCAGGGCCACCCGGTGACCCCGCCCCCTCTGACGCACGGGACATGACGGGACTTCCCTGTGGCATTCCCCGTGACTTCACAGGGAAGTCCCATCAAGTCACCGTGTGTCAGAGGGGGCGGGGTCACCGGGAGGCCCCGCCCCCCGTTATTTAAGAACCGTCAGACGAGGAGACTCCGTCACACAGCGGGAGCCTCCCTCCATGCCAGCATGGATGCGGAGCAGCCCGGAGAAGAAAATGAAGAAGAGAAGAAGAGAAGAAAAGAAGAAGAGAAGAGGATGAAGAAGAAGATGAAGAGAAGAGCGGGAGCCTCCCCCCATGCCATGGGTGCGGAGCGGCCCGAGGAGAAGATAGAAGACGCCGCGGAGGAGATGCTGGACGAGAACGCCGGAGGAAGAACCAGAAGAGCCAGAAGAACCAGAAGAAGAAGAAGATGATGAAGGAAGATAGAAGAAAGAAGAAGCATTTAAATAAAGGAATTGTCAAAAACTGTCTCTTGTCATTTTTAACATTTTTGACAGGTTTTTAGTGAAATGGTAGGGGTAAGTACCCCCTTACCATTTCACACAGGGGGGGCCGGGATCTGGGGGTCCCCTTGTTAAAGGGGGCTTCCAGATTCCGATAAGCCCCCCGCCAGCAGACCCCCACAACCACCGGCCAGGGTTGTGGGGATGAGGCCCTTGTCCTCATCAACATGGGGACAAGGTGTTTTGGGGGGCTACCCCAAAGCACCCTCCCAATGTTGAGGGCATGTGGCCTGGTACGGTTCAGGAGGGGGGGGCCGCACTCTCGTCCCCCCCTCTTTTCCTGCGGCCTGCCAGGTTGCGTGCTCGGATAAGGGTCTGGTATGGATTTTAGGGGGGACCCCACGCCGTTTTTTTTTTTTGGCGCGGGGTTCCCCTTAAAATCCAAACCAGACCTGAAGGGTCTGGTATGGAATTTAGGGGGAACCCCACGTCATTTTTTTTTAAATTTTGACCGGGGTTCCCCTTAATATCCATACCAGACCTGAAGGGCCTGGTATGGAATTTAGGGGGACTCCCACGTCATTTTTTTTTTAAATTTTGGTTCGGGGTTTCCCTGTGGGGAATTCCCATGCCGTTTTTATCAATGAACTTCTATGTGTATTGTCGGCAATGCAATAGCCGCGGGTAGTTTTAAATGTTTTTTTTCCTTCCAAATGTCATTTTGCTGTCAGACTGTTCTAAACACGGGAAACATGCGCCCCTTTACAGGCATACTATAGACACCCCCCGGGTACGAAATTTAAAGGGATATTACACTTTTATTGTTTGACTTTAAGCATTATTAAAATCACTGCTCCTGAAAAAACGGCCGTTTTTAAAACTTTTTTTTGCATTGATCCATGTTCCCTGGGGCAGGACCCGGGTCCCCAAACACTTTTTATGACAATAACTTGCATATAAGCCTTTAAAATTAGCACTTTTGATTATTCATGTTCGTGTCCCATAGACTTTAACGGTGTTCGCGTGTTCGAGCGAACTTTTTTCCTGTTCACATGTTCTGGTGCGAACCGAACAGGGGGGTGTTCGGCTCATCCCTATTGGTGATAAAGCATCAGTGAAGAGGAGACACGTTTTTCCCATATTAACTCTTACAGGAGAGAATTTCCCTTCCTAGGGGTAGATTTCATCTCACTTCCTGTTGTCTCCTTCCGTTTGCAAGTAGGAGTCGTTTGTAAGTTGGATGTTTGAAAGTAGGGGCCTGCCCTATATACTCAGCAGAAATTTGGGCCTTAGGTGTTGTTGTGGCCACAACACTGTAAGCCCTCACAGGGCCCTGCTGTGAAATATTAGATCAAGAATTGTAATTACATGCCCCTGTTGAACAGGGGCAGAAAAATTGGGCCTTAGGCACTGGTGCTGGTGCCACAACACTGCAACCCCTCACAGATACTCTAGTTGGAAGGCAGGAACGAGCCCTGCTGCAAAGTATTGCATCAAAAATTGTAATTACACGCCCTTGTTAAACAGGGGCAGAAAAATTGGGCCTTGGCCACTGGTGGCGGTGCCCAGAACCAAAAATGTTCTTACAAGCTATCAGCATGAACATTGAGGAGGAAGAGCATTGTCACTCAGCATAACAGGATAGTCACTCAGCATCAGCATAGGCAGTCTTTGAAGGGATCTCACATTAAAAGAAAAAATCAATCGGTTACATCAGCATCAGGTGCTTGGTAGCTGGTGGTGATCCAAGACTGATTCATTTTATTGAAGGTCAGCCAATCGACCGATTCGGTGGACAGGCGCACCTGTGATCGGTTACAAAGCCTCCAGCAGCACTGAATGTGCGTTCCGAAAGAACGCTGGATGCAGGACAGGCCAGTAGCTCAATTGCATACTGTGCAAGCTCTGGCCAGTGATCCATCCTCAAGACCCAGTAACCCAGAGGATTTTCGGTGGGAAAGGTGTCCAAGTCAGATCTTGCCCCTAGGTTCTCCTGCACCATGTGAATCAGACGCTAGCGATGGTTGCTGGAACCGATCAGACCTTGGGGCTGCGGACTAAAAAATTGTCTGAACGCATCGATCAGACGGCCACCTTCTCCACCACTCCTTCTGTGACTGACCGAAGCCTCAGCAACACGTTGTCCAGGAGGACCAGGAAATTGTAACCTCCCAGGCTCTGGAAACGCGTTGCACAAACCTTTCTGCAAGGCCTTCCGAAGATGTTTCATCATCTGCTCCCTCTGTGACGGCAAGATAAGGTCCACAACCTTAACCTTGTAACATGGATTAAGGAGGGTTTCCAGCCTGTAATCATTCCTCCCCTTGATACCACGAATATGAGGATACTTTCGCAGGCTTTGCAGGATCAGGGTGGCCATGCAGCGTAAGTTTGCTGAGGCATTCGGTCCGGAGTCCTCTGGGTCACTAAGGATGACATGATCTGCAGCCACCTCCTTCCAGCCACGTACAAGTCCATGGGTTTCTTCGGACTGTAAATGATCCCTTGAAGACTACTGCTTATGCTGAGGGCCAGGTTCCACCTCCATGCTGACACAATTCTCCTCCTCGTCCTCTTCCTGTGTGATCGGCGGGCACGCAGGAACACTGTCTGGATAAAGGGGGCCTTGAGAGGTAAGGAAGTCCTCCTCTTCCTCCCTCTGTTCTGCCTCAGGTGCCTTGTCCATTATTCCACGCAGCGTGTGCTCCAACAGGTGGACAAGAGGGACAGTGTCACTGATGCATGCACTGTCACTGCTCACCATCCTCGTGGCCTCCTCAAATGGTGACAGGACAGTGCATGCATCCCTGATCATAGCCCACTGGCATGGGGAAAAAACCAAGGTCCCCTGACCCTGTCCTGGTGCCATAGTCGCACAGGTACTCATTGATGGCCCTCTGCTGCATGTGCAGCCGCTGCAGCATGGCCAACGTTGAGTTCCACCTGGTGGGCATGTCACAGATTAGGCGGTTCTTGGGCAGGTTGCATTCCTTTTGGAGGTCAGCCAGCTGAGCACTGGCATTATATGACCTGCAGAAATGCACACAGACTTTCCTGGCCTGCCTCAGGAGATCCTGTAAGCCCGGGTACCTGCCCAAGAACCGCTGCACCACCAAGTTAAGGACGTGAGCCAAACAGGGAACATGGGTCAGTTGTCCCTGTCGGAGGGCGGAGAGGAGGTTGGTGCCATTGTCGCAAACCACCATACCTGCCTTAAGCTGGCGTGGTGTCAACCCCTGCAGAGCTGACAGAATCTTTGCCCCAGTGTGGCTCCTGTCCCCCAAGCACACCAGCTCAAGCACCGCATGGCATCTTTTTGCCTGAGTGCTTGCGTAGCCCCTTGAACGCCTACGGAGCACCGCTGGTTCCGAGGACAAATCAGCACAGGAAGAGGCCATGGAGGAAGAAGAAGAGGATGGGGTGGAGCAGAGAGGTGTGGCAGAATCACCACTAGTGGACTTTTGGAGGCGTGGTGGCGGAACAACCTCCAACACTACTGCACCCTGTCCTGCATCCTTCCCAGCTGCCAGAAGAGTCACCCAGTGCGCGGTGAAATATAGGTAACGTCCCTGTCCATGCCTGCTGGATCATGAGTCAGCAGTAATATGCACCTTACCGCTGACCGCCCTGTCCAGCAAGACCAAGACATTGCCTTCTACATGCCGGTAGAGAGCTGGAATCGCCTTCCACGAAAAAAAAGTGGCGTTTGGGAACCTGCCACTGGGGAACCGCACATTCCACAAACTCACGGAAGGGGCAGAGTCTACCAACTGAAAAGGTAGCAGTTGAAGTGCTAGCAATTTAGCCAAGCTAGCATTCAACCGCTGGGCATGTGGATGGCTGGGAGCAAACTTCTTTCTGTGGTGCAGCAGCTGGGGCAGGGAAATTTGCCTGGTACAATCTGACGTCGGTGTACCGATAGCAGATTGCCCGCAAGTACTTGGCTGTGACACACCTAATTCTACACCTTCATTCCTCTCAGTGCAGGTCTCAGAGAGGACTGGAGGTCTAGTGGGGTTGGAGATCTCAGCTGATGAGGAGCAAGGAGAGGTCCTCTTTGTTCTTTGGTGTGGATCTTTTAGATACGCTTGCCAACGAACTGCATGGCAGGTCAACATATGTCTGGTCAAGCATGTGGTACCCAAGCGGGAGATGTTTTGGTCACGCGAGATACGCTTGAGACATATGTTGCAAATAGCAGCGGTGCGATCTGATGCACTCGTCTCAAAAAAGGCCCACACCAAAGAACTTTTGGAATAACGCACAGACACAGCAGCGCCCTGCACATGCGGAGCTCTGCGGTGTGATGCAGTCCGTTGGCTGCCCTTAAGCTGGCCCCTGGAGGGCATCCTGCCTCGTTGGTGATGTGCCTCCTCCTCTCTCCTATCAGGCACCCACGTGGAGTCAGTGACCTCATCATCCCCTCCCTCCTCATCACTGGAGCAAAGCTGGCAGTATGCTGCAGCAGGGGGAGCATGACTGCCAGATTGCTGTCCTTCTTGGGCACCCCCTCTGTCCGTGCTCATGTTACTGCCTTCCTCTAGCTGGGTACCATCATCAAAGCCTTCAAAACGCTGGGCATCCTCCTGGAGCATGTACCCAACACTGTCGTCAAACAGTTTGAGGGACTCCTCAGGAGGACATGGTGGGGCTAAGAAAGGAGTCACTGATGCCATTGAGCCGAGGGAAGAGGCCGCTGCTTTGCCAGACAAAGTACCCTGAGCCTGTATGAGGGAGGATGAGGAGGATGAGGACGGCTTGGTCATCCACTCTACCAAGTCTTCCACATGTTGCGGCTCAACACGGCCAGCTGCCGAAAAAAAGGCCAAGCGTGTCTCACGGCCACGTGCTGATGAGGATGCACCGTCTCCACGACCAGCACTGTTGCCTCTAGACACAGAGCTCTTTTATTGGCTTGTGACTGTCTGCCTCTCCTTGTTGGCCTTCCAGACATACTAATGGCCTGTAGCTGCACAAAGCTGGGATGTATATATATATACTGATACTGCAGCTAGCAGAATCAACTGCCTGCCTGTAGTATTATTAGTATGAGAACACCAGCAATTGTCTTCAGGTAGCTTTAGGTGCACACTATGCAGAGGACGCACTACACTAACTGTAAATACTGAAATACTGTAGCTGCCTGCCTGTGGTTACATAGTTACATAGTAGGTGAGGTTGAAAAAAGACACAAGTCCATCAAGTCCAACCTATGTGTGTGATTTTATGTCAGTATTACATTATATATCCCTGTATGTTGCGGTCATTCAGGTGCTTATCTAATAGTTTCTTGAAGCTATCAATGCTCCCCGCTGAGACCACCACCTGTGGAAGGGAATTCCACATCCTTGCCGCTCTTACAGTAAAGAACCCTCTACATAGTTTAAGGTTAAACCTCTTTTCTTCTAATTTTAATGAGTGGCCACGAGTCTTGTTAAACTCTCTTCTGCGAAAAAGTTTTATCCCTATTGTGGGGTCACCAGTCCGGTATTTATATATTGTGGGGTCACCAGTCCGGTATTTATATATTGTGGGGTCACCAGTCCGGTATTTGTACATTGAAATCATATCCCCTCTCAAGCGTCTCTTCTCCAGAGAGAATAAGTTCAGAGCTCACAACCTTTCCTCATAACTAAGATCCTCCAGACCCTTTATTAGCTTTGTTGCCCTTCTTTGTACTCGCTCCATTTCCAGTACATCCTTCCTGAGGACTGGTGCCCAGAACTGGACAGCATACTCCAGGTGCGGCCGGACCAGAGTCTTGTAGAGCGGGAGAATTATCGTTTTATCTCTGGAGTTGATCCCTTTTTAATGCCAATGTTCTGTTTGCTTTGTTAGCAGCAGCTTGGCATTGCATGTCATTGATGAGCCTATCATCTACTAGGACCCCCAGGTCCCTTTCCATCCTAGATTCCCCCAGAGGTTCTCCCCCCTAGTCTATAGATTGCATTCATATTTTTGACACCCAAATGCATTATTTTACATTTTTCTACATTGAACCTCATTTGCCATGTAGTCGCCCCTCCCCCATTCATTTGTTCAGGTCTTTTTGCAAGGTTTCCACATCCTGCGGAGAAGTTATTGCCCTGCTTAGCTTAGTATCGTCTGCAAATACAGAGATTGCACTGTTTATCCCATCCTCCAGATTGTTTATGAACAAATTAAATAGGATTGGTCCCAGCACAGAACCCTGGGGGACCCCACTACCCACCCCTGACCATTCCGAGTACTCCCCATTTATCACCACCCTCTGAACTCGCCCTTGTGGCCAGTTTTCAATCCATGTACTCACCCTATGGTCCATGCCAACGGAACTTATTTTGTACAGTAAACGTTTATGGGGAACTGTGTCAAATGCTTTTGCATAATCCAGATACACCACGTCTACGGGCCTTCCTTTATCTAGATGGCAACTCACCTCCTCATAGAAGGTTAGTAGATTGGTTTGGCAAGAACGATTCTTCATGAATCCATGCTGATGTCTGCTAATGATACCGTTTTTATTACTAAAATCTTGTATATAGTCCCTTATCATCCCCTCCAAGAGTTTACATACTATTGATGTTAGGCTAACTGGTCTGTAATTCCCAGGGATGTATTTTGGGCCCTTTTTAAATATTGGTGCTACATTGGCTTTTCTCCAATCAGCTGGTACCATTCCAGTCAGTAGACTATCTGTAAAAATTAGGAACAACGGTCTGGCAATCACTTGACTGAGTTCCCTAAGTACCCTCGGATGCAAGCCATCTGGTCCCGGTGATTTATTAATGTTAAGTTTCTCAAGTCTAATTTTAATTCTGTCCTCTGTTAACCATGGAGGTGCTTCCTGTGTTGTGTCCTGAGGATAAACACTGCAGTTTTGGTTACTGAAGCCCCCCCGATTCCCTCGTGAAGACTGAGGAGAAGAATAAATTCAATACCTTCGCCATCTCCCCATCCTTTGTAACCAGATGTCCTTCCTCATTCTTTATGGGGCCAATATGGCCTGTCCTCCCTTTTTTTTTTTTTTTCAATAAATGTTTATTAAAATTTTTCAGATATACATAAAGTCACAGTTATCGGGTATACATTGAAACAGAAGCTGTTAATACAATCAATAAGTCATACAATCAATAAGTCATACAATTGATAAATAAAGCAGAAATGAAAGAACGAGTTCAAAATACGGCCAACTGAGCCTCTTACTAGGTCACTTCTGTATTAGTGATGGAGGTGAAGTTCTGACCCAGTAAAGTATTCCTATGGTAAAGCGGGAATACCCTAATTAACAAGTCTATAAACTAAGGATCATTAAGCATCTCCGTGTGAGGGAGAAGGGGTTGGTGTGGGGGTAGGGGTCCAATCGGGGTAATGTTATGTACCGATCAAAGCCACCCTTAAACCCATTCACCCCTAAAGGGTTCTAACTGTGAATGGGTGGGGGCCATGTGTAGTAATGTGTGTGGTTTTAAACCTATTCGGTACCCATATGATTGAGAGGCAGCTCCGTAATAATAATATGTTGTTTAGGAGTGGGGGGGGGGGGGGAGTAAGGAGACCAGAAACCGTTAGGGTGTGTGCTCCTGCCGGAACAGTGAAGGAGTTATGTTGGTATCAGGTTGAGAGGGTGTGGAGATCGCCTAAGTATGATCGGTAAGGATTAATTGGGTAAGAGGAAGGGTATGGACGGAGGGAGGGCACGATCAGCCAGACACTATGACGTTTCTGTGACAGATCAGTATCGATCATGGCGGAGAGGTTGGGTCACCGGGCGGAATGATCTGCGTCGAGGAAACTCTAAAGTGTAACCAGCAAGCCCATGATGTATTAAATTTTGTGGGATTGTCTTTTGCTTGGTAAATGAGTTTTTCCATCTCGGCCGTTCTATCGACTCTTTTGAACCATTCAGCCACTGTGGGTGGTGTGGAACTCCTCCAGTGAACCGGGACACAGAGGTTGGCTGCATTGATAAGGTGTAGGGTAAGGGATTTTTTGTAGGAGGAGAGGGGCATGGAGGTGTGATGGAGCATGTATTGGGCCGGAGTGAAGTCTGGGGTGTAAGAGGTAATTTGGGTGATAAGGCGGTGAATTTCCGTCCAGTACGGTATGATAAGAGGACATTCCCACCAGATATGAATGAGGGTGCCAAGCGCCGCATTGCAACGCCAGCATGTCGGGGGGACCGAGGGGTGCATTTTGTGGATCTTATCAGGTGTCCTGTACCAGTTGGTGAATATTTTGTATCTGTTTTCCTGGGTGGATACATTAATGGAGCCCTTATGAATATGGTTGTGTATACGTTCCCATTCAGTGGAGGTTAAGTCTATAGACAGTTCTGATTCCCAACGACGGACAAGCTTATCATCTTTAATTTTGCAATTTGAAAATAAGAATGTGTAAACAGTAGAGATCACATGACGTTGGGGTTCTGAACTATCACATAGCAATTCAAAGGGTGTACGATCTCGGTACCACAGTGAGATGGATTTGGCGTCAGTAAAAAAGTGTCTTAATTGTAGGTACTTGTAAAAGGGGATGTTGTATTCCGTGAGTTTGGCTGCCATGGCTTGGTGGGGGAGGAGTTCACCATTTTGGAAGAAGTGGTGTGCCCTGATGGGGGCTGTGCATGATTCCCTGTGCAGATCTCTTAAGGCAAGGCCTGGCAGGAAGTCAGGATTACGGACCAAAGGGGTCGTAGGGCCTGGGTGCGGTGTGTAATCCAGTGCTTTGCCGGCTAATTTAAGGTGGGACAATGTGGCTCCAATAAAGGGATGTGTCACCAAATCTCTAGGAATGGAGTTTTGATTGATCCAGGGTAGATGTGACAGCGGGGTTTTAGTGAAAGAGTCTTCAAGTGTAATCCAGGCTTTATTGGAACGATGCAGATGCCAATCTACAATCCTAGTTAAATGACATGCCCAGTGGTATTTTTGAATGTCGGGGAGGCCAAGGCCCCCTAATAGCTTGGGGAGTACTAGCCTATCCCAGCTTAGTCGGGGGGTCTTGGACGCCCAGATAAAAGTCCTGCACATACGCTTGTATGATGTAAAAAAGGAGGTGGGTAGCTTTATGGGGATTGCCTGAAAAAGGTAAAGAAGTCTGGGCAGTACATTCATTTTTAATATGGCTGTCCTACCCAACCAGGAGAAGGACCCGAAATGCCATTTATTTAAATCAGCTTGTATGTTTTGAAGTGCGGGTTGGAAGTTTCTCATGTAGAGATCCTGCAGTTTAGTAGGTATTTTGATGCCCAGGTATGTAATGTCCTGTTATTCCCATGTAAAGGGGAAGTTCTGTTTGCATTGGGTGACCAGTGAGGCTGGTAGGGAGATGTTCAGTGCTTTCGATTTTGTAAAGTTAATTTGAAGGTTTGACAAGGTTTTGAATAATGAGAAATCTTTAAGAAGATTGGGGATAGTGACTATAGGGTCCGTGAGGAAGAGTAAAACGTCATCCGCATAGGCTGCTAATTTATAGTGGTTATCACCAATGTTAATGCCTTTGACGTCCGGGTTGTCTCTTAATCTGCGAAGCATTGGTTCCATAGTAAGGATGAATATGAGCGGGGATAGGGGGCATCCCTGACGGGTTCCGTTTGAGACAGAGAAGGCGTTCGACAGGCGGCCATTGATCCTAAGTTTAGCTGTAGGTGCAGAGTATAGCGCCAGGATCATTTGGAGTAGATGCGATGGGAAACCCATTACTCTTAAAGTCGCTTCCATATAGTCCCAGGCCACCCTGTCGAACGCCTTCTCTGCGTCCAAAGACAGGAAAAAACCTTTTATGGATGTTTTGGAGAGCCAGTGATGGATATTTAGAGCCTTGATAGTATTGTCCCTGGCCTCCCTGCCAGGCACAAAACCTACTTGATCAAGGGAGATTAATTTGGGTAGCAGAGGGAGAATGCGGTTTGCCAACACTTTGGCGTAGAGCTTTAGGTCTACGTTCAGAAGTGAAATCGGGCGGTAGTTAGAGACCAATGAGGGGTCTTTGCCTTGTTTGGGAATGAGAGTGACGTGTGCTTCAAGGATGTCCCTCATCGTATTAGAGGTTGGTGAGAGATTATTGAAGGCTTTGGTGAGGTGGGGAATGAGAGTGTCTGGGAAGGACTTATAATAGCTAACTGACAGGCCATCTGGGCCAGGGCTTTTGCCCTGTTTCATTTGTTTTAATGCAGTTAAAATTTCTTCTCCTGAGAGTGGGAGATCAAGGTCCGAGGATTCATCTGAAGAGAGGGGGGAGGGACAGTATTGTGCAAGGAAGTCGGTAATGGCTGCCATTCGGTCCGAGGTGGCTGCAGGGGGAGCGTGGTGGGGAGGTTGTATAGTTTGGAGAAGTACTGAACAAAATGGTCAGAGATATCATCTGTAGTAACAAGGGCGTCGCCAGTCGGTGTTGTAATTTTGTGAATGGTATGGGCCGCTTTCTTAACTTGAAGCGCTCTGGCTAAAAGTTTACCCGACTTGTTGCCGAATTCATAGAATAATTTTTGGGTCATGGCGTAGTTACGTTTTAGTGTATGGTTAAGTTCCTCTAGAAGTTCTTCTCTGGTCTGAGTTAGTTCTGTTAATGTGGAAGCTGCTAGCGACGCTTTGTGCGCTTGCTCAAGTGTTAGTATGCGGTCGGTCAGCTCATTAATTCGTGCTTTTCTGATTTTGTTTCGTTGGGCCGCAAGGGAGATAAATTTCCCCCTTATGACGCATTTGTGTGCTGCCCAAACGGAGATAGGAGAGGTGTCTTCTGTTGTATTTTCTGCAAAGTATTGGGTGAGGCTCGTGGTAATTTGTTGAATATGGTCCAGGTCGGTCAGTAGAGAATTATCAAGTCGCCATATGTTGGACCTACCATGGGTCGTTGTCGGGAGGGTTAGAGTTATAAATATGGGGTTATGATCAGAAAGAACCATGGGTTCAATCGTGGCTTTTGAGAGGTGTGTGAGATCATTTTGGGATAAAAAAAAGTGGTCTATTCTGGAGTATTTGTTATGAGGTGCAGAAAAGAAGGTGAAGTCCTTAGTGTTGGGGTGTAATGTGCGCCAAGCATCGTGAAGTAACAGGTTGCTGAGCTGCAATTTAATAGCTCGTAGGGCTCTGTAGGTTAGGGAAGAAGAACCGTTGGATGTGTCAAGGGAGGGATTCAAAGCGACATTGAAGTCACCTCCTACTATAAGAGTACCTGATTGGAAGCTGAGAAGTTGTTGGAAGGTGTCTCTAAAAAAGGCCACTTGTTGCGAGTTAGGGGCGTAAATGTTAGCTATTGTGACAGGCCTGTGGTGCAGAGTGCCTTTAATGAATAGGAATCTCCCTTGGGAGTCTCTTTGGACTTCTGTCACCTGCAGGGGGCATTGTTTAGAAATTAAGATTGAGACTCCTTTGGATTTAGCCTCGGTGTTGGAAGCGTGGTACACCAGTGGGAATTGGTGATTATACAGTTTAGGGATGCTATCTGTCCTGAAGTGCGTTTCCTGTATAAGTGCTACATGTATTTTTGATCGTTGTAGGAAATAGAACAGTTTAGACCTTTTCTCTGGGGTGTTAAGGCCTTGTATATTGATTGAGCAGAGTTTGAGTGTCTGTAGGTACTTATGTAGGTCAGGCGGTGAGGCCCGGGGGTCTGTGTCATCCGCCATAAGTATGAGTGAAGGGAGAGGGATGACCTAGGCGATCAGAATGTGGGTCTGTTCAGTGTATGGCAGGCTTAAGTGTAATGTTGGGGTAACTGGGGTGAAACCGATGAGGTTTGGGGGTGACTTGCTCCCGTACCTCTAAACTGTACAGTATCAGTAAGGTACAGTGCGGGTACGATGTGTGTACCCCGAGGGGTGTAACAGCACCGTGACTCACAACTGTGTGGGGGTTGGCAATCACTAAGCAGTGAAGGAGGACTATAGGTAAAGGAAAGAACGGTATAGTCCGCCACCACAGGGTCTTCAGGTGATAAAAGGAGGAGGTTTTGGAGAACGTATTTTCTGGGGGATATATAATAATAGGGCGAGGGGATACTCTCAAAGAAACGTGAGTGCTGAGTGGTGGGATTTGGGTGAGTAAATGCATCATTACACAAACAGCATACAAGAACCATCATATAGAAATATTGGAAGTTATGATACCACCACCCAGCCCCCATACCAGAAGGCACCCAAAACGCCATTAAATACTATCACGGCTAAATGTGGGATTTGTAAAGGTGGGTGCCCTCTTATGGGTCAAGTGTCGGCCTCAGAACGTGTGAGGTAATTAAACAGAGGACATTTATAGGGCCTAAAAACAGCACAAAAATCTCAAAAGAGGGATAGAACACTGTAACCGGAGTAACATGTAAATAAACAAGTAAATCAGTCAGCAAGCTGACCATGCAATCAGTGACAGATCTCCAACTAGAAAGTCTGAGGAATACTAAACTTATAGACTAGAAGATTTCCCATAGAGAGAGTGTGGAATATACCTCATACCTCGCCGTGCAACCTAACATGCCAGCAAGTGTGATTGGGTAAAGTTACAGTTACAGGCCAGTAGATGGCGGTAGTGCACTCTGCATAAGTCTGCAGGTAGGTGTCACATCAGTTGAGTGTCTGTACAGGACATGTAGATGGATGTAGTGTACTGTGTATAAGTCTTCAGGTAGGTGTCACATCAGTTGAGTGTCTGTACAGGACATGTAGATGGATGTAGTGTACTCTGTATAAGTCTTCAGGTAGGTGTCACATCAGTTGAGTGTCTGTACAGGACATGTAGATGGATGTGGTGTACTGTGTATAAGTCTTCAGGTAGGTGTCACATCAGTTGAGTGTCTGTACAGGACATGTAGATGGATGTAGTTTACTGTATATAAGTTTTCAGGTAGGTGTCACATCAGTTGAGTGTCTGTACAAGACATGTAGATGGATGTAGTGTACTGTGTATAAGTTTTCAGGTAGGTGTCACATCAGTTGAGTGTCTGTACAGGACATGTAGATGGATGTAGTGTACTGTGTATAAGTCTTCAGGTAGGTGTCACATCAGTTGAGTGTCTGTACAGGACATGTAGATGGATGTAGTGTACTCTGTATAAGTCTTCAGGTAGGTGTCACATCAGTTGAGTGTCTGTACAGGACATGTAGATGGATGTAGTGTACTGTGTATAAGTCTTCAGGTAGGTGTCACATCAGTTGAGTGTCTGTACAGGACATGTAGATGAATGTAGTGTACTGTGTATAAGTCTTCAGGTAGGTGTCACATCAGTTGAGTGTCTGTACAGGACATGTAGATGGATGTAGTTTACTGTATATAAGTTTTCAGGTAGGTGTCACATCAGTTGAGTGTCTGTACAAGACATGTAGATGGATGTAGTGTACTGTGTATAAGTTTTCAGGTAGGTGTCACATCAGTTGAGTGTCTGTACAGGACATGTAGATGGAGGGGTAGCCCCTGTAGGCTCCTCAGTCAGTACACGAGTGGTTGCCGCCAGCGATGGAGTAGAAGAGTCCATGTGAGACACAGCTTTGGAAGTCAGCATTGAGTGTGATGATCTGAGGCGTTGTCCAGGTAACAGTCGCAGTGTACGTCGGATATTCTTGAGGCTTTTCCTTGCTGTCAGGGAGATTGTGGGCGGAAGTGACACTGTACAGGACTGCTGCCAGGTCAGGGGCGGGTACAAACCGCAGGGTGTTGTGGGTCATGTAGTTTTAGAACACTCCACTAGACATATGGGCGGTGTTCATTCCATAGGCAAGTGCTGCTGCTTTCTAGCTACACTTGCAATGTCCATGACAGGGACACAATCTGAACCCAGTAAAGATGCAAAACATCTATTGTGCTGAATATCTCTTGAAGAAAGTCAGTCACATAAACATTGAATTAAAGGTTAACAGTGTGAAAGAACTGATTAAAGCTGAACAGGGCAAACTGAGATTGCATGGTAGCGTGTATCTGAGGCCGGCTAGCGGTTTCGGCGAGCTCTCCTGAGCCTCGGTGAGTTTGTGGGGCTGCCCCCCTGGTAGTGAATGTGGGTACCGGTAAGGTGTCTGGGGGCGGATGGGGACCTTCTCCTACGGTACCTGGTATCCTGCGCCTCCATGGGTTCTTCCTGAGGTGATTCTTTGCTTGTCACTGAGTGACGAAACTCTGCATACCAGTTAGGGACATCTACCAGGGGTATGCCCAGGGTTCCGCAGAAGTGTGGCAGATCCTCTGGTACTCTCAGGAGAGCCGTGCGGCCCTGGGTGGAGGCAGAAAGGCAAAACGGGAATTTCCATTTATATTGAATACCTTTCGTGCGAAGGGCGTCCAACAGAGGCCTCAGATCACGGCGGTGCTGTAAGGTGATTCCTGAGAGGTCCTGATAGATTTGAATTGCTCTCCCATCATGGAGAATTTGAGGTCTGCTTCTTGCTTGTCTGATAATTTCTTCCTTCAGTTTGAAGTCTATTATAAAGCAAATGATGTCCCTCGGGGGATCCGTCTCCCTTCCCTTGGGACGTAAGGCCCGGTGGATCCTTTCCATATCAATGGGTGTATGAGGTGGTCTATTAAGCAGACCATTGAAGATTCCAGTCACAGTGGGGGCTATTTGTTCTCCCTCGATGGCCTCTGGTAGTCCTCTGACTCTGAGATTATGACGCCGACCTCTGTTGTCGAGGTTTTCCAGATGGCGTTGCATATCTCTCATTTGTAATGTGTGGGAGTCAATGCGATTCGCAGCTTTGCGGATAGTCACATCATGGCGTTCAGTCACTCTTTCAACTGTGAGAACTCTGTCACTGAGCGCACGGATATCGAGCCTGAGCTCTGAAATGGCGGCAGATAAGGTGTCTTTGATATCCTCTGCGATGGTGCGCAGGTCCTGCATGTTTAAGTGCGGTGAGAGTTCAATGACATTTCTATCCCTGTGAGGGTTTGGAGATCCTATGTGTGGTGGTTCTGTCAGGGCTGCCTCAGAAGCCTGAGAGTGAGAGTGTCTGTGGCGGGAAGGCCCCGTGTTCCCTCTGCTGGTATGAAGCATTTCAGGAATATTATAACCCTCGTCCCCTAATTGTTCGCGGGGGGAGCGGGAGCGGGAAGCAGAAGAGTTCCGTGATGCAGTCCCCATGATTTGGAGGGATTTAGGGGCAATTTTACCTCAGATTCCAGTCAGCTTTTCCCTGTGGTGGCAGGAGCTCAGGGATTAGGCTTCCATCTTCCTGCTAGGTCAGGCCACGCCCCCTGTCCTCCCTTTTTTACTGTTTACATACTTAAAGAATTTCTTGGGATTTTTTTTGCTCTCCTCCGCTATGTGTCTTTCATATTCTATCTTAGCTGTCCTAATTGCACCGTTACATTTCTTATTGCATTCTTTATAAAGTCTGAATGCTGATGATCCCTCAACCTTGTATTTTTTGAAGGCCTTCTCCTTTGCATTATATGCATTTTTACATTGGAGTTAAGCCATCCAGGACTTTTGTTCGCTCTTTTAAATTTATTACCCAATGGGATACATTGGCTAATGCCCTTATTTAATATGCTCTTAAAGCAAACCCATCTCTCCTCCGTATTCTTTGTTCCTAATATTTTATCCCAATTTATGCCTTTTAGCAACGTTTGTAGTTTAGGGAAGTTGGCTCTTTTGAAATTCAGTGTCTTTGTGTTCCCTTCATGTTTCCTATTTGTGTGATTTATACTGAAACTAATTGACCTGTGATCGCTGTTACCTAAATTGCCCCATATTTCCACATCCGTGATCAGGTCTGTATTGTTGGTAATCAGTAGATCCAGTAATGTTTTATTTCTAGTTGGTGCGTCTACCATCTGACCCATAAAATTGTCCTGCAAGACATTAAGGAACTGGCGAGCCTTAAATGAATGTGCGGTTCCCTCCGCCCAGTCTATGTCTGGATAATTAAAATCCCCCATTTTGATAACACTTCCTATCCTTGCTGCTAATCCAATTTGTGATAGGAGATCTATCTCCACTTCCTCCCTCAGGTTAGGGGGCCTATAGCATACTCCCAGTATTATTTTCCCCTTCGCTTCATCCCTTTGGAGCTCTACCCATAAGGATTCCACCTCCTCCCTAGCTCCCTTAGTGATGTCATCTCTCACATTTGCTTGTACATTATTCTTGATATATAGGCATACCCCTCCCCCTTTTTTACCCTCTCTATCCTTGCGGTATAGGGTATACCCTTGAATGTTTGCCAGCCAATCATGAGAGCTGTTGAACCAGGTCTCTGAAATTCCCACAAAATCCAAATCCTCCTCGTACAACAGTATCTCTAGTTCACCCATCTTGTCCGCCATGCTCCTGGCATTGGTGAACATGCCACATAGTTTAGACCGGTCGCATATTGTCCTCGTATTGGGTGTTTCGAGGTTGCAACTAGGACTTGCTACTATACTTACCTTGTGTTTTTGTGCTTTGGTTAATCTACCACTAATGCCCCCAATACTGCCCTCTGGAATATCTTCCGCGCTGGCTATCACTGTCTCTGGACCCTCCCCCCCATCGCCTAGTTTAAAAACCCCTCTAACTTTTTGGCCATCTTCATTCCCAGCAGATCTGCACCCTCCTCATTTTAGGTGCAGTCCGTCCCTTCTATAGTACCGGTTCCTGACTGAGAAGTTGGCCCAGTCCTCCAGGAACCCAAACCCCTCCTTACTACACCAGCTCTTCAGCCACTTGTTTACTTCCCTAATCTCTCTCTGCCTCTCTGGTGTGGCTCGATGTACCGGTAGTATTCCTGAGAATACTACCTTGGAGGTCCTTTTCCTCAATTTACCTCCTAAGTCTCTAAAATCGTTCTTTAGGACACTCCATCTGCCTCTGACTTTGTCATTGGTGCCAACGTGCACCATGACAGCCGGGTCTTCCCCAGCCCCTCCCAGTAATCTGTCCACAAGATCCGTGATGTGCCGAACCCGAGCGCCCGGTAGACAACATACTGTTCGGCGCTTCAGGTCTTGGTTACAGATTGCCCTCTCTGTCCTTCTAAGAATTGAGTCCCCTAACACCAGAATCTGTCTTTCCTTTCCCTTTGCTGCCCCCCCACTCTCACTGGAGGAGTTCTTCCCCTGGCAGCTAGGAGAGTCCCTCATCTCCAGCAGTGCTGGTCCCTGACTGGTTTCACCAATGACACTCAATGGAGCGTACTTATTGGGATGCTCCAGTCCTGGATCGGCCTCCCTGGCACTTCCCCCTCTACCCCTCCTGACTGTCACCCATCTACTCTTTGCTAGTGCCTGCACCTCTTTGTCTCCACCCGCCTCTGTGCTGGCCCCTGCCGGCACCTGCCGTGTACGCTCCTGGCTCTCCTTTAGTATGAAGGGACTTCTCAGTGCTGACAGTTGCTTCCCCAGATTCAGAACCTGGGCTTCCAGGGAAACAATGTGCTTACATTTTGCACAGCAGTATTCGCCCTCGATCGGATGATCAAGGAACGCATACATGCGGCAAGATGTACAAAGAGTCGCCTCTCCACACCCGCCGGGCATCGTACCTATTAAATATAGTGAGGATTTGGGGATTTTACCCTGTCCAAATTACCTAACAGCTAGCTTCCTGGCATTAATACTCAAGACAATACACAGGTACACAACAAGACAATACACAGGTACACAATACACAGGTACTCGCAGACCTACGTGCACTCACAATACTCAAGTATACAGTACACAATACACAAGTACTAACGATCCACACACACTACTCAGACAACACTCAGGTACTCACACTACACAGGTACTATGACCCCTGTTATAACCTCCTGTTTTAAACTCTGGTTTTTAACTCACCACTTAGACCAGTTCCACTTGGACTAAGTTCCAACAGCCTCACAGTGAGCAGGCTCAGGATGAGTCCTACACACAGTTATATAGGCCGCAGGCACCTGTGAGCAATTAACCACTCCCCTTAATTGATAGCCTGAAGGAACCAAAGAAGAGAAAAAAAAAAAAAAAGCTAATGGTATTAATAGGATCAGAAGAACACCAGCAATTTTCTTCAGGTAGCTGTAAATACTGTAAAAACACCTGCCTGTCAGTAGGAAGAGAATAACAGGAATGGATCTAGCTAAACTGAATACAGTGTATATATATATATATATATATATATATATATATATATATATGTCACGGAACGTCCCACACGCCGCTTGAGTGTTTCCATCAGTATACCACTTCCTTATAGTCTGGATACGATATCAGATATTCCAATCGCTCCCAAGCACAAAACAATGAGAGACTTGCTTGGATGCTAACATGGACTGACTCTTTATTTGAGATCTCACACAAATTTATACACAGCAGAATGACTAAAACCTAACCTAATTAACATGAGCTAATTAACTAATCCTTTATACAGCCTAGGTGACTGAGACATGACCTTTTGCCCAGACTTGTGGTCACCGAGCTTCACACAGTAACAGAGTTATCATAAGTACAACCACAGGACATTTTCTCACAATAGCAGAAGCTCCAATAGGAGTCGACCCATCTCCTACATTGTATAGAGGACAACGTGATCAGCTCACTCAATCAACATGTTGAGTTCAGAATCAATCAAACCAAGAATAGTCTCTACATACATCCTGGGAGATATTGTGGACAAATATTACTGTCCCATTTTAAGTAGTCCAAGATATATTTTCTCACTCACCCTGTGCCAGGATAGCACAGGGTGACTTAGACATAAGAGGTGTATGGGGAGCTGAGACAAGGACATCCACTACTTTCCAAGGGATTCTGAGTTCCACGGGCCCTCCCGTCACAATATATATATATACAACACCTAGGATGTATATATATATATACACAATACACTGTAAGTGCATCTAACTGACTCGCCTGCCTACTCTATCTAACAAATCAAATGACACTGTCTCTCTGTCTAATTCTCCTCTTTTAAGGCCGCCGTACGGTGGACAGCAGGTTGCAGGGCAGTGTACGGAGGTCAGCAGGTTGCAGGGCGGTGTACAGAGGTCAGCAGGTTGCAGGGCAGTGTACAGAGGTCAGCAGGTTGCAGGGCGGTGTACGGTGGTCAGCAGGTTGCAGGGCGGTGTACGGTGGTCAGCAGGTTGCAGGGCAGTGTACGGTGGACAGCAGGTTGCAGGGCGGTGTACGGAGGTCAGCAGGTTGCAGGGCAGTGTACGGAGGTCAGCAGGTTGCAGGGCAGTGTACGGTGGTCAGCAGGTTGCAGGGCAGTGTACGGTGGTCAGCATGTTGCAGGGCGGTGTACGGTGGTCAGCAGGTTGCAGGGCAGTGTACGGTGGTCAGCATGTTGCAGGGAGGTGTACGAAGGTAAGCAGGTTGCAGGGCGGTGTACGGAGGTCAGCAGGTTGCAGGGCAGTGTACGGTGGTCAGCAGGTTGCAGGACGGTGTACGGTGGTCAGCAGGTTGCAGGGCGGTGTACGGAGGTCAGCAGGTTGCAGGGCGGTGTACGGAGGTCAGCAGGTTGCAGGGCGGTGTACGGAGGCCAGCAGGTTGCAGGGTGGTGTACGGAGGCCAGCAGGTTGCAGGGCGGTGTACGGTGGTCAGCAGGTTGCAGGGCGGTGTACGGTGGTCAGTAGGTTGCAGGGCGGTGTACGGTGGTCAGCAGGTTGCAGGGCGGTGTACATAGGTCAGCAGGTTGCAGGGCGGTGTACGGTGGTCAGCAGGTTGCAGGGCGGTGTACATAGGTCAGCAGGTTGTAGGGCGGTGTACGGTGGTCAGCAGGTTGCAGGGCGGTGTACGGAGGCCAGCAGGTTGCAGGGCAGTGTACGGAGGTCAGCAGGTTGCAGGGCGGTGTACGGAGGTCAGCAGGTTGCAGGGCGGTGTACGGAGGTCAGCAAGTTGCAGGTCAGTGTACGGTGGTCAGCAGGTTGCAGGGCGGTGTACAGAGGTCAGCAGCTTGCAGGGCGGTGTACGGTGGACAGCAGGTTGCAGGGTGGTGTACGGTGGTCAGCATGTTGCAGGGCGGTGTACGGTGGTCAGCAGGTTGCAGGGCGGTGTACGTAGGTCAGCAGGTTGCAGGGCGGTGTACGGAGGTCAGCAGGTTGCAGGGCGGTGTACGGAGGTCAGCAGGTTGCAGGGCGGTGTACGTAGGTCAGCAGGTTGCAGGGCGGTGTACGGTGGTCAGCATGTTGCAGGGCGGTGTATGTAGGTCAGCAGGTTGCAGGGCGGTGTACGGAGGTCAGCAGGTTGCAGGGCGGTGTACGGAGGTCAGCATGTTGCAGGGCGGTGTACGGTGGTCAGCAGGTTGCAGGGCGGTGTACATAGGTCAGCAGGTTGCAGGGCGGTGTACGGTGGTCAGCAGGTTGCAGGGCGGTGTACGGAGGTCAGCAGGTTGCAGGGTGGTGTACGGTGGTCAGCATGTTGCAGGGCGGTGTACGTAGGTCAGCAGGTTGCAGGGCGGTGTACGGTGGTCAGCAGGTTGCAGGGCGGTGTACATAGGTCAGCAGGTTGCAGGGCGGTGTACGGTGGTCAGCAGGTTGCAGGGCGGTGTACGGAGGTCAGCAGGTTGCAGGGCGGTGTACAGAGGTCAGCAGGTGGCAGGGCGGAGTACGTATGTCAGCAGGTTGCAGGGCGGTGTACGGAGGTAAGCAGGTTGTAGGGCTTTGTACGGAGGTCAGCAGGTTGCAGGGCGGTGTACGGAGGTCAGCAGGTTTCAGGGCGGTGTACGGAGGTCAGCAGGTTGCAGGGCGGTGAACGGAGGGCAGCAGGTTGCAGGGCAGTGTACGGAGGGCAGCAGGTTGCAGGGCGGTGTACGTAGGTCAGCAGGTTGCAGGGCGGTGTACGAAGGTCAGCAGGTTGCAGGGCGGTGTACGGAGGTCAGCAGGTTGCAGGGCGGTGTACGGAGGTCAGCAGGTTGCAGGGCGGTGTACGAAGGTCAGCAGGTTGCAGGGTGGTGTATGGAGGTCAGCAGGTTGCAGGGCGGTGTACGGAGGTCAGCAGGTTGCAGGGCGGTATACGGAGGTCAGCAGGTTGCAGGGCGGTGTACGGTGGTCAGCAGGTTGCAGGGCAGTGTACAGTGGTCAGCATGTTGCAGGGCGGTGTACGGAGGTCAGCAGGTTGCAGGGCGGTGTACGGAGGTCAGCAGGTTGCAGGGCGGTGTACGGAGGTCAGCAGGTTACAGGGCGGTGTACAAAGGTCAGCAGGTTGCAAGGCGGTGTACGGAGGTCAGCAGGTTGCAGGGCGGTGTACGGAGGTCAGCAGGTTGCAGGGCGGTGTACGGAGGTCAACAGGTTGCAGGGCGGTGTACATAGGTCAGCAGGTTGCAGGGCGGTGTACGGTGGTCAGCAGGTTGCAGGGCGGTGTACGAAGGTCAGCAGGTTGCAGGGCGGTGTACAAAGGTCAGCAGGTTGCAGGGCGGTGTACGAAGGTCAGCAGGTTGCAGGGTGGTGTACGGTGGTCAGCAGGTTGCAGGGCAGTGTACAGGGGTCAGCATGTTGCAGGGTGGTGTACGGTGGTCAGCAGGTTGCAGGGCAGTGTACGGAGGTCAGCAGGTTGCAGGGCGGTGTACGGTGGTCAGCAGGTTGCAGGGCGGTGTACGGTGGTCAGCAGGTTGCAGGGCGGTGTACGGTGGTCAGCAGGTTGCAGGGCGGTGTACATAGGTCAGCAGGTTGCAGGGCGGTGTACGGTGGTCAGCAGGTTGCAGGGCGGTGTACATAGGTCAGCAGGTTGCAGGGCGGTGTACGGTGGTCAGCAGGTTGCAGGGCGGTGTACGGAGGCCAGCAGGTTGCAGGGCAGTGTACGGAGGTCAGCAGGTTGCAGGGCGGTGTACGGAGGTCAGCAGGTTGCAGGGCAGTGTACGAAGGTCAGCAGGTTGCAGGGCGGTGTACGGAGGTCAGCAGGTTGCAGGGCGGTGTACGGAGGTCAGCAGGTTGCAGGGCGGTGTACATAGGTCAGCAGGTTGCAGGGCGGTGTACGGTGGTCAGCAGGTTGCAGGGCGGTGTACAAAGGTCAGCAGGTTGCAGGGCGGTGTACGAAGGTCAGCAGGTTGCAGGGCGGTGTACAAAGGTCAGCAGGTTGCAGGGCGGTGTACGAAGGTCAGCAGGTTGCAGGGTGGTGTACGGTGGTCAGCAGGTTGCAGGGCAGTGTACAGGGGTCAGCATGTTGCAGGGTGGTGTACGGTGGTCAGCAGGTTGCAGGGCAGTGTACGGAGGTCAGCAGGTTGCAGGGCGGTGTACGGTGGTCAGCAGGTTGCAGGGCGGTGTACGGTGGTCAGCAGGTTGCAGGGCGGTGTACGGTGGTCAGCAGGTTGCAGGGCGGTGTACATAGGTCAGCAGGTTGCAGGGCGGTGTACGGTGGTCAGCAGGTTGCAGGGCGGTGTACGGTGGTCAGCAGGTTGCAGGGCGGTGTACGGAGGTCAGCAGGTTGCAGGGCGGTGTACAGAGGTCAGCAGGTGGCAGGGCGGAGTACGTATGTCAGCAGGTTGCAGGGCGGTGTACGGAGGTAAGCAGGTTGTAGGGCTTTGTACGGAGGTCAGCAGGTTGCAGGGCGGTGTACGGAGGTCAGCAGGTTTCAGGGCGGTGTACGGAGGTCAGCAGGTTGCAGGGCGGTGAACGGAGGGCAGCAGGTTGCAGGGCAGTGTACGGAGGGCAGCAGGTTGCAGGGCGGTGTACGTAGGTCAGCAGGTTGCAGGGCGGTGTACGAAGGTCAGCAGGTTGCAGGGCGGTGTACGGAGGTCAGCAGGTTGCAGGGCGGTGTACGGAGGTCAGCAGGTTGCAGGGCGGTGTACGAAGGTCAGCAGGTTGCAGGGTGGTGTATGGAGGTCAGCAGGTTGCAGGGCGGTGTACGGAGGTCAGCAGGTTGCAGGGCGGTATACGGAGGTCAGCAGGTTGCAGGGCGGTGTACGGTGGTCAGCAGGTTGCAGGGCAGTGTACAGTGGTCAGCATGTTGCAGGGCGGTGTACGGAGGTCAGCAGGTTGCAGGGCGGTGTACGGAGGTCAGCAGGTTGCAGGGCGGTGTACGGAGGTCAGCAGGTTACAGGGCGGTGTACAAAGGTCAGCAGGTTGCAAGGCGGTGTACGGAGGTCAGCAGGTTGCAGGGCGGTGTACGGAGGTCAGCAGGTTGCAGGGCGGTGTACGGAGGTCAACAGGTTGCAGGGCGGTGTACATAGGTCAGCAGGTTGCAGGGCGGTGTACGGTGGTCAGCAGGTTGCAGGGCGGTGTACGAAGGTCAGCAGGTTGCAGGGCGGTGTACAAAGGTCAGCAGGTTGCAGGGCGGTGTACGAAGGTCAGCAGGTTGCAGGGTGGTGTACGGTGGTCAGCAGGTTGCAGGGCAGTGTACAGGGGTCAGCATGTTGCAGGGTGGTGTACGGTGGTCAGCAGGTTGCAGGGCAGTGTACGGAGGTCAGCAGGTTGCAGGGCGGTGTACGGTGGTCAGCAGGTTGCAGGGCGGTGTACGGTGGTCAGCAGGTTGCAGGGCGGTGTACGGTGGTCAGCAGGTTGCAGGGCGGTGTACATAGGTCAGCAGGTTGCAGGGCGGTGTACGGTGGTCAGCAGGTTGCAGGGCGGTGTACATAGGTCAGCAGGTTGCAGGGCGGTGTACGGTGGTCAGCAGGTTGCAGGGCGGTGTACGGAGGCCAGCAGGTTGCAGGGCAGTGTACGGAGGTCAGCAGGTTGCAGGGCGGTGTACGGAGGTCAGCAGGTTGCAGGGCAGTGTACGAAGGTCAGCAGGTTGCAGGGCGGTGTACGGAGGTCAGCAGGTTGCAGGGCGGTGTACGGAGGTCAGCAGGTTACAGGGCGGTGTACAAAGGTCAGCAGGTTGCAGGGCGGTGTACGGAGGTCAGCAGGTTGCAGGGCGGTGTACGGAGGTCAGCAGGTTGCAGGGCGGTGTACGGAGGTCAACAGGTTGCAGGGCGGTGTACATAGGTCAGTAGGTTGCAGGGCGGTGTACGGTGGTCAGCAGGTTGCAGGGCGGTGTACAAAGGTCAGCAGGTTGCAGGGCGGTGTACGAAGGTCAGCAGGTTGCAGGGCGGTGTACAAAGGTCAGCAGGTTGCAGGGCGGTGTACGAAGGTCAGCAGGTTGCAGGGTGGTGTACGGTGGTCAGCAGGTTGCAGGGCAGTGTACAGGGGTCAGCATGTTGCAGGGTGGTGTACGGTGGTCAGCAGGTTGCAGGGCAGTGTACGGAGGTCAGCAGGTTGCAGGGCGGTGTACGGTGGTCAGCAGGTTGCAGGGCGGTGTACGGTGGTCAGCAGGTTGCAGGGCGGTGTACAGTGGTCAGCGGGTTGCAGGGCGGTGTACATAGGTCAGCAGGTTGCAGGGCGGTGTACGGTGGTCAGCAGGTTGCAGGGCGGTGTACATAGGTCAGCAGGTTGCAGGGCGGTGTACGGTGGTCAGCAGGTTGCAGGGCGGTGTACGGAGGCCAGCAGGTTGCAGGGCAGTGTACGGAGGTCAGCAGGTTGCAGGGCGGTGTACGGAGGTCAGCAGGTTGCAGGGCGGTGTACGGAGGTCAGCAAGTTGCAGGTCAGTGTACGGTGGTCAGCAGGTTGCAGGGCGGTGTACGGTGGTCAGCAGGTTGCAGGGCGGTGTACATAGGTCAGCAGGTTGCAGGGCGGTGTACGGTGGTCAGCAGGTTGCAGGGCGGTGTACATAGGTCAGCAGGTTGCAGGGCGGTGTACGGTGGTCAGCAGGTTGCAGGGCGGTGTACGGAGGCCAGCAGGTTGCAGGGCAGTGTACGGAGGTCAGCAGGTTGCAGGGCGGTGTACGGAGGTCAGCAGGTTGCAGGGCAGTGTACGAAGGTCAGCAGGTTGCAGGGCGGTGTACGGAGGTCAGCAGGTTGCAGGGCGGTGTACGGAGGTCAGCAGGTTACAGGGCGGTGTACAAAGGTCAGCAGGTTGCAGGGCGGTGTACGGAGGTCAGCAGGTTGCAGGGCGGTGTACGGAGGTCAGCAGGTTGCAGGGCGGTGTACGGAGGTCAACAGGTTGCAGGGCGGTGTACATAGGTCAGTAGGTTGCAGGGCGGTGTACGGTGGTCAGCAGGTTGCAGGGCGGTGTACAAAGGTCAGCAGGTTGCAGGGCGGTGTACGAAGGTCAGCAGGTTGCAGGGCGGTGTACAAAGGTCAGCAGGTTGCAGGGCGGTGTACGAAGGTCAGCAGGTTGCAGGGTGGTGTACGGTGGTCAGCAGGTTGCAGGGCAGTGTACAGGGGTCAGCATGTTGCAGGGTGGTGTACGGTGGTCAGCAGGTTGCAGGGCAGTGTACGGAGGTCAGCAGGTTGCAGGGCGGTGTACGGTGGTCAGCAGGTTGCAGGGCGGTGTACGGTGGTCAGCAGGTTGCAGGGCGGTGTACAGTGGTCAGCGGGTTGCAGGGCGGTGTACATAGGTCAGCAGGTTGCAGGGCGGTGTACGGTGGTCAGCAGGTTGCAGGGCGGTGTACATAGGTCAGCAGGTTGCAGGGCGGTGTACGGTGGTCAGCAGGTTGCAGGGCGGTGTACGGAGGCCAGCAGGTTGCAGGGCAGTGTACGGAGGTCAGCAGGTTGCAGGGCGGTGTACGGAGGTCAGCAGGTTGCAGGGCGGTGTACGGAGGTCAGCAAGTTGCAGGTCAGTGTACGGTGGTCAGCAGGTTGCAGGGCGGTGTACAGAGGTCAGCAGGTTGCAGGGCGGTGTACGGAGGTCAGCAAGTTGCAGGTCAGTGTACGGTGGTCAGCAGGTTGCAGGGCGGTGTACAGAGGTCAGCAGCTTGCAGGGCGGTGTACGGAGGTCAGCAGGTTGCAGGGCGGTGTACGGAGGTCAGCAGGTTGCAGGGCGGTGTACGGAGGTCAGCAAGTTGCAGGTCAGTGTACGGTGGTCAGCAGGTTGCAGGGCGGTGTACAGAGGTCAGCAGCTTGCAGGGCGGTGTACGGAGGTCAGCAGGTTGCAGGGCGGTGTACGGAGGTCAGCATGTTGCAGGGCAGTGTACAGTGGTCAGCAGGTTGCAGGGCGGTGTACGTAGGTCAGCAGGTTGCAGGGCGGTGTACAGTGGTCAGCATGTTGCAGGGCGGTGTATGTAGGTCAGCAGGTTGCAGGGCGGTGTACGGAGGTCAGCAGGTTGCAGGGCGGTGTACGGAGGTCAGCATGTTGCAGGGCGGTGTACGGTGGTCAGCAGGTTGCAGGGCGGTGTACATAGGTCAGCAGGTTGCAGGGCGGTGTACGGTGGTCAGCAGGTTGCAGGGCGGTGTACGGAGGTCAGCAGGTTGCAGGGCGGTGTACGGTGGTCAGCATGTTGCAGGGCGGTGTACGTAGGTCAGCAGGTTGCAGGGCGGTGTACGGTGGTCAGCAGGTTGCAGGGCGGTGTACATAGGTCAGCAGGTTGCAGGGCGGTGTACGGTGGTCAGCAGGTTGCAGGGCGGTGTACAGAGGTCAGCAGGTTGCAGGGCGGTGTACAGAGGTCAGCAGGTTGCAGGGCGGAGTACGTATGTCAGCAGGTTGCAGGGCGGTGTACGGAGGTAAGCAGGTTGTAGGGCTTTGTACGGAGGTCAGCAGGTTGCAGGGCGGTGTACGGAGGTCAGCAGGTTGCAGGGCGGTGTACGGAGGTCAGCAGGTTGCAGGGCGGTGTACGGAGGGCAGCAGGTTGCAGGGCAGTGTACGGAGGGCAGCAGGTTGCAGGGCGGTGTACGTAGGTCAGCAGGTTGCAGGGCGGTGTACGAAGGTCAGCAGGTTGCAGGGTGGTGTACGGAGGTCAGCAGGTTGCAGGGCGGTGTACGGAGGTCAGCAGGTTGCAGGGCGGTGTACGAAGGTCAGCATGTTGCAGGGCGGTGTACGGTGGTCAGCAGGTTGCAGGGCAGTGTACAGGGGTCAGCATGTTGCAGGGTGGTGTACGGTGGTCAGCAGGTTGCAGGGCAGTGTACGGTGGTCAGCAGGTTGCAGGGCGGTGTACGGTGGTCAGCAGGTTGCAGGGCGGTGTACGGAGGTCAGCAGGTTGCAGGGCAGTGTACGGAGGTCAGCAGGTTGCAGGGCGGTGTACGGAGGTCAGCAGGTTACAGGGCGGTGTACGGAGGTCAGCAGGTTGCAGGGCGGTGTACGGAGGTCAGCAGGTTGCAGGGCGGTGTACGAAGGTCAGCATGTTGCAGGGCGGTGTACGAAGGTCAGCATGTTGCAGGGCGGTGTACGGTGGTCAGCATGTTGCAGGGCGGTGTACGGTGGTCAGCATGTTGCAGGGCGGTGTACGGAGGTCAGCAGGTTGCAGGGCAGTGTACGGAGGTCAGCAGGTTGCAGGGCGGTGTACGGAGGTCATATGGTTGCAGGGCGGTCTACGGAGGTCAGCAGGTTGCAGGGCGGTGTACGGAGGTCAGCAGGTTGCAGGGCGGTGTACGGAGGTCAGCAGGTTGCAGGGCGGTGTATGGTGGACAGCAGGTTGCAGGGCGGTGTACAGAGGGCAGCAGGTTGCAGGGCGGTGTACGAAGGTCAGCAGGTTGCAGGGCGGTGTACAGAGGTCAGCAGGTTGCAGGGCGGTGTACGGAGGTCAGCAGGTTTCAGGGCGGTGTACGGAGGTCAGCAGGTTGCAGGGCGGTGTACGGAGGTCAGCAGGTTGCAGGGCGGTGTACGGAGGTCAGCAGGTTACAGGGCGGTGTACGGAGGTCAGCAGGTTGCAGGGCGGTGTACGGAGGTCAGCAGGTTGCAGGGCGGTGTACGAAGGTCAGCATGTTGCAGGGCGGTGTACGAAGGTCAGCATGTTGCAGGGCGGTGTACGGTGGTCAGCATGTTGCAGGGCGGTGTACGGTGGTCAGCATGTTGCAGGGCGGTGTACGGAGGTCAGCAGGTTGCAGGGCAGTGTACGGAGGTCAGCAGGTTGCAGGGCGGTGTACGGAGGTCATATGGTTGCAGGGCGGTCTACGGAGGTCAGCAGGTTGCAGGGCGGTGTACGGAGGTCAGCAGGTTGCAGGGCGGTGTACGGAGGTCAGCAGGTTGCAGAGCGGTGTATGGTGGACAGCAGGTTGCAGGGCGGTGTACAGAGGGCAGCAGGTTGCAGGGCGGTGTACGAAGGTCAGCAGGTTGCAGGGCGGTGTACAGAGGTCAGCAGGTTGCAGGGCGGTGTACGGAGGTCAGCAGGTTTCAGGGCGGTGTACGGAGGTCAGCAGGTTGCAGGGCGGTGTACGGAGGTCAGCAGGTTGCAGGGCGGTGTACGGAGGTCAGCAGGTTGCAGGGCGGTGTACGGTGGTCAGCATGTTGCAGGGCGGTGTACGTAGGTCAGCAGGTTGCAGGGCGGTGTACGGAGGTCAGCAGGTTGCAGGGCGGTGTACAGAGGTCAGCATGTTGCAGGGCAGTGTACGGTGGTCAGCAGGTTGCAGGGCGGTGTACATAGGTCAGCAGGTTGCAGGGCGGTGTACGGTGGTCAGCAGGTTGCAGGGCGGTGTACGGAGGTCAGCAGGTTGCAGGGCGTTGTACGGTGGTCAGCATGTTGCAGGGCGGTGTACGGAGGTCAGCAGGTTGCAGGGCGGTGTACGTAGGTCAGCAGGTTGCAGGGCGGTGTACGGAGGTCAGCAGGTTGCAGGGCGGTGTACGGAGGTCAGCAGGTTGCAGGGCGGTGTACGTAGGTCAGCAGCTTGCAGGGCGGTGTACGGAGGTCAGCAGGTTGCAGGGCGGTGTACAAAGGTCAGCAGGTTGCAGGGCGGTGTACAAAGGTCAGCAGGTTGCAGGGCGGTGTACGAAGGTCAGCAGGTTGCAGGGCAGTGTACAAAGGTCAGCAGGTTGCAGGGCGGTGTACGAAGGTCAGCAGGTTGCAGGGCAGTGTACGAAGGTCAGCAGGTTGCAGGGCGGTGTACGGAGGTCAGCAGGTTGCAGGGCGGTGTACAAAGGTCAGCAGGTTGCAGGGCGGTGTACGGAGGTCAGCAGGTTGCAGGGCGGTGTACGGAGGTCAGCAGGTTGCAGGGCGGTGTACGGAGGTCAGCAGGTTGCAGGGCGGTGTACGGAGGTCAGCAGGTTGCAGGGCGGTGTACGAAGGTCAGCAGGTTGCAGGGCGGTGTACAAAGGTCAGCAGGTTGCAGGGCGGTGTACGAAGGTCAGCAGGTTGCAGGGTGGTGTACGGTGGTCAGCAGGTTGCAGGGCAGTGTACAGGGGTCAGCATGTTGCAGGGCAGTGTACAGGGGTCAGAATGTTGCAGGGCGGTGTACGGTGGTCAGCAGGTTGCAGGGCAGTGTACAGGGGTCAGCATGTTGCAGGGTGGTGTACGGTGGTCAGCAGGTTGCAGGGCAGTGTACAGGGGTCAGCATGTTGTAGGGTGGTGTACGGTGGTCAGCAGGTTGCAGGGCAGTGTACGGAGGTCAGCAGGTTGCAGGGCGGTGTACGGTGGTCAGCAGGTTGCAGGGCGGTGTACGGTGGTCAGCAGGTTGCAGGGCGGTGTACGGTGGTCAGCAGGTTGCAGGGCGGTGTACATAGGTCAGCAGGTTGCAGGGCGGTGTACGGTGGTCAGCAGGTTGCAGGGCGGTGTACATAGGTCAGCAGGTTGCAGGGCGGTGTACGGTGGTCAGCAGGTTGCAGGGCGTTGTACGGAGGCCAGCAGGTTGCAGGGCAGTGTACGGAGGTCAGCAGGTTGCAGGGCGGTGTACGGAGGTCAGCAGGTTGCAGGGCGGTGTACGGAGGTCAGCAAGTTGCAGGTCAGTGTACGGTGGTCAGCAGGTTGCAGGGCGGTGTACAGAGGTCAGCAGCTTGCAGGGCGGTGTACGGTGGACAGCAGGTTGCAGGGCGGTGTACGGAGGTCAGCAGGTTGCAGGGCAGTGTACGGAGGTCAGCAGGTTGCAGGGCGGTGTACGGAGGTCAGCAGGTTGCAGGGCGGTGTACAAAGGTCAGCAGGTTGCAGGGCGGTGTACGGAGGTCAGCAGGTTGCAGGGCGGTGTACGGAGGTCAGCAGGTTGCAGGGCGGTGTACGGAGGTCAGCAGGTTGCAGGGCGGTGTACGGAGGTCAGCAGGTTGCAGGGCGGTGTACGAAGGTCAGCAGGTTGCAGGGCGGTGTACAAAGGTCAGCAGGTTGCAGGGCGGTGTACGAAGGTCAGCAGGTTGCAGGGTGGTGTACGGTGGTCAGCAGGTTGCAGGGCAGTGTACAGGGGTCAGCATGTTGCAGGGCAGTGTACAGGGGTCAGAATGTTGCAGGGCGGTGTACGGTGGTCAGCAGGTTGCAGGGCAGTGTACAGGGGTCAGCATGTTGCAGGGTGGTGTACGGTGGTCAGCAGGTTGCAGGGCAGTGTACAGGGGTCAGCATGTTGTAGGGTGGTGTA
The DNA here is from genome assembly GCA_037952835.1 of Lithobates septentrionalis. Lineage (NCBI taxonomy): Eukaryota > Metazoa > Chordata > Amphibia > Anura > Ranidae > Lithobates > Lithobates septentrionalis. Next base: position 38,892 of record JBBDGP010003828.1, read on the forward strand.
CGGTGGTCAGCAGGTTGCAGGGCAGTGTACGGAGGTCAGCAGGTTGCAGGGCGGTGTACGGTGGTCAGCAGGTTGCAGGGCGGTGTACGGTGGTCAGCAGGTTGCAGGGCGGTGTACGGTGGTCAGCAGGTTGCAGGGCAGTGTACATAGGTCAGCAGGTTGCAGGGCGGTGTACGGTGGTCAGCAGGTTGCAGGGCGGTGTACATAGGTCAGCAGGTTGCAGGGCGGTGTACGGTGGTCAGCAGGTTGCAGGGCGTTGTACGGAGGCCAGCAGGTTGCAGGGCAGTGTACGGAGGTCAGCAGGTTGCAGGGCGGTGTACGGAGGTCAGCAGGTTGCAGGGCGGTGTACGGAGGTCAGCAAGTTGCAGGTCAGTGTACGGTGGTCAGCAGGTTGCAGGGCGGTGTACAGAGGTCAGCAGCTTGCAGGGTGGTGTACGGTGGACAGCAGGTTGCAGGGCGGTGTACGGAGGTCAGCAGGTTGCAGGGCAGTGTACGGAGGTCAGCAGGTTGCAGGGCAGTGTACGGAGGTCAGCAGGTTGCAGGGCGGTGTACGAAGGTCAGCAGGTTGCAGGGTGGTGTACGGAGGTCAGCAGGTTACAGGGCGGTGTACGGAGGTCAGCAGGTTGCAGGGCGGTGTACGGAGGTCAGCAGGTTGCAGGGCAGTGTACGGAGGTCAGCAGGTTGCAGGGCAGTGTACGGAGGTCAGCAGGTTGCAGGGCGGTGTACGGTGGTCAGCAGGTTGCAGGGCAGTGTACAGGGGTCAGCATGTTGCAGGGTGGTGTACGGTGGTCAGCAGGTTGCAGGGCAGTGTACAGGGGTCAGCATGTTGTAGGGTGGTGTACGGTGGTCAGCAGGTTGCAGGGCAGTGTACGGAGGTCAGCAGGTTGCAGGGCGGTGTACGGTGGTCAGCAGGTTGCAGGGCGGTGTACGGTGGTCAGCAGGTTGCAGGGCGGTGTACGGTGGTCAGCAGGTTGCAGGGCAGTGTACATAGGTCAGCAGGTTGCAGGGCGGTGTACGGTGGTCAGCAGGTTGCAGGGCGGTGTACATAGGTCAGCAGGTTGCAGGGCGGTGTACGGTGGTCAGCAGGTTGCAGGGCGTTGTACGGAGGCCAGCAGGTTGCAGGGCAGTGTACGGAGGTCAGCAGGTTGCAGGGCGGTGTACGGAGGTCAGCAGGTTGCAGGGCGGTGTACGGAGGTCAGCAAGTTGCAGGTCAGTGTACGGTGGTCAGCAGGTTGCAGGGCGGTGTACAGAGGTCAGCAGCTTGCAGGGCGGTGTACGGTGGACAGCAGGTTGCAGGGCGGTGTACGGAGGTCAGCAGGTTGCAGGGCAGTGTACGGAGGTCAGCAGGTTGCAGGGCAGTGTACGGAGGTCAGCAGGTTGCAGGGCGGTGTACGAAGGTCAGCAGGTTGCAGGGTGGTGTACGGAGGTCAGCAGGTTACAGGGCGGTGTACGGAGGTCAGCAGGTTGCAGGGCGGTGTACGGAGGTCAGCAGGTTGCAGGGCAGTGTACGGAGGTCAGCAGGTTGCAGGGCAGTGTACGGAGGTCAGCAGGTTGCAGGGCGGTGTACGAAGGTCAGAAGGTTGCAGGGTGGTGTACGGAGGTCAGCAAGTTGCAGGGCGGTGTACGAAGGTCAGCATGTTGCAGGGCGGTGTACGAAGGTCAGCATGTTGCAGGGCGGTGTACGGTGGTCAGCATGTTGCAGGGCGGTGTACGGTGGTCAGCATGTTGCAGGGCGGTGTACGGAGGTCAGCAGGTTGCAGGGCAGTGTACAGAGGTCAGCAGGTTGCAGGGCGGTGTACGGAGGTCAGCAGGTTGCAGGGCGGTCTACGGAGGTCAGCAGGTTGCAGGGCGGTGTACGGAGGTCAGCAGGTTGCAGGGCGGTGTACGGAGGTCAGCAGGTTGCAGGGCGGTGTACGGAGGTCAGCAGGTTGCAGGGCGGTGTATGGTGGACAGCAGGTTGCAGGGCGGTGTACAGAGGGCAGCAGGTTGCAGGGCGGTGTACGAAGGTCAGCAGGTTGCAGGGCGGTGTACAGAGGTCAGCAGGTTGCAGGGCGGTGTACGGAGGTCAGCAGGTTTTAGGGCGGTGTACGGAGGTCAGCAGGTTGCAGGGCGGTGTACAGAGGTCAGCAGGTTGCAGGGCGGTGTACGGAGGTCAGCAGGTTGCAGGGCGGTGTACAGAGGTCAGCATGTTGCAGGGCAGTGTACGGTGGTCAGCAGGTTGCAGGGCGGTGTACATAGGTCAGCAGGTTGCAGGGCGGTGTACGGAGGTCAGCAGGTTGCAGGGCAGTGTACATAGGTCAGCGGGTTGCAGGGCGGTGTACGGAGGTCAGCAGGTTGCAGGGCAGTGTACATAGGTCAGCAGGTTGCAGGGCGGTGTACGGAGGTCAGCAGGTTGCAGGGCGGTGTACGTAGGTCAGCAGGTTGCAGGGCGGTGTACGGTGGTCAGCAGGTTGCAGGGCGGTGTACGGTGGTCAGCATGTTGCAGGGCGGTGTACGTAGGTCAGCAGGTTGCAGGGCGGTGTACGGAGGTCAGCAGGTTGCAGGGCGGTGTACAGAGGTCAGCATGTTGCAGGGCAGTGTACGGTGGTCAGCAGGTTGCAGGGCGGTGTACATAGGTCAGCAGGTTGCAGGGCGGTGTACGGTGGTCAGCAGGTTGCAGGGCGGTGTACGGAGGTCAGCAGGTTGCAGGGCGGTGTACGGTGGTCAGCATGTTGCAGGGCGGTGTACGTAGGTCAGCAGGTTGCAGGGCGGTGTACGGAGGTCAGCAGGTTGCAGGGCGGTGTACGGAGGTCAGCAGGTTGCAGGGCGTTGTACGTAGGTCAGCAGGTTGCAGGGCGGTGTACGGTGGTCAGCATGTTGCAGGGCGGTGTACGTAGGTCAGCAGGTTGCAGGGCGGTGTACGGAGGTCAGCAGGTTGCAGGGCGGTGTACGGAGGTCAGCATGTTGCAGGGCGGTGTACGTAGGTCAGCAGGTTGCAGGGCGGTGTACGGAGGTCAGCAGGTTGCAGGGCGGTGTACGGTGGTCAGCATGTTGCAGGGCGGTGTACGTAGGTCAGCAGGTTGCAGGGCGGTGTACGGAGGTCAGCAGGTTGCAGGGCGGTGTACGGAGGTCAGCATGTTGCAGGGCGGTGTACGGTGGTCAGCAGGTTGCAGGGCGGTGTACGGTGGTCAGCATGTTGCAGGGCAGTGTACGGTGGTCAGCAGGTTGCAGGGCGGTGTACGGAGGTCAGCAGGTTGCAGGGCGGTGTACGGTGGTCAGCATGTTGCAGGGCGGTGTACGGTGGTCAGCAGGTTGCAGGGCGGTGTACGTAGGTCAGCAGGTTGCAGGGCGGTGTACGGAGGTCAGCAGGTTGCAGGGCGGTGTACGGAGGTCAGCAGGTTGCAGGGCGGTGTACGTAGGTCAGCAGGTTGCAGGGCGGTGTACGGTGGTCAGCATGTTGCAGGGCGGTGTACGTAGGTCAGCAGGTTGCAGGGCGGTGTACGGAGGTCAGCAGGTTGCAGGGCGGTGTACGGAGGTCAGCATGTTGCAGGGCGGTGTACGGTGGTCAGCAGGTTGCAGGGCAGTGTACATAGGTCAGCAGGTTGCAGGGCGGTGTACGGTGGTCAGCAGGTTGCAGGGCGGTGTACATAGGTCAGCAGGTTGCAGGGCGGTGTACGGTGGTCAGCAGGTTGCAGGGCGTTGTACGGAGGCCAGCAGGTTGCAGGGCAGTGTACGGAGGTCAGCAGGTTGCAGGGCGGTGTACGGAGGTCAGCAGGTTGCAGGGCGGTGTACGGAGGTCAGCAAGTTGCAGGTCAGTGTACGGTGGTCAGCAGGTTGCAGGGCGGTGTACAGAGGTCAGCAGCTTGCAGGGCGGTGTACGGTGGACAGCAGGTTGCAGGGCGGTGTACGGAGGTCAGCAGGTTGCAGGGCAGTGTACGGAGGTCAGCAGGTTGCAGGGCAGTGTACGGAGGTCAGCAGGTTGCAGGGCGGTGTACGAAGGTCAGCAGGTTGCAGGGTGGTGTACGGAGGTCAGCAGGTTACAGGGCGGTGTACGGAGGTCAGCAGGTTGCAGGGCGGTGTACGGAGGTCAGCAGGTTGCAGGGCAGTGTACGGAGGTCAGCAGGTTGCAGGGCAGTGTACGGAGGTCAGCAGGTTGCAGGGCGGTGTACGAAGGTCAGCAGGTTGCAGGGTGGTGTACGGAGGTCAGCAGGTTGCAGGGCGGTGTACGAAGGTCAGCATGTTGCAGGGCGGTGTACGAAGGTCAGCATGTTGCAGGGCGGTGTACGGTGGTCAGCATGTTGCAGGGCGGTGTACGGTGGTCAGCATGTTGCAGGGCGGTGTACGGAGGTCAGCAGGTTGCAGGGCAGTGTACAGAGGTCAGCAGGTTGCAGGGCGGTGTACGGAGGTCAGCAGGTTGCAGGGCGGTCTACGGAGGTCAGCAGGTTGCAGGGCGGTGTACGGAGGTCAGCAGGTTGCAGGGCGGTGTACGGAGGTCAGCAGGTTGCAGGGCGGTGTACGGAGGTCAGCAGGTTGCAGGGCGGTGTATGGTGGACAGCAGGTTGCAGGGCGGTGTACAGAGGGCAGCAGGTTGCAGGGCGGTGTACGAAGGTCAGCAGGTTGCAGGGCGGTGTACAGAGGTCAGCAGGTTGCAGGGCGGTGTACGGAGGTCAGCAGGTTTTAGGGCGGTGTACGGAGGTCAGCAGGTTGCAGGGCGGTGTACAGAGGTCAGCAGGTTGCAGGGCGGTGTACGGAGGTCAGCAGGTTGCAGGGCGGTGTACGTAGGTCAGCAGGTTGCAGGGCGGTGTACGGTGGTCAGCAGGTTGCAGGGCGGTGTACGGTGGTCAGCATGTTGCAGGGCGGTGTACGTAGGTCAGCAGGTTGCAGGGCGGTGTACGGAGGTCAGCAGGTTGCAGGGCGGTGTACAGAGGTCAGCATGTTGCAGGGCAGTGTACGGTGGTCAGCAGGTTGCAGGGCGGTGTACATAGGTCAGCAGGTTGCAGGGCGGTGTACGGTGGTCAGCAGGTTGCAGGGCGGTGTACGGAGGTCAGCAGGTTGCAGGGCGGTGTACGGTGGTCAGCATGTTGCAGGGCGGTGTACGTAGGTCAGCAGGTTGCAGGGCGGTGTACGGAGGTCAGCAGGTTGCAGGGCGGTGTACGGAGGTCAGCAGGTTGCAGGGCGTTGTACGTAGGTCAGCAGGTTGCAGGGCGGTGTACGGTGGTCAGCATGTTGCAGGGCGGTGTACGTAGGTCAGCAGGTTGCAGGGCGGTGTACGGAGGTCAGCAGGTTGCAGGGCGGTGTACGGAGGTCAGCATGTTGCAGGGCGGTGTACGTAGGTCAGCAGGTTGCAGGGCGGTGTACGGAGGTCAGCAGGTTGCAGGGCGGTGTACGGTGGTCAGCATGTTGCAGGGCGGTGTACGTAGGTCAGCAGGTTGCAGGGCGGTGTACGGAGGTCAGCAGGTTGCAGGGCGGTGTACGGAGGTCAGCATGTTGCAGGGCGGTGTACGGTGGTCAGCAGGTTGCAGGGCGGTGTACGGTGGTCAGCAGGTTGCAGGGCAGTGTACGGTGGTCAGCAGGTTGCAGGGCGGTGTACGGAGGTCAGCAGGTTGCAGGGCGGTGTACGGTGGTCAGCATGTTGCAGGGCGGTGTACGGTGGTCAGCAGGTTGCAGGGCGGTGTACGTAGGTCAGCAGGTTGCAGGGCGGTGTACGGAGGTCAGCAGGTTGCAGGGCGGTGTACGGAGGTCAGCAGGTTGCAGGGCGGTGTACGTAGGTCAGCAGGTTGCAGGGCGGTGTACGGTGGTCAGCATGTTGCAGGGCGGTGTACGTAGGTCAGCAGGTTGCAGGGCGGTGTACGGGGGTCAGCAGGTTGCAGGGCGGTGTACGGAGGTCAGCATGTTGCAGGGCGGTGTACGGTGGTCAGCAGGTTGCAGGGCGGTGTACATAGGTCAGCAGGTTGCAGGGCGGTGTACGGTGGTCAGCAGGTTGCAGGGCGGTGTTCGGAGGTCAGCAGGTTGCAGGGCGGTGTACGGTGGTCAGCATGTTGCAGGGCGGTGTACGTAGGTCAGCAGGTTGCAGGGCGGTGTACGGTGGTCAGCAGGTTGCAGGGCGGTGTACGGAGGTCAGCAGGTTGCAGGGCGGTGTACGGTGGTCAGCAGGTTGCAGGGCGGTGTACGGAGGTCAGCAGGTTGCAGGGCGGTGTACAGAGGTCAGCAGGTTGCAGGGCGGTGTACGGTGGTCAGCAGGTTGCAGGGCGGTGTACGGTGGACAGCAGGTTGCAGGGCGGTGTACGGTGGTCAGCAGGTTGCAGGGCGGTGTACGGTGGTCAGCATGTTGCAGGGCGGTGTACGGTGGTCAGCATGTTGCAGGGCAGTGTACGGTGGTCAGCAGGTTGCAGGGCGGTGTACGGTGGTCAGCATGTTGCAGGGCGGTGTACGGTGGTCAGCATGTTGCAGGGCTGTGTACGGTGGTCAGCAGGTTGCAGGGCGGTGTACGGAGGGCAGCAGGTTGCAGGGCGGTGTACGGTGGTCAGCATGTTGCAGGGCGGTGTACGTAGGTCAGCCGCTTGCAGGGCGGAGTACGTAGGTCAGCAGGTTGCAGGGCGGTGTACGGAGGTAAGCAGGTTGCAGGGCTTTGTACGGAGGTCAGCAGGTTGCAGCGCGGTGTACGGAGGTCAGCAGGTTGCAGGGCGGTGTACGGAGGTCAGCAGGTTGCAGGGCGGTGTACGGAGGTCAGCAGGTTGCAGGGCTGTGTACGTAGGTCAGCAGGTTGCAGGGCGGTGTACAAAGGTCAGCAGGTTGCAGGGCGGTGTACGGAGGTCAGCAGGTTGCAGGGCGGTGTACAAAGGTCAGCAGGTTGCAGGGTGGTGTACGAAGGTCAGCAGGTTGCAGGGCGGTGTACGTAGGTCAGCAGGTTGCAGGGCGGTGTACGGAGGGCAGCAGGTTGCAGGGCAGTGTACGGAGGGCAGCAGGTTGCAGGGCAGTGTATGGAGGGCAGCAGGTTGCAGGGCAGTGTACGTAGGTCAGCAGGTTGCAGGGCGGTGTACGAAGGTCAGCAGGTTGCAGGGCGGTGTACGGAGGTCAGCAGGTTGCAGGGCGGTGTACAAAGGTCAGCAGGTTGCAGGGTGGTGTACGAAGGTCAGCAGGTTGCAGGGCGGTGTACGTAGGTCAGCAGGTTGCAGGGCGGTGTACGGAGGTCAGCAGGTTGCAGAGCGGTGTACAAAGGTCAGCAGGTTGCAGGGTGGTGTACGAAGGTCAGCAGGTTGCAGGGCGGTGTACGTAGGTCAGCAGGTTGCAGGGCGGTGTACGGAGGTCAGCAGGTTGCAGGGCGGTGTACGAAGGTCAGCAGGTTGCAGGGCGGTGTACGTAGGTCAGCAGGTTGCAGGGCGGTGTACGTAGGTCAGCAGGTTGCAGGGCGGTGTACGAAGGTCAGCAGGTTGCAGGGCGGTGTACGTAGGTCAGCAGGTTGCAGGGCGGTGTACGGAGGTCAGCATGTTGCAGGGCGGTGTACGGAGGTCAGTAGGTTGCAGGGCGGTGTACGGAGGTCAGCAGGTTGCAGGGCGGTGTACGGAGGGCAGCAGGTTGCAGGGCAGTGTACGGAGGGCAGCAGGTTGCAGGGCGGTGTACGTAGGTCAGCAGGTTGCAGGGCGGTGTACGAAGGTCAGCAGGTTGCAGGGCGGTGTACGGAGGTCAGCAGGTTGCAGGGCGGTGTACAAAGGTCAGCAGGTTGCAGGGCGGTGTACGGTGGTCAGCATGTTGCAGGGCGGTGTACGTAGGTCAGCAGGTTGCAGGGCGGTGTACGGAGGTCAGCAAGTTGCAGGGCGGTGTACGGAGGTCAGCATGTTGCAGGGCGGTGTACGGTGCTCAGCAGGTTGCAGGGCGGTGTACGGTGGTCAGCATGTTGCAGGGCAGTGTACGGTGGTCAGCAGGTTGCAGGGCGGTGTACGGAGGTCAGCAGGTTGCAGGGCGGTGTACGGTGGTCAGCATGTTGCAGGGCGGTGTACGGTGGTCAGCAGGTTGCAGGGCGGTGTACGTAGGTCAGCAGGTTGCAGGGCGGTGTACGGAGGTCAGCAGGTTGCAGGGCGGTGTACGGAGGTCAGCAGGTTGCAGGGCGGTGTACGTAGGTCAGCAGGTTGCAGGGCGGTGTACGGTGGTCAGCATGTTGCAGGGCGGTGTACGTAGGTCAGCAGGTTGCAGGGCGGTGTACGGAGGTCAGCAGGTTGCAGGGCGGTGTACGGAGGTCAGCATGTTGCAGGGCGGTGTACGGTGGTCAGCAGGTTGCAGGGCGGTGTACATAGGTCAGCAGGTTGCAGGGCGGTGTACGGTGGTCAGCAGGTTGCAGGGCGGTGTACGGAGGTCAGCAGGTTGCAGGGCGGTGTACGGTGGTCAGCATGTTGCAGGGCGGTGTACGTAGGTCAGCAGGTTGCAGGGCGGTGTACGGTGGTCAGCAGGTTGCAGGGCGGTGTACATAGGTCAGCAGGTTGCAGGGTGGTGTACGGTGGTCAGCAGGTTGCAGGGCGGTGTACGGAGGTCAGCAGGTTGCAGGGCGGTGTACAGAGGTCAGCAGGTTGCAGGGCGGTGTACGGTGGTCAGCAGGTTGCAGGGCGGTGTACGGTGGTCAGCATGTTGCAGGGCGGTGTACGGAGGTAAGCAGGTTGCAGGGCTTTGTACGGAGGTCAGCAGGTTGCAGGGCGGTGTACGGAGGTCAGCAGGTTGCAGGGCGGTGTACAGAGGTCAGCAGGTTGCAGGGCGGTGTACGGAGGTCAGCAGGTTGCAGGGCGGTGTACGGAGGGCAGCAGGTTGCAGGGCAGTGTACAGTGGTCAGCATGTTGCAGGGCGGTGTACGGAGGTCAGCATGTTGCAGGGCAGTGTACGGTGGTCAGCAGGTTGGAGGGCGGTGTACGGAGGTCAGCAGGTTGCAGGGCGGTGTACGGAGGTCAGCAGGTTGCAGGGCGGTGTACGGAGGTCAGCAGGTTGCAGGGCGGTGTACGGAGGGCAGCAGGTTGCAGGGCAGTGTACGGAGGGCAGCAGGTTGCAGGGCGGTGTACGTAGGTCAGCAGGTTGCAGGGCGGTGTACGAAGGTCAGCAGGTTGCAGGGCGGTGTACGGAGGTCAGCAGGTTGCAGGGCGGTGTACAAAGGTCAGCAGGTTGCAGGGCGGTGTACGAAGGTCAGCAGTGTGCAGGGTGGTGTACGGAGGTCAGCAGGTTGCAGGGCGGTGTACGGTGGTCAGCAGGTTGCAGGGCAGTGTACAGTGGTCAGCATGTTGCAGGGCGGTGTACGGAGGTCAGCAGGTTGCAGGGCGGTGTACGGAGGTCAGCAGGTTGCAGGGCGGTGTACGGTGGTCAGCAGGTTGCAGGGCAGTGTACAGTGGTCAGCATGTTGCAGGGCGGTGTACGGAGGTCAGCAGGTTGCAGGGCGGTGTACGGAGGTCAGCAGGTTGCAGGGCGGTGTACGGAGGTCAGCAGGTTGCAGGGCGGTGTACAAAGGTCAGCAGGTTGCAGGGCGGTGTACGAAGGTCAGCAGGTTGCAGGGCAGTGTACGAAGGTCAGCAGGTTGCAGGGCGGTGTACAAAGGTCAGCAGGTTGCAGGGCGGTATACGGAGGTCAGCAGGTTGCAGGGCGGTGTACAAAGGTCAGCAGGTTGCAGGGCGGTGTACGAAGGTCAGCAGGTTGCAGGGCAGTGTACGGAGGTCAGCAGGTTGCAGGGCGGTGTACAAAGGTCAGCAGGTTGCAGGGCGGTATACGGAGGTCAGCAGGTTGCAGGGCGGTGTACGGAGGTCAGCAGGTTGCAGGGCGGTGTACGGAGGTCAGCAGGTTGCAGGGCGGTGTATGGAGGTCAGCAGGTTGCAGGGCAGTGTACATAGGTCAGCAGGTTGCAGGGCAGTGTACGAAGGTCAGCAGGTTGCAGGGCGGTGTACAAAGGTCAGCAGGTTGCAGGGCGGTGTACGAAGGTCAGCAGGTTGCAGGGTGGTGTACGGTGGTCAGCAGGTTGCAGGGCAGTGTACAGGGGTCAGCATGTTGCAGGGCGGTGTACGGTGGTCAGCAGGTTGCAGGGCAGTGTACAGGGGTCAGCATGTTGCAGGGTGGTGTACGGTGGTCAGCAGGTTGCAGGGCAGTGTACGGAGGTCAGCAGGTTGCAGGGCGGTGTACGGTGGTCAGCAGGTTGCAGGGCGGTGTACGGTGGTCAGCAGGTTGCAGGGCGGTGTACGGAGGTCAGCAGGTTGCAGGGCGGTGTACGGGCGGTGTACGGAGGGCAGCAGGTTGCAGGGCGGTGTACGGAGGGCAGCAGGTTGCAGGGCGGTGTACGGAGGTCAGCAGGTTGCAGGGCGGTGTACGGAGGGCAGCAGGTTGCAGGGCGGTGTACGGAGGTCAGCAGGTTGCAGGGCGGTGTATGGAGGGCAGCAGGTTGCAGGGCGGTGTACATCAGCAGTGTTGACTTGTGTGCCACTGTGACCCTTGCTCTCTATTTATAGAGCCACAGCTAGGTCAGTGTTTAGGGACAGTCTATGGGGAGAAGCCAGCACATACCTGGTCCTGCTGGCCAGCCGAGTTCAATCCCCAGGCTGTAAATACTGAATTCTACAGCTCCCAGCAACTCCTTCCCCCACAGCATCCCCAACATGCAGGCAGCATGGCATAGCGCGGGATCAGAGCAGCAGTGACGCTTACGGCCCCGCCCACTCATTCCTCCTGGAGAAACATAGCGGCTTGCTGCCTGTCTCCCTACAGCGTGCATGTGCCGAGATGATCCGCCGATATGCATAGCGTCATGACACACTGTGTGTGTCATGACGGGGGGGGGGGGGGTGACAGAGCGGCCTGGGGGCGGGGCAAAAAACAATTTTCGGGACAAATGCTGGGACAATAAAAAATCGGGACATAGGTCGGATTTTCGGGATTGTCCCGGCAAATCTGTGACTATTGGCAAGTATGAGTGAGTTTAATTACCACCTTAATCAGCCACAGAACCTGTGTAATTAATATGTGTTCGGGTTTAAAGGAATGAGGTGGCAACCCTATACACACACCCATTTCATTCCCCTTATTACCCACATATCTACCCCAGACCCCCATCACCACCATTCCATCCCCCTAATCCCCTATAGCACCAATTTCCCCAATCCTACTTCCGGTGTGATCACAGAGCCACCATTTTGGAAAGTAGAGAAGAATGCATTGGCTTCAACAAGATGGCGGCCGCAGACATCCCAGAATAATAGCTTCTCCGAAACAGCAAGTTCTTCTTTTTTTTAATAATCAAAATGTTTTATTATTTCCATTTTACAATACAACAATCTTCATACATTGTTACAAACAAAAAAGAAAAACCCCTCCTCACCCACCCCAGCCCTTTATTACATTACATCTTCTACTACCACATTCGCTTAAATCTTATCCCCCCCCCCTTTCCTTCCAAACCACTTGGTAATCCTGTAGTTACTCCTTCCCCTTCCTCTCTTTGTGCAAGAAGACCTCTTACCCTTCGTGAGAAGAAAAAAAAAAGGGGGGGGGACATAAAGGTGCATAAGTTTACATAATTGGATAAAAAGTGTACGTGTTTATCAATTTGTATTTGTGTATGAGGCCCTCATTGGCCAAACTATTCTAGTAAGTGTTATTACCCTTTACCCATCAAAACACCAGAAAACCGAGCATAGGGAAAAAAAACTAAAAAAACCCAAGCTTATGTGGTTCCCTCCCCCACCTCAAAAAAAAAAAAAAAACCCACCCCAAACCCCGTGTTTATCATTATATTTAATTTGGGAGGAGGCCCTCTATGGCCAAACTATAAGTGTTGTTACCCTTTACCCATCGTATTAAAAAAAACAAAACCCGTGTTCAACAAGTTCTTCTCCTATTGCTTGTAAACTAAGCAGATCCTCAAGGAAATAATGTTTGCTGTGGATGTGAGACATTGTGCTCCTTCCCGGCCCGGATTGCATTGGGGAAATATAATATTCTATGCGGGTCCTTTAGAGGGAGTCATATCAGGTACAGCCACCAGATGGCAGCATTTTACTATCATATAGTGTGCTACCACATTCATCCACAAGGCGGCGACAGAGTAACCAGTTATATTCGATGTATAGAATGTATAGAAAATCAGTGTGAGCGTTACCAGGTTCAGCCAGTAGGTGACAGCATAGTGTTTGCATGAGATACAGCGCATGCCCAGTCTGCCGCCATTATATGTGAGATAATTGATTTGTTCTTCAGGAAAATGGCGGTAAGGAGGACTTCTGCTTAATGTACTGCATGACCAGAGCAGCTGCCATTATAACGAGCGGAATAATACTCTGGTCTTCGGTAATATGGCGGCCGTCCCGGACATTTTCCTCATACAGTTAGTTTATCCTGTCAGGCTCTGCTGCCGCTGTTTTGTAGAATTTAGATGGAGCACCAATCACTGTGCGGTGGGCGTGACCATGTCCGCGCGGCCGTGGTTTACAAAGGCGGGGAAAGTGGCCAGGCTCCGCCCCCACCTATCTAATTGGATAGTTTATAATGTTTCTGAGACTTGGAGTCGGAAATGATTTTGTTATATAAAAAATGACACGAATGGAGATTACTTCACATAATGACCCCGAAGCTATGAGAAGTGGGCTCTATAGGACGACTAGTCCGCCATTTTTTTTTAGGACCAGTGTTTCGTCTGATTAGGCCACCCGGCAGAATGTGATGGCGGCGACGGAAGTGACGTTCCGTCGCCGCCATCTTGCTACACCCAACACTCCTCCATAGTATGGATGCACTGAGAAGGGGGAAAGCGGACATCTTTCTACACCCACCGAAGTCTTACATTTCCCAATTATATTTACCACTAATCTGATCTGATAGAGTGATATACAAGAGTTAGAAATCTGACACATTGTTTTGAAGTTACATTTTTTTAAGCAGCGGCAAGCCTGCTGATCTGACAGAACAGCGCTGCTTTTAAAAATTAGAACAAGGTCAGGGATTTCTAAGTCCCGTATATCACTATATAAAATCAGATTAGAGGCAAATATAATTGTGAAATGTTGGACATCGGTGGGTGTAGAAAGATGTCCGCTCGCCGCCTTCTGACTATAGATGCTTGTGGGGGTGGATTCCTCAAATGGGCGTATGTTTGAGGGGCGTATTTACACAACTGAAGGGCGGGTTTAGCAATGTTGATGGGCGGGTTTGGTGGATCTATTTATTCACCAAACACAATATATTGTAACGTTGAACTAGCCGCCCTTATCAGCGCCCCAGCTGTGGGCATCGTGTAGGCACAGCGCCCCCTATAGAGTTGTACGAGGCTCGGGAGCGTGCGGAGAATGTGGTATGAAGTGCGCAGGCGCCGTGTACAGCCGTTTATCTTCGGAGACTTTCGGCGTCTCCTTTGTGCGCCTGCGCAGTACATAGTACAGTGCCGTGCCGTGTTCTGCCGAGAAAGTTCCGCTCGGCGGATAAGTTCCCCCCTCTACTGCGCCTGCGCAGTAGGATCCGGCGGAAATAGCCGAAGCGGAACAGCTGAAAATCAGCTGTACACGGCGCCTGTAAGAGGGCCCCTCACGGGCTCGCTTCACTCGCCATGCTTCGGGCACGTCCTCGCTGCGCTCGGCACTTTTAGATTCCCCCTCTAGGTCCACTTGGATGGTGGGGAAGGAACCTGGACCCAGAGCGCAGGCGCCGTGTACAGCTGATTGAAGCGTTTGAGCTTCGGCTATCTCCGGCGACTGACAGTAGTACGTACTGCGCAGGCGCTGCGCCTGCGCAGTACAGGGGGGGAACTTATCCGCCGAGGGAACTTTCTCGGCAAGACACCGGGCCTCGCTCTCCTCCTCGCTCTCCTGATGAAGTACCAAGATGCGCCGTCCATTCAAAAATGGCGTCTGGTGGCATTACGTCACTTACTCACTGCGCATGCGCCCGCCTAGCCGGAAAAGGCCGAGTGTGTACGAGCCCGGTGTAACAACATATTCGGCGACCCATCGCAGTTTTCTACAGAGGTGACGTTCCGTCGCCGCCATCTTGCTACACCCCACTCTCGTCCACAGTAGGGATACACTAAGAAGGGGGAAAGCGGACATCTTGTTACACCCACCAAAATTCAATATCTAAGCAGTCAGACGGAGTTGTACGTCTCGTATTTCACTATAGAAACTGACTTTACTGTTATAAATACGTGTAAAATGCAAAACTCCGGGGCGGGTCTATTACTGTCATATGGTGGTAAGGGGCGGGTCTATTACTGTCATATGGTGGTAAGGGGCAGGTCTATTACTGTCATATGGTGGTAAGGGGCGGGTCTATTACTGTCATATGGTGGTAAGGGGCGGGTCTATTACTGTCATATGGTGGTAAGGGGCGGGTCTATTACTGTCATATGGTGGTAAGGGGTGGGTCTATTACTGTCATATGGTGGTAAGGGGCGGGTCTATTACTGTCATATCGTGGTAAGGGGCGGGTCTATTACTGTCATATGGTGGTAAGGGGCGGTTCTATTACTGTCATATGGTGGTAAGGGGCGGGTCTATTACTGTCATATGGTGGTAAGTGGCGGGTCTATTACTGTCATATGGTGGTAAGGGGCGGGTCTATTACTGTCATATGGTGGTAAGGGGCGGGTCTATTACTGTCATATGGTGGTAAGGGGCGGGTCTATTACTGTCATATGGTGGTAAGGGGCGGATCTATTACTGTCATATGGTGGTAAGGGGCGGGTCTAATACTGTTATATGGTGGTAAGGGGCGGGTCTAATACTGTTATATGGTGGTAAGGGGCGGGTCTAATAAGGGGCGGGTCTAATACTGTTATATGGTGGTAAGGGGCGGGTCTAATACTGTTATATGGTGGTAAGGGGCGGGTCTAATACTGTTATATGGTGGTAAGGGGCGGGTCTATTACTGTTATATGGTGGTAAGGGGCGGGTCTATTACTGTTATATGGTGGTAAGGGGCGGGTCTATTACTATTATATGGTGGTAAGGGGCGGGTCTAATACTGTCATATCGTGGTAAGGGGCGGGTCTATTACTGTCATATGGTGGTAAGGGGCGGTTCTATTACTGTCATATGGTGGTAAGGGGCGGGTCTATTACTGTCATATGGTGGTAAGGGGCGGGTCTATTACTGTGATATGGTGGTAAGGGGCGGGTCTATTACTGTGATATGGTGGTAAGGGGCGGGTCTATTACTGTCATATGGTGGTAAGGGGCGGGTCTATTACTGTCATATGGTGGTAAGGGGCGGGTCTATTACTGTTATATGGTGGTAAGGGGCGGGTCTAATACTGTTATATGGTGGTAAGGGGCGGGTCTATTACTGTTATATGGTGGTAAGGGGCGGGTCTAATACTGTTATATGGTGGTAAGGGGCGGGTCTAATACTGTTATATGGTGGTAAGGGGCGGGTCTAATACTGTTATATGGTGGTAAGGGGCGGGTCTATTACTGTTATATGGTGGTAAGGGGCGGGTCTAATACTGTTATATGGTGGTAAGGGGCGGATCTATTACTGTTATATGGTGGTAAGGGGCGGGTCTATTGCTGTCATATGGTGGTAAGGGGCGGGTCTATTACTGTCATATAGTGGTAAGGGGCGGGTCTATTACTGTCATATGCTGGTAAGGGGCGGGTCTATTACTGTCATATGGTGGTAAGGGGCGGGTCTATTACTGTCATATGGTGGTAAGGGGCGGGTCTATTACTGTCATATGGTGGTAAGGGGCGGATCTATTACTGTCATATGGTGGTAAGGGGCGGGTCTATTACTGTCATATGGTGGTAAGGGGCGGGTCTAATACTGTTATATGGTGGTAAGGGGCGGGTCTAATACTGTTATATGGTGGTAAGGGGCGGGTCTAATACTGTTATATGGTGGTAAGGGGCGGGTCTAATACTGTTATATGGTGGTAAGGGGCGGGTCTAATACTGTTATATGGTGGTAAGGGGCGGGTCTATTACTGTTATATGGTGGTAAGGGGCGGGTCTATTACTGTTATATGGTGGTAAGGGGCGGGTCTATTACTATTATATGGTGGTAAGGGGCGGGTCTAATACTGTCATATCGTGGTAAGGGGCGGGTCTATTACTGTCATATGGTGGTAAGGGGCGGTTCTATTACTGTCATATGGTGGTAAGGGGCGGGTCTATTACTGTCATATGGTGGTAAGGGGCGGGTCTATTACTGTCATATGGTGGTAAGGGGCGGGTCTATTACTGTGATATGGTGGTAAGGGGCGGGTCTATTACTGTCATATGGTGGTAAGGGGCGGGTCTAATACTGTTATATGGTGGTAAGGGGCGGGTCTATTACTGTCATATGGTGGTAAGGGGCGGGTCTATTACTGTCATATGGTGGTAAGGGGCGGGTCTATTACTGTCATATGGTGGTAAGGGGCGGATCTATTACTGTCATATGGTGGTAAGGGGCGGGTCTAATACTGTTATATGGTGGTAAGGGGCGGGTCTAATACTGTTATATGGTGGTAAGGGGCGGGTCTATTACTGTCATATGGTGGTAAGGGGCGGGTCTAATACTGTTATATGGTGGTAAGGGGCGGGTCTAATACTGTTATATGGTGGTAAGGGGAGGGTCTATTACTGTCATATGGTGGTAAGGGGCGGATCTATTACTGTCATATGGTGGTAAGGGGCGGGTCTAATACTGTTATATGGTGGTAAGGGGCGGGTCTATTACTGTCATATGGTGGTAAGGGGCGGGTCTAATACTGTTATATGGTGGTAAGGGGCGGGTCTATTACTGTCATATGGTGGTAAGGGGTGGGTCTATTACTGTCATATGGTGGTACGGGGCGGGTCTATTACTGTCATATGGTGGTAAGGGGCGGGTCTATTACTGTCATATGGTGGTAAGGGGCGGGTCTATTACTGTCATATGGTGGTAAGGGGCGGGTCTATTACTGTCATATGGTGGTAAGGGGCGGGTCTATTACTGTTATATGGTGGTAAGGGGCGGGTCTATTACTGTCATATGGTGGTAAGGGGCGGGTCTATTACTGTCATATGGTGGTAAGGGGCGGGTCTATTACTGTCATATGGTGGTAAGGGGCGGGTCTATTACTGTTATATGGTGGTAAGGGGCGGGTCTATTACTGTCATATGGTGGTAAGGGGCGGGTCTATTACTGTCATATGGTGGTAAGGGGCGGGTCTAATACTGTTATATGGTGGTAAGGGGCGGGTCTAATACTGTTATATGGTGGTAAGGGGCGGGTCTAATACTGTTATATGGTGGTAAGGGGCGGGTCTAATACTGTTATATGGTGGTAAGGGGCGGGTCTATTACTGTCATATGGTGGTAAGGGGCGGGTCTATTACTGTCATATGGTGGTAAGGGGCGGGTCTATTACTGTCATATGGTGGTAAGGGGCGGGTCTAATACTGTTATATGGTGGTAAGGGGCGGGTCTAATACTGTTATATGGTGGTAAGGGGCGGGTCTATTACTGTTATATGGTGGTAAGGGGCGGGTCTAATACTGTTATATGGTGGTAAGGGGCGGGTCTATTACTGTCATATGGTGGTAAGGGGCGGGTCTATTACTGTCATATGGTGGTAAGGGGCGGGTCTATTACTGTCATATGGTGGTAAGGGGCGGGTCTATTACTGTCATATGGTGGTAAGGGGCGGGTCTATTACTGTCATATGGTGGTAAGGGGCGGGTCTATTACTGTCATATGGTGGTAAGGGGCGGGTCTATTACTGTCATATGGTGGTAAGGGGCGGGTCTAATACTGTTATATGGTGGTAAGGGGCGGGTCTAATACTGTTATATGGTGGTAAGGGGCGGGTCTATTACTGTCATATGGTGGTAAGGGGCGGGTCTAATACTGTTATATGGTGGTAAGGGGCGGGTCTATTACTGTCATATGGTGGTAAGGGGTGGGTCTATTACTGTCATATGGTGGTAAGGGGCGGGTCTATTACTGTCATATGGTGGTAAGGGGCGGGTCTATTACTGTCATATGGTGGTAAGGGGCGGGTCTATTACTGTCATATGGTGGTAAGGGGCGGGTCTATTACTGTCATATGGTGGTAAGGGGCGGGTCTATTACTGTCATATGGTGGTAAGGGGCGGGTCTATTACTGTTATATGGTGGTAAGGGGCGGGTCTATTACTGTCATATGGTGGTAAGGGGCGGGTCTATTACTGTCATATGGTGGTAAGGGGCGGGTCTATTACTGTCATATGGTGGTAAGGGGCGGGTCTATTACTGTTATATGGTGGTAAGGGGCGGGTCTATTACTGTCATATGGTGGTAAGGGGCGGGTCTATTACTGTCATATGGTGGTAAGGGGCGGGTCTAATACTGTTATATGGTGGTAAGGGGCGGGTCTAATACTGTTATATGGTGGTAAGGGGCGGGTCTAATACTGTTATATGGTGGTAAGGGGCGGGTCTAATACTGTTATATGGTGGTAAGGGGCGGGTCTATTACTGTCATATGGTGGTAAGGGGCGGGTCTATTACTGTCATATGGTGGTAAGGGGCGGATCTATTACTGTCATATGGTGGTAAGGGGCGGGTCTAATACTGTTATATGGTGGTAAGGGGCGGGTCTATCATAGGCGTGCTGCCGGGTGTGCCTGGGCACACCCTAATCACCCCGTGCTGTGTCCAGAGATTTGCCCCAAAATGCTGCATCCAAGAGAGTGTGTGGCCCGCGCTGCCTGTGAAACAGTTTCACAGGCAGCAGAGTGTGAGAATTGCCACAGCTGTTCAGTGTATGAAACTGTCAGATAATGACACTGCATGCAGGGAGAGACACCAGCTGTCAAAATGTCAAGGAGATGTCGGGGGTGGGCGGGACAGAACGGCCATCAAACACCAGCCAATGGGATGGGGTCTGGGCGGGCCACTACATTTATGTGGCCCCGCCCCCTCTCTGAAGCAGCTCAAACATTGGCTTGTGTTTATAGCGCTTGGTCCCGCCCACTCCCGACATCGCGGCTGAGCTGTAAGTCATCACAAGCGCCAACACCAGCCAATGATTGGGCTGCTTCAGAGAGGGGGCGGAGCCAGAGAAATGTAGCGGCCCGCCCAGACCCATCCTATTGGCTGGTGTTTGGTAACTATTCAGTCCCGCCCACCACCAGCATCACCGCTGACTTTTAACAGCTGGTGTCTCTCCCTACATGCAGTGTCATTATCTGACAGTTTCATACACTGAACAGCTCTAACAATTCTCACGATCTCCTGAATGTGAAACTCCCCATCTCTCCTATCTGTGCCACCCAATGCTGCCTATCAGTGCCAACCAATGCTGCCAATCAGTGCCAACTAATGCTGCCATTCAGTGCCAACCAATGCTGCCAATCAGTGCCAACCAATGCTGCCAATCAGTGCCAACCAATGCTGTCTATCAGTGCCAACTAATGCTGCCAATCAGTGCCAACCAATGCTGCCAATCAGTGCCAACCAATGCTGTCTATCAGTGCCAACCAATGCTGCCAATCAGTGCCAACCAATGCTGCCAATCAGTGCCAACCAGTACTGCCTATCAGTGCCAACCAGTACTGCCTATCAGTGCCAACCAGTACTGCCTATCTGTGCCAGTGCTGCTTATCAGTGCCAACCAATTCTGCCTATCAGTGCCAACCATTGTAAACCAGTGCTGCCTATCAGTGCAAACCAGTGTCGCCTATCAGTGCCAACCAATGTTGCCTATCAGTGCCAGTGCTGCTTATCAGTGCCAACCTATTCTGCCTATCAGTGCCAACCATTGTAAACCAGTGCTGCCTATCAGTGCCAACCAATGTTGCCTATCAGTGCCAGTGCTGCTTATCAGTGCCAACCAATGCTGCCTATCAGTGCCAGTGCTGCTTATCAGTGCCAACCAATGTTGCCTATCAATGCCAACCAGCACTGCCTATCTGTGCTAGTGCTGCTTATCAGTGCCAACCAATTCTGCCTATCAGTGCCAACCAGTGCTGCCTATCAGTGCAAACCAGTGCTGCCTATCAGTGCCAACCAATGCTGCCTATCAGCGCCAACCAATGCTGTAAATCAGTGCCAACCAATGCTGTCAATCAGTGCCAACCAATGCTGCCTATCAGTGCTGCCTATCAGTGCCCATAAGTGCTGCCCATCAGTGCTGCCAATCAGTGCCCATCAGTGCTGAATATCAGTGCCCATCAGTGCTGCCTATCAGTGCCAATCAGTGCTGACAATTAGTGCCCATCAGTGCTGCCAATCAGTGCCAACCAATGCTGCCTATCAGTGCCAACAAATGCTGCCAATCAGTGCCAACAAATGCTGCCAATCAGTGCCAACCAATGCTGCCAATCAGTGCCAACCAATGCTGCCTATCAGTGCCAACCAGTACTGCCTATCAGTGCCAACCAGTACTGCCTATCCGTGCCAGTGCTGCTTATCAGTGCCAACCAATTCTGCCTATCAGTGCCAACCATTGCAAACCAGTGCTGCCTATCAGTGCCAACCAATGCTGCCTATCAGTGCCAGTGCTGCTTATCAGTGCCAACCAATGCTGCCTATCAGTGCCAGCCAGTACTGCCTATCTGTGCCAGTGCTGCTTATCAGTGCCAACCAATTCTGCCTATCAGTGCAAACCAGTGCTGCCTATCAGTGCCAACCAATGCTGCCTATCAGTGCCAACCAATGCTGCCTATCAGTGCTGCATATCAGTGCCCATCGGTGCTGCCTATCAGTGCCAATCAGATGCCCATAAGTGCTGCCCATTAGTGCTGCCAATCAGTGCACATCAGTGCTGCATATCAGTGCCCATCCGTGCTGCATATCAGTGCCCATCAGTGCTGCATATCAGTGCCCATCAGTGCTGCATATCAGTGCCCATCAGTGCTGCCTATCATTGCCCATCAGTGCTGCCTATCAGTGCCCATCAGTGCTGACAATTAGTGTCCATCAGTGCTGCCTATCAGTGCCACCTACCAGTGCCCATTAGTGCTGCCAATCAGTGCCCATAAGTGCTACCAATAAGAGCTCATCAGTGATGCATATAAGTGCACATCAGTGCCACCTATCAGTGCCCATTAGTGCCAATCAGTGCTGCCTATCAGTGCCACCTATCAGTGCACATCAGTGCTACCAATTAGTGCCCATCAACGCTGCCAATCAGTGCAGCCTATTAGTGCCCATCAGTGCTGCCTATCAGTGCCCATCAGTGCTGCCTTAGCAGGGATGGTGGAAACCCCTCTACAGATAATTGCAAAACAAATTACCTTCGAGTGCAACAACTTTTTAGTTGGGAGGTTCACACCATTATAGCACTTTGGATTGTTTATTTTTTAGAGTGTTACCCTTAATTGTATATGTTTTAGTTACAGTTATAATGTGAATTATTGCACTTGAAGTTAATTTCCCACCACCCCTGCTAAGTCCATGTCTTTATGGACCTTGCTTTGTGCACTGGTGTGCAGTCATGTTGGAAGGGGTCATCCCCAAACTGTTCCCTCAAAGTTGAGAGCATGAAATTGTCCAAAATGTCTTGGTATGCTGACGCCTTAAGAGTTCCCTTCACTGGAACTAAGGGGCCAAGCCCAACCCCTGAAAAACAACTCCCCACACCATAATCCCCCCTCCCCCCACACCATAATCCCCCCTCCATCAAATGATTTGGACCAGTGCACAAAGCAAGGTCCATAAAGACATGGATGAGCGAGTTTGGGGTGGAGGAACTTGACTGACCTGCAAAGAGTCCTGACCTCAACCTGATAGAAGACCCTTGGGATGAATTCGAGTGGGGACTGCGAGCCAGGCCTTCTTGTCCAACATCAGCGCCTGACCTCACAAATGCTCTTCTGGAAGAATGGTCAAACATTCCCATAGACACCCTCCTAAACCTTGTGGACAGCCTTCCTAGAAGAGTTGAAGCTTTTATAGCTGCAAAGGGTGGGCCAACTCAATATTGAACCCTATGGACTAAGACGGCATTAAAGTTCATGTGCGTGTAAAGGCAGGCGTCCCAATACTTTTGACTATATATATATATATATATATATATATATATATATATATATATATATATATGTGTGCTTGAGCTTTGGGGTGCACACCCTAATGCAATAGGCTGCGCACGCCTATGGGTCTAATACTGTTATATGGTGGTAAGGGGCGGGTCTATTACTGTTATATGGTGGTAAGGGGCGGGTCTAATACTGTTATATGGTGGTAAGGGGCGGGTCTATTACTGTCATATGGTGGTAAGGGGCGGGTCTATTACTGTCATATGGTGGTAAGGGGCGGGTCTATTACTGTCATATGGTGGTAAGGGGCGGGTCTAATACTGTTATATGGTGGTAAGGGGCGGGTCTAATACTGTTATATCGTGGTAAGGGGCGGGTCTATTACTGTTATATGGTGGTAAGGGGCGGGTCTATTACTGTCATATGGTGGTAAGGGGCGGGTCTATTACTGTCATATGGTGGTAAGGGGTAGGTCTATTACTGTCATATGGTGGTAAGGGGCGGGTCTATTACTGTCATATGGTGGTAAGGGGCGGGTCTATTACTGTCATATGGTGGTAAGGGGCGGGTCTATTACTGTCATATGGTGGTAAGGGGCGGGTCTATTACTGTCATATGGTGGTAAGGGGCGGGTCTATTACTGTCATATGGTGGTAAGGGGCGGGTCTATTACTGTCATATGGTGGTGAGGGGCGGGTCTAATACTGTTATATCGTGGTAAGGGGCGGGTCTATTACTGTCATAACGTGGTAAGGGGCGGGTCTGTTACTGTCATATGGTGGTAAGGGGCGGGTGTATTACTGTCATATGGTGGTAAGGGGCGGGTCTATTACTGTTATATGGTGGTAAGGGGTGGGTCTATTACTGTCATATGGTGGTAAGGGGCGGGTCTATTACTGTCATATGGTGGTAAGGGGCGGTTCTATTACTGTCATATGGTGGTAAGGGGCGGGTCTAATACTGTTATATGGTGGTAAGGGGCGGGTCTAATATTGTTATATGGTGGTAAGGGGCGGGTCTATTACTTTTATATGGTGGTAAGGGGCGGGTCTATTACTGTCATATGGTGGTAAGGGGCGGGTCTATTACTGTCATATGGTGGTAAGGGGCGGGTCTAATACTGTTATATCGTGGTAAGGGGCGGGTCTATTACTGTCATAACGTGGTAAGGGGCGGGTCTGTTACTGTCATATGGTGGTAAGGGGCGGGTGTATTACTGTCATATGGTGGTAAGGGGCGGGTCTATTACTGTTATATGGTGGTAAGGGGCGGGTCTAATACTGTTATATGGTGGTAAGGGGCGGGTCTAATACTGTTATATGGTGGTAAGGGGCGGGTCTATTACTGTTATATGGTGGTAAGGGGCGGGTCTAATACTGTTATATGGTGGTAAGGGGCGGGTCTATTACTGTCATATGGTAGTAAGGGGCGGGTCTATTACTGTCATATGGTGGTAAGGGGCGGGTCTATTACTGTCATATGGTGGTAAGGGGCGGATCTATTACTGTCATATGGTGGTAAGGGGCGGGTCTAATACTGTTATATCGTGGTAAGGGGCGGGTCTATTACTGTCATAACGTGGTAAGGGGCGGGTCTATTACTGTTATATGGTGGTAAGGGGCGGGTCTAATACTGTTATATGGTGGTAAGGGGCGGGTCTATTACTGTCATATGGTGGTAAGGGGCGGGTCTATTACTGTCATATGGTGGTAAGGGGCGGGTCTATTACTGTTATATGGTGGTAAGGGGCGGGTCTAATACTGTTATATGGTGGTAAGGGGCGGGTCTAATACTGTTATATGGTGGTAAGGGGCGGGTCTAATACTGTTATATGGTGGTAAGGGGCGGGTCTATTACTGTTATATGGTGGTAAGGGGCGGGTCTATTACTGTTATATGGTGGTAAGGGGCGGGTCTATTACTGTCATATGGTGGTAAGGGGCGGGTCTATTACTGTCATATGGTGGTAAGGGGCGGGTGTATTACTGTCATATGGTGGTAAGGGGCGGGTCTATTACTGTCATATGGTGGTAAGGGGCGGGTCTATTACTGTCATATGGTGGTAAGGGGTGGGTCTATTACTGTCATATGGTGGTAAGGGGCGGGTCTATTACTGTTATATGGTGGTAAGGGGCGGGTCTATTACTGTCATATGGTGGTAAGGGGCGGGTCTATTACTGTCATATGGTGGTAAGGGGCGGGTCTAATACTGTTATATGGTGGTAAGGGGCGGGTCTAATACTGTTATATCGTGGTAAGGGGCGGGTCTATTACTGTCATAACGTGGTAAGGGGCGGGTCTATTACTGTTATATGGTGGTAAGGGGCGGGTCTAATACTGTTATATGGTGGTAAAGGGCGGGTCTATTACTTTTATATGGTGGTAAGGGGCGGGTCTATTACTGTCATATGGTGGTAAGGGGCGGGTCTATTACTGTCATATGGTGGTAAGGGGCGGGTCTATTACTGTCATATGGTGGTAAGGGGCGGGTGTATTACTGTCATATGGTGGTAAGGGGCGGGTCTATTACTGTTATATGGTGGTAAGGGGCGGGTCTATTACTGTCATATGGTGGTAAGGGGTGGGTCTATTACTGTCATATGGTGGTAAGGGGCGGGTCTATTACTGTCATATGGTGGTAAGGGGCGGGTCTATTACTGTCATATGGTGGTAAGGGGCGGGTCTATTACTGTCATATGGTGGTAAGGGGCGGGTGTATTACTGTCATATGGTGGTAAGGGGCGGGTCTATTACTGTTATATGGTGGTAAGGGGCGGGTCTAATACTGTTATATGGTGGTAAGGGGCGGGTCTATTACTGTCATATGGTGGTAAGGGGCGGGTCTAATACTGTTATATGGTGGTAAAGGGCGGGTCTATTACTTTTATATGGTGGTAAGGGGCGGGTCTATTACTGTCATATGGTGGTAAGGGGCGGGTCTATTACTGTCATATGGTGGTAAGGGGCGGGTCTAATACTGTTATATGGTGGTAAGGGGCGGGTCTATTACTGTTATATGGTGGTAAGGGGCGGGTCTAATACTGTTATATGGTGGTAAGGGGCGGGTCTATTACTGTCATATGGTGGTAAGGGGCGGGTCTATTACTGTCATATGGTGGTAAGGGGCGGGTCTATTACTGTCATATGGTGGTAAGGGGCGGGTCTATTACTGTCATATGGTGGTAAGGGGCGGGTCTAATACTGTTATATGGTGGTAAGGGGCGGGTCTAATACTGTTATATGGTGGTAAGGGGCGGGTCTAATACTGTTATATGGTGGTAAGGGGCGGGTCTAATACTGTTATATGGTGGTAAGGGGCGGGTCTATTACTGTCATATGGTGGTAAGGGGCGGGTCTATTACTGTTATATGGTGGTAAGGGGCGGGTGTATTACTGTCATATGGTGGTAAGGGGCGGGTCTATTACTGTTATATGGTGGTAAGGGGCGGGTCTATTACTGTCATATGGTGGTAAGGGGCAGGTCTAATACTGTTATATGGTGGTAAGGGGCGGGTCTATTACTGTCATATGGTGGTAAGGGGCGGGTCTATTACTGTCATATGGTGGTAAGGGGCGGGTCTATTACTGTCATATGGTGGTAAGGGGCGGGTCTATTACTGTTATATGGTGGTAAGGGGCGGGTGTATTACTGTCATATGGTGGTAAGGGGCGGGTCTATTACTGTTATATGGTGGTAAGGGGCGGGTCTATTACTGTCATATGGTGGTAAGGGGCAGGTCTAATACTGTTATATGGTGGTAAGGGGCGGGTCTATTACTGTCATATGGTGGTAAGGGGCGGGTCTAATACTGTTATATGGTGGTAAGGGGCGGGTCTATTACTGTCATAACGTGGTAAAGGGCCGGTCTATTACTGTTATATGGTGGTAAGGGGCGGGTCTATTACTGTCATATGGTGGTAAGGGGCGGGTCTATTACTGTCATATGGTGGTAAGGGGCGGGTCTATTACTGTTATATGGTGGTAAGGGGCGGGTCTATTACTGTTATATGGTGGTAAGGGGCGGTTCTATTACTGTCATATGGTGGTAAGGGGCGGGTCTATTACTGTTATATGGTGGTAAGGGGCGGGTCTATTACTGTTATATGGTGGTAAGGGGCGGGTCTAATACTGTTATATGGTGGTAAGGGGCGGGTCTATTACTGTCATATGGTGGTAAGGGGCGGATCTATTACTGTCATATCGTGGTAAGGGCGGGTCTATTACTATTATATGGTGGTAAGGGGCGGGTCTATTACTGTCATATGGTGGTAAGGGGCGGCTCTATTACTGTCATATCGTGGTAAGGGGCGGGTCTATTACTATTATATGGTGGTAAGGGGCGGGTCTATTACTATTATATGGTGGTAAGGGGCGGGTCTATTTCTATTATATGGTGGTAAGGGGCGGGTCTATTACTGTCATATGGTGGTAAGGGACGGGTCTATTACTATTATATGGTGGTAAGGGGCGGGTCTATTTCTATTATATGGTGGTAAGGGGCGGGTCTATTACTGTCATATGGTGGTAAGGGGCGGGTCTATTACTGTCATATGGTGGTAAGGGGCGGGTCTATTACTATTATATGGTGGTAAGGGGCGGGTCTATTTCTATTATATGGTGGTAAGGGGCGGGTCTATTACTGTCATATGGTGGTAAGGGGCGGGTCTATTACTGTCATATGGTGGTAAGGGGCGGGTCTATTTCTATTATATGGTGGTAAGGGGCGGGTCTATTACTGTCATATGGTGGTAAGGGGTGGGTCTATTACTATTATATGGTGGTAAGGGGCGGGTCTATTTCTATTATATGGTGGTAAGGGGCGGGTCTATTACTGTCATATGGTGGTAAGGGGCGGGTGCTACAGAAGAGGTTGAATATTAAATTAAAGGGCAGAGCTGTTTACACGAGCATCGGGAGCGTCTGTTAGAATGTGGTGTTCATTGCACAGGCTCATGATCATTGCGCAGGCTCGTGGTGTTCATTGCGCAGGCTCCTGGTGTTCATTGCGCAGGCTCGTGGTGTTCATTGCGCAGGCTCGTGGTGTTCATTGCGCAGGCTCGTGGTGTTCATTGCGCAGGCTCATGATGTTCATTGCGCAGGCTCGTGGTGTTCATTGCGCAGGCTCGTGGTGTTCATTGCGCAGGCTCATGATGTTCATTGCGCAGGCTCGTGGTGTTCATTGTGCAGGCACGGTGTACAGCTGACTCTCAGCTGTGTATGTTCGGTTATTTTCGGCGGTTCTCCACCGGGGGAACATTTTCGGCATGCTTTGTACCGTGCAAGGGCTGCGCCTGCGCAGTACAGGGGGGTCCTTATCCGCCGGGTTCACTCACAGCTCTTTATATTCGGCATAGTAGATTGTACTGCGCAGTACGGGGGGAACTTCCTCACAACACTCCAGTGTCCCCCGGGGGATAAGGACCCCCCTGTACTGAGCAGTAGGAGGCGGTGGAAATAGCGGAATAGAATAGAGATCAGCTGTACACGGCGCCTGTAGTCGGGCCCCTCGCTGCGCTCTAGCGGAATAGAATAGAGATCAGATGTACACGACGCCTGTAGTCGGGCCCCTCGCTGCGCTCTAGTGGAATAGAATAGAGATCAGATGTACACGGCGCATGTAGTCGGGCCCCTCGCTGCGCTCTAGCGGAATAGAATAGAGATCAGCTGTACACGGCGCCTGTAGTCGGGCCCCTCGCTGCGCTCTAGCGGAATAGAATAGAGATCAGATGTACACGGCTCCTGTAGTCGGGCCCCTCGCTGCGCTCTAGTGGAATAGAATAGAGATCAGATGTACACGGCGCATGTAGTCGGGCCCCTCGCTGTGCTCTAGTGGAATAGAATAGAGATCAGCTGTACACGGCGCCTGTAGTCGGGCCCCTCGCTGCGCTCTAGCGGAATAGAATAGAAATCAGCTGTACACGGCGCCTGTAGTCGGGCCCCTCGCTGCGCTCTAGCGGAATAGAATAGAGATCAGCTGTACACGACGCCTGTAGTCGGGCCCCTCGCTGCGCTCTAGCGGAATAGAATAGAGATCAGCTGTACACGGCGCCTGTAGTCGGGCCCCTCGCTGCGCTCTAGCGGAATAGAATAGAGATCAGCTGTACACGGCGCCTGTAGTCGGGCCCCTCGCTGCGCTCTAGTGGAATAGAATAGAGATCAGCTGTACACGGCGCCTGTAGTCGGGCCCCTCGCTGCGCTCTAGCGGAATAGAATAGAGATCAGCTGTACACGGCGCCTGTAGTCGGGCCCCTCGCTGCGCTCTAGCGGAATAGAATAGAGATCAGCTGTACACGGCGCCTGTAGTCGGGCCCCTCGCTGCGCTCTAGCGGAATAGAATAGAGATCAGCTGTACACGACGCCTGTAGTCGGGCCCCTCGCTGCGCTCTAGCGGAATAGAATAGAGATCAGCTGTACACGGCGCCTGTAGTCGGGCCCCTCGCTGCGCTCTAGCGGAATAGAATAGAGATCAGCTGTACACGGCGCCTGTAGTCGGGCCCCTCGCTTCGCTCTAGCGGAATAGAATAGAGATCAGCTGTACACGGCGCCTGTAGTCGGGCCCCTCGCTGCGCTCTAGCGGAATAGAATAGAGATCAGATGTACACGGCGCTTGTAGTCGGGCCCCTCGCTGCACTCTAGCGGAATAGAATAGAGATCAGCTGTACACGGCGCCTGTAGTCGGGCCCCTCGCTGCGCTCTAGCGGAATAGAATAGAGATCAGCTGTACACGGCGCCTGTAGTCGGGCCCCTCGCTGCGCTCTAGCGGAATAGAATAGAGATCAGCTGTACACGGCGCCTGTAGTCGGGCCCCTCGCTGCGCTGTAGCGGAATAGAATAGAGATCAGATGTACACGGCGCCTGTAGTCGGGCCCCTCGCTGCGCTCTAGTGGAATAGAATAGAGATCAGATGTACACGGCGCCTGTAGTCGGGCCCCTCGCTGCGCTCTAGCGGAATAGAATAGAGATCAGCTGTACACGGCGCCTGTAGTCGGGCCCCTCGCTGCGCTCTAGTGGAATAGAATAGAGATCAGCTGTACACGGCGCCTGTAGTCGGGCCCCTCGCTGCGCTCTAGCGGAATAGAATAGAGATCAGATGTACACGGCGCCTGTAGTCGGGCCCCTCGCTGCGCTCTAGCGGAATAGAATAGAGATCAGCTGTACACGGCGCCTGTAGTCGGGCCCCTCGCTGCGCTCTAGCGGAATAGAATAGAGATCAGCTGTACACGGCGCCTGTAGTCGGGCCCCTCGCTGCGCTCTAGTGGAATAGAATAGAGATCAGCTGTACACGGCGCCTGTAGTTGGGCCCCTCGCTGCGCTCTAGCGGAATAGAATAGAGATCAGCTGTACACGGCGCCTGTAGTCGGGCCCCTTGCTGCGCTCTAGTGGAATAGAATAGAGATCAGCTGTACACGGCGCCTGTAGTCGGGCCCCTCGCTGCGCTCTAGCGGAATAGAATAGAGATCAGCTGTACACGGCTCCTGTAGTCGGGCCCCTCGCTGCGCTCTAGCGGAATAGAATAGAGATCAGCTGTACACGGCGCCTGTAGTCGGGCCCCTCGATGCGCTCTAGTGGAATAGAATAGAGATCAGCTGTACATGGCGCCTGTAGTCGGGCCCCTCGCTGCGCTCTAGTGGAATAGAATAGAGATCAGATGTACACGGCGCCTGTAGTCGGGCCCCTCGCTGCGCTCTAGCGGAATAGAATAGAGATCAGCTGTACACGGCGCTTGTAGTCGGGCCCCTCGCTGCGCTCTAGTGGAATAGAATAGAGATCAGATGTACACGGCGCCTGTAGTCGGGCCCCTCGCTGCGTTCTAGTGGAATAGAATAGAGATCAGCTGTACACGGCGCCTGTAGTCGGGCCCCTCGCTGCGCTCTAGTGGAATAGAATAGAGATCAGATGTACACGGCGCCTGTAGTCGGGCCCCTCGCTGCGCTCTAGCGGAATAGAATAGAGATCAGCTGTACACGGCGCCTGTATTCGGGCCCCTCGCTGCGCTCTAGCGGAATAGAATAGAGATCAGCTGTACACGGCGCCTGTAGTCGGGCCCCTCGCTGCGCTCTAGCGGAATAGAATAGAGATCAGCTGTACACGGCGCCTGTAGTCGGGCCCCTCGCTGCGCTCTAGCGGAATAGAATAGAGATCAGCTGTACACGGCTCCTGTAGTCGGGCCCCTCGCTGCGCTCTAGCGGAATAGAATAGAGATCAGATGTACACGGCGCCTGTAGTCGGGCCCCTCGCTGCGCTCTAGCGGAATAGAATAGAGATCAGCTGTACACGGCGCCTGTAGTCGGGCCCCTCGCTGCGCTCTAGCGGAATAGAATAGAGATCAGATGTACACGGCGCCTGTAGTCGGGCCCCTCGCTGCGCTCTAGCGGAATAGAATAGAAATCAGCTGTACACGGCGCCTGTAGTCGGGCCCCTCGCTGCGCTCTAGTGGAATAGAATAGAGATCAGCTGTACACGGCGCCTGTAGTCGGGCCCCTCGCTGCGCTCTAGTGGAATAGAATAGAGATCACCTGTACACGGCGCCTGTAGTCGGGCCCCTCGCTGCGCTCTAGCGGAATAGAATAGAAATCAGCTGTACACGACGCCTGTAGTCGGGCCCCTCGCTACGCTCTAGCGGAATAAAATAGAGATCAGCTGTACACGGCGCCTGTAGTCGGGCCCCTCGCTGCGCTCTAGTGGAATAGAATAGAGATCAGCTGTACACGGCGCCTGTAGTCGGGCCCCTCGCTGCGCTCTAGCGGAATAGAATAGAGATCAGCTGTACACGGCGCCTGTAGTCGGGCCCCTCGCTGCGCTCTAGCGGAATAGAATAGAGATCAGATGTACACGGCGCCTGTAGTCGGGCCCCTCGCTGCGCTCTAGTGGAATAGAATAGAGATCAGATGTACACGGCGCCTGTAGTCGGGCCCCTCGCTGCGCTCTAGTGGAATAGAATAGAAATCAGCTGTACACGGCGCCTGTAGTCGGGCCCCTCGCTGCGCTCTAGCGGAATAGAATAGAGATCAGCTGTACACGGCGCTTGTAGTCGGGCCCCTCGCTGTGCTCTAGCGGAATAGAATAGAGATCAGCTGTACACGGCGCTTGTAGTTGGGCCCCTCGCTGTGCTCTAGCGGAATAGAATAGAGATCAGCTGTACACGGCGCTTGTAGTCGGGCCCCTCGCTGCGCTCTAGTGGAATAGAATAGAGATCAGCTGTACACGGCGCCTGTAGTCGGGCCCCTCGCTGCGCTCTAGCGGAATAGAATAGAGATCAGCTGTACACGGCGCCTGTAGTCGGGCCCCTCGCTGCGCTCTAGCGGAATAGAATAGAGATCAGATGTACACGGCGCCTGTAGTCGGGCCCCTCGCTGCGCTCTAGTGGAATAGAATAGAGATCAGATGTACACGGCGCCTGTAGTCGGGCCCCTCGCTGCGCTCTAGTGGAATAGAATAGAAATCAGCTGTACACGGCGCCTGTAGTCGGGCCCCTCGCTGCGCTCTAGCGGAATAGAATAGAGATCAGCTGTACACGGCGCTTGTAGTCGGGCCCCTCGCTGTGCTCTAGCGGAATAGAATAGAGATCAGCTGTACACGGCGCTTGTAGTTGGGCCCCTCGCTGTGCTCTAGCGGAATAGAATAGAGATCAGCTGTACACGGCGCTTGTAGTCGGGCCCCTCGCTGCGCTCTAGTGGAATAGAATAGAGATCAGCTGTACACGGCACCTGTAGTCGGGCCCCTCGCTGCGCTCTAGCGGAATAGAATAGAGATCAGCTGTACACGACGCCTGTAGTCGGGCCCCTCGCTGCGCTCTAGTGGAATAGAATAGAAATCAGCTGTACACGGCGCCTGTAGTCGGGCCCCTCGCTGCGCTGTAGCGGAATAGAATAGAAATCAGCTGTACACGACGCCTGTAGTCGGGCCCCTCGCTGCGCTCTAGCGGAATAGAATAGAGATCAGCTGTACACGGCGCCTGTAGTCGGGCCCCTCGCTGCGCTCTAGCGGAATAGAATAGAGATCAGCTGTACACGGCGCCTGTAGTTGGGCCCCTCGCTGTGCTCTAGCAGAATAGAATAGAGATCAGCTGTACACGGCGCCTGTAGTCGGGCCCCTCGCTGCGCTCTAGCGGAATAGAATAGAGATCAGCTGTACACGGCGCCTGTAGTCGGGCCCCTCGCTGCGCTCTAGTGGAATAGAATAGAGATCAGATGTACACGGCGCCTGTAGTCGGGCCCCTCGCTGCGCTCTAGCGGAATAGAATAGAGATCAGATGTACACGGCGCCTGTAGTCGGGCCCCTCGCTGCGCTCTAGCGGAATAGAATAGAGATCAGATGTACACGGCGCCTGTAGTCGGGCCCCTCGCTGCGCTCTAGCGGAATAGAATAGAGATCAGCTGTACACGGCGCCTGTAGTCGGGCCCCTCGCTGCGCTCTAGCGGAATAGAATAGAGAATAGCTGTACACGGCGCCTGTAGTTGGGCCCCTCGCTGCGCTCTAGCGGAATAGAATAGAGATCAGCTGTACACGGCACCTGTAGTCGGGCCCCTCGCTGCGCTCTAGCGGAATAGAATAGAGATCAGCTGTACACGGCGCTTGTAGTCGGGCCCCTCGCTGCGCTCTAGTGGAATAGAATAGAGATCAGCTGTACACGGCACCTGTAGTCGGGCCCCTCGCTGCGCTCTAGCGGAATAGAATAGAGATCAGCTGTACACGACGCCTGTAGTCGGGCCCCTCGCTGCGCTCTAGCGGAATAGAATAGAGATCAGCTGTACACGGCACCTGTAGTCGGGCCCCTCGCTGCGCTCTAGCGGAATAGAATAGAGATCAGCTGTACACGACGCCTGTAGTCGGGCCCCTCGCTGTGCTCTAGTGGAATAGAATAGAGATCAGCTGTACACGGCGCCTGTAGTCGGGCCCCTCGCTGCGCTCTAGCGGAATAGAATAGAAATCAGCTGTACACGGCGCCTGTAGTCGGGCCCCTCGCTGCGCTCTAGTGGAATAGAATAGAGATCAGCTGTACACGGCGCCTGTAGTCGGGCCCCTCGCTGCGCTCTAGCGGAATAGAATAGAGATCAGATGTACACGGCGCCTGTAGTCGGGCCCCTCGCTGCGCTCTAGCGGAATAGAATAGAGATCAGCTGTACACGGCGCCTGTAGTCGGGCCCCTCGCTGCGCTCTAGCGGAATAGAATAGAGATCAGATGTACACGGCGCCTGTAGTTGGGCCCCTCGCTGTGCTCTAGCGGAATAGAATAGAGATCAGCTGTACACGGCGCCTGTAGTCGGGCCCCTCGCTGTGCTCTAGCGGAATAGAATAGAGATCAGCTGTACACGGCGCCTGTAGTCGGGCCCCTCGCTGCGCTCTAGCGGAATAGAATAGAGATCAGCTGTACACGGCGCCTGTAGTTGGGCCCCTCGCTGCGCTCTAGCGGAATAGAATAGAGATCAGATGTACACAGCGCCTGTAGTCGGGCCCCTCGCTGCGCTCTAGCGGAATAGAATAGAGATCAGATGTACACGGCGCCTGTAGTCGGGCCCCTCGCTGCGCTCTAGCGGAATAGAATAGAGATCAGATGTACACGGCGCCTGTAGTCGGGCCCCTCGCTGTGCTCTAGCGGAATAGAATAGAGATCAGCTGTACACGGCGCCTGTAGTCGGGCCCCTCGCTGCGCTCTAGCGGAATAGAATAGAGATCAGCTGTACACGGCGCCTGTAGTCGGGCCCCTCGATGCGCTCTAGCGGAATAGAATAGAGATCAGCTGTACACGGCGCCTGTATTCGGGCCCCTCGCTGCGCTCTAGCGGAATAGAATAGAGATCAGCTGTACACGGCACCTGTAGTCGGGCCCCTCGCTGCGCTCTAGCGGAATAGAATAGAGATCAGCTGTACACGGCGCCTGTAGTCGGGCCCCTCGCTGTGCTCTAGTGGAATAGAATAGAGATCAGCTGTACACAGCGCCTGTAGTCGGGCCCCTCGCTGCGCTCTAGCGGAATAGAATAGAGATCAGATGTACACGGCGCCTGTAGTCGGGCCCCTCGCTGCGCTCTAGCGGAATAGAATAGAGATCAGCTGTACACGGCGCCTGTAGTCGGGCCCCTCGCTGCGCTCTAGCGGAATAGAATAGAGATCAGGTGTACACGGCGCCTGTAGTCGGGCCCCTCGCTGCGCTCTAGCGGAATAGAATAGAGATCAGCTGTACACGGCGCCTGTAGTCGGGCCCCTCGCTGTGCTCTAGCGGAATAGAATAGAGATCAGCTGTACACAGAGCCTGTAGTCGGGCCCCTCGCTGCGCTCTAGCGGAATAGAATAGAGATCAGATGTACACGGCGCCTGTAATTGGGCCCCTCGCTGCGCTCTAGCGGAATAGAATAGAGATCAGCTGTACACGGCGCCTGTAGTCGGGCCCCTCGCTGCGCTCTAGCGGAATAGAATAGAGATCAGCTGTACACGGCGCCTGTAGTCGGGCCCCTCGCTGCGCTCTAGCGGAATAGAATAGAGATCAGCTGTACACGGCGCCTGTGGTCGGGCCCCTCGCTGCGCTCTAGCGGAATAGAATAGAGATCAGATGTACACGGCGCCTGTAGTCGGGCCCCTCGCTGCGCTCTAGCGGAATAGAATAGAGATCAGATGTACACGGCGCCTGTAGTCGGGCCCCTCGCTGCGCTCTAGCGGAATAGAATAGAGATCAGATGTACACGGCGCCTGTAGTCGGGCCCCTCGCTGCGCTGTAGCGGAATAGAATAGAGATCAGCTGTACACGGCGCCTGTAGTCAGGCCCCTCGCTGCGCTCTAGCGGAATAGAATAGAGATCAGCTGTACACGGCGCCTGTAGTCGGGCCCCTCGCTGCGCTCTAGCGGAATAGAATAGAGATCAGATGTACACGGCGCCTGTAGTCGGGCCCCTCGCTGTGCTCTAGCGGAATAGAATAGAGATCAGCTGTACACGGCGCCTGTAGTCGGGCCCCTCGCTGCGCTCTAGCGGAATAGAATAGAGATCAGCTGTACATGGCGCCTGTAGTCGGGCCCCTCGCTGCGCTCTAGCGGAATAGAATAGAGATCAGCTGTACACGGCGCTTGTCGTCGGGCCCCTCGCTGCGCTCTAGCGGAATAGAATAGAGATCAGATGTACATGGCGCCTGTAGTCGGGCCCCTCGCTGCGCTCTAGCGGAATAGAATAGAGATCAGCTGTACACGGCGCCTGTAGTCGGGCCCCTCGCTGCGCTCTAGCGGAATAGAATAGAGATCAGATGTACACGGCGCCTGTAGTCGGGCCCCTCGCTGCGCTCTAGCGGAATAGAATAGAGATCAGATGTACACGGCGCCTGTAGTCGGGCCCCTCGCTGCGCTCTAGCGGAATAGAATAGAGATCAGCTGTACACGGCTCCTGTAGTCGGGCCCCTCGCTGCGCTCTAGCGGAATAGAATAGAGATCAGATGTACATGGCGCCTGTAGTCGGGCCCCTCGCTGCGCTCTAGCGGAATAGAATAGAGATCAGCTGTACACGGCGCCTGTAGTCGGGCCCCTCGATGCGCTCTAGTGGAATAGAATAGAGATCAGCTGTACACGGCCCCTGTAGTCGGGCCCCTCGCTGCACTCTAGCGGAATAGAATAGAGATCAGCTGTACACGGCGCCTGTAGTCGGGCCCCTCGCTGCGCTCTAGTGGAATAGAATAGAGATCAGATGTACACGGCGCCTGTAGTCGGGCCCCTCGCTGCGCTCTAGTGGAATAGAATAGAGATCAGATGTACACGGCGCCTGTAGTCGGGCCCCTCGCTGCGCTCTAGCGGAATAGAATAGAGATCAGCTGTACACGGCGCCTGTAGTTGGGCCCCTCGCTGCGCTCTAGCGGAATAGAATAGAGATCAGCTGTACACGGCGCCTGTAGTCGGGCCCCTCGCTGCGCTCTAGCGGAATAGAATAGAAATCAGCTGTACACGGCGCCTGTAGTCGGGCCCCTCGCTGCGCTCTAGTGGAATAGAATAGAGATCAGCTGTACACGGCGCCTGTAGTCGGGCCCCTCGCTGCGCTCTAGTGGAATAGAATAGAGATCACCTGTACACGGCGCCTGTAGTCGGGCCCCTCGCTGTGCTCTAGCGGAATAGAATAGAAATCAGCTGTACACGACGCCTGTAGTCGGGCCCCTCGCTACGCTCTAGCGGAATAGAATAGAGATCAGCTGTACACGGCGCCTGTAGTCGGGCCCCTCGCTGCGCTCTAGCGGAATAGAATAGAGATCAGCTGTACACGGCGCTTGTAGTTGGGCCCCTCGCTGTGCTCTAGCGGAATAGAATAGAGATCAGCTGTACACGGCGCCTGTAGTCGGGCCCCTCGCTGTGCTCTAGCGGAATAGAATAGAAATCAGCTGTACACGACGCCTGTAGTCGGGCCCCTCGCTGCGCTCTAGCGGAATAGAATAGAGATCAGCTGTACACGGCGCCTGTAGTTGGGCCCCTCGCTGTGCTCTAGCAGAATAGAATAGAGATCAGCTGTACACGGCGCCTGTAGTCGGGCCCCTCGCTGCGCTCTAGCGGAATAGAATAGAGATCAGCTGTACACGGCGCCTGTAGTCGGGCCCCTCGCTGCGCTCTAGCGGAATAGAATAGAGATCAGCTGTACACGGCGCCTGTAGTCGGGCCCCTCGCTGCGCTCTAGCGGAATAGAATAGAGATCAGCTGTACACGGCGCCTGTAGTTGGGCCCCTCGCTGTGCTCTAGCGGAATAGAATAGAGATCAGCTGTACACGGCACCTGTAGTCGGGCCCCTCGCTGCGCTCTAGCGGAATAGAATAGAGATCAGCTGTACACGGCGCCATTAGTCGGGCCCCTCGCTGCGCTCTAGCGGAATAGAATAGAGATCAGATGTACACGGCGCCTGTAGTCGGGCCCCTCGCTGCGCTCTAGCGGAATAGAATAGAGATCAGATGTACACGGCGCCTGTAGTCGGGCCCCTCGCTGCGCTCTAGCGGAATAGAATAGAGATCAGATGTACACGGCGCCTGTAGTCGGGCCCCTCGCTGCGCTCTAGTGGAATAGAATAGAGATCAGATGTACACGGCGCCTGTAGTCGGGCCCCTCGCTGCGCTCTAGCGGAATAGAATAGAGATCAGCTGTACACGGCGCCTGTAGTCGGGCCCCTCGCTGCGCTCTAGCGGAATAGAATAGAGATCAGATGTACACGGCGCCTGTAGTCGGGCCCCTCGCTGCGCTCTAGCGGAATAGAATAGAGATCAGATGTACACGGCGCCTGTAGTCGGGCCCCTCGCTGCGCTCTAGCGGAATAGAATAGAGATCAGCTGTACACGGCGCCTGTAGTCGGGCCCCTCGCTGCGCTCTAGCGGAATAGAATAGAGATCAGCTAAACACGGCGCCTGTAGTCGGGCCCCTCGCTGCGCTCTAGCGGAATAGAATAGAGAATAGCTGTACACGGCGCCTGTAGTTGGGCCCCTCGCTGCGCTCTAGCGGAATAGAATAGAGATCAGCTGTACACGGCACCTGTAGTCGGGCCCCTCGCTGCGCTCTAGCGGAATAGAATAGAGATCAGCTGTACACGGCGCCTGTAGTCGGGCCCCTCGCTGCGCTCTAGCGGAATAGAATAGAGATCAGCTGTACACGACGCTTGTAGTCGGGCCCCTCGCTGCGCTCTAGTGGAATAGAATAGAGATCAGCTGTACACGGCACCTGTAGTCGGGCCCCTCGCTGCGCTCTAGCGGAATAGAATAGAGATCAGCTGTACACGACGCCTGTAGTCGGGCCCCTCGCTGCGCTCTAGCGGAATAGAATAGAGATCAGCTGTACACGGCACCTGTAGTCGGGCCCCTCGCTGCGCTCTAGCGGAATAGAATAGAGATCAGCTGTACACGACGCCTGTAGTCGGGCCCCTCGCTGTGCTCTAGTGGAATAGAATAGAGATCAGCTGTACACGGCGCCTGTAGTCGGGCCCCTCGCTGCGCTCTAGCGGAATAGAATAGAAATCAGCTGTACACGGCGCCTGTAGTCGGGCCCCTCGCTGCGCTCTAGTGGAATAGAATAGAGATCAGCTGTACACGGCGCCTGTAGTCGGGCCCCTCGCTGCGCTCTAGCGGAATAGAATAGAGATCAGATGTACACGGCGCCTGTAGTCGGGCCCCTCGCTGCGCTGTAGCGGAATAGAATAGAGATCAGCTGTACACGGCGCCTGTAGTCGGGCCCCTCGCTGCGCTCTAGCGGAATAGAATAGAGATCAGATGTACACGGCGCCTGTAGTCGGGCCCCTCGCTGCGCTGTAGCGGAATAGAATAGAGATCAGCTGTACACGGCGCCTGTAGTCGGGCCCCTCGCTGCGCTCTAGCGGAATAGAATAGAGATCAGCTGTACACGACGCCTGTAGTCGGGCCCCTCGCTGTGCTCTAGTGGAATAGAATAGAGATCAGCTGTACACGGCGCCTGTAGTCGGGCCCCTCGCTGCGCTCTAGCGGAATAGAATAGAAATCAGCTGTACACGGCGCCTGTAGTCGGGCCCCTCGCTGCGCTCTAGTGGAATAGAATAGAGATCAGCTGTACACGGCGCCTGTAGTCGGGCCCCTCGCTGCGCTCTAGCGGAATAGAATAGAGATCAGATGTACACGGCGCCTGTAGTCGGGCCCCTCGCTGCGCTGTAGCGGAATAGAATAGAGATCAGCTGTACACGGCGCCTGTAGTCGGGCCCCTCGCTGCGCTCTAGTGGAATAGAATAGAGATCAGCTGTACACGGCGCCTGTAGTTGGGCCCCTCGCTGCGCTCTAGCGGAATAGAATAGAGATCAGCTGTACACGGCGCCTGTAGTCGGGCCCCTCGCTGTGCTCTAGCGGAATAGAATAGAGATCAGCTGTACACGGCACCTGTAGTCGGGCCCCTCGCTGCGCTCTAGCGGAATAGAATAGAGATCAGCTGTACACGGCGCCTGTAGTCGGGCCCCTCGCTGCGCTCTAGTGGAATAGAATAGAGATCAGCTGTACACAGCGCCTGTAGTCGGGCCCCTCGCTGCGCTCTAGCGGAATAGAATAGAGATCAGATGTACACGGCGCCTGTAGTCGGGCCCCTCGCTGCGCTCTAGCGGAATAGAATAGAGATCAGCTGTACACGGCGCCTGTAGTCGGGCCCCTCGCTGCGCTCTAGCGGAATAGAATAGAGATCAGGTGTACACGGCGCCTGTAGTCGGGCCCCTCGCTGTGCTCTAGCGGAATAGAATAGAGATCAGCTGTACACAGCGCCTGTAGTCGGGCCCCTCGCTGCGCTCTAGCGGAATAGAATAGAGATCAGATGTACACGGCGCCTGTAGTCGGGCCCCTCGCTGCGCTCTAGCGGAATAGAATAGAGATCAGCTGTACACGGCGCCTGTAGTCGGGCCCCTCGCTGCGCTCTAGCGGAATAGAATAGAGATCAGGTGTACACGGCGCCTGTAGTCGGGCCCCTCGCTGCGCTCTAGCGGAATAGAATAGAGATCAGGTGTACACGGCGCCTGTAGTCGGGCCCCTCGCTGTGCTCTAGCGGAATAGAATAGAGATCAGATGTACACGGCGCCTGTAGTCGGGCCCCTCGCTGCGCTCTAGTGGAATAGAATAGAGATCAGATGTACACGGCGCCTGTAATTGGGCCCCTCGCTGCGCTCTAGTGGAATAGAATAGAGATCAGCTGTACACGGCGCCTGTAGTCGGGCCCCTCGCTGCGCTCTAGCGGAATAGAATAGAGATCAGCTGTACACGGCGCCTGTAGTCGGGCCCCTCGCTGCGCTATAGCGGAATAGAATAGAGATCAGCTGTACACGGCGCCTGTGGTCGGGCCCCTCGCTGCGCTCTAGCGGAATAGAATAGAG
Source organism: Lithobates septentrionalis (assembly GCA_037952835.1). NCBI lineage: Eukaryota > Metazoa > Chordata > Amphibia > Anura > Ranidae > Lithobates > Lithobates septentrionalis. Next base: position 78,608 of record JBBDGP010003828.1, read on the forward strand.
ATCAGATGTACACGGCGCCTGTAGTCGGGCCCCTCGCTGCGCTCTAGCGGAATAGAATAGAGATCAGATGTACACGGCGCCTGTAGTCGGGCCCCTCGCTGCGCTCTAGTGGAATAGAATAGAAATCAGCTGTACACGGCGCCTGTAGTCGGGCCCCTCGCTGCGCTGTAGCGGAATAGAATAGAGATCAGCTGTACACGGTGCCTGTAGTCGGGCCCCTCGATGCGCTCTAGCGGAATAGAATAGAGATCAGCTGTACACGGCGCCTGTAGTCGGGCCCCTCGCTGCGCTCTAGCGGAATAGAATAGAGATCAGCTGTACACGACGCCTGTAGTCGGGCCCCTCGCTGTGCTCTAGCGGAATAGAATAGAGATCAGATGTACACGGCGCCTGTAGTCGGGCCCCTCGATGCGCTCTAGCGGAATAGAATAGAGATCAGCTGTACACGGCGCCTGTAGTCGGGCCCCTCGCTGCGCTCTAGCGGAATAGAATAGAGATCAGCTGTACACGGCGCCTGTAGTCGGGCCCCTCGCTGCGCTCTAGCGGAATAGAATAGAGATCAGATGTACACGGCGCCTGTAGTCGGGCCCCTCGCTGCGCTCTAGCGGAATAGAATAGAGATCAGCTGTACACGGCGCCTGTAGTCGGGCCCCTCGCTGCGCTCTAGCGGAATAGAATAGAGATCAGATGTACACGGCGCCTGTAGTCGGGCCCCTCGCTGTGCTCTAGCGGAATAGAATAGAGATCAGCTGTACACGGCGCCTGTAGTCGGGCCCCTCGCTGCGCTCTAGCGGAATAGAATAGAGATCAGCTGTACACGACGCCTGTAGTCGGGCCCCTTGCTGTGCTCTAGCGGAATAGAATAGAGATCAGCTGTACACGGCGCCTGTAGTCGGGCCCCTCGCTGTGCTCTAGCGGAAAAGAATAGAGATCAGCTGTACACGGCGCCTGTAGTCGGGCCCCTCGCTGCGCTCTAGCGGAATAGAATAGAGATCAGCTGTACACGGCGCCTGTAGTCGGGCCCCTCGATGCGCTCTAGTGGAATAGAATAGAGATCAGGTGTACACGGCGCCTGTAGTCGGGCCCCTCGCTGCACTCTAGCGGAATAGAATAGAGATCAGCTGTACACGGCGCCTGTAGTCGGGCCCCTCGCTGCGCTCTAGTGGAATAGAATAGAGATCAGCTGTACATGGCGCCTGTAGTCGGGCCCCTCGCTGCACTCTAGCGGAATAGAATAGAGATCAGCTGTACACGGCGCCTGTAGTCGGGCCCCTCACTGTGCTCTAGCGGAATAGAATAGAGATCAGCTGTACACGGCGCTTGTAGTCGGGCCCCTCGCTGCGCTCTAGCGGAATAAAATAGAGATCAGCTGTACACGGCGCCTGTAGTCGGGCCCCTCGCTGCGCGCTCTAGCGGAATAGAATAGAGATCAGCTGTACACGGCGCTTGTAGTCGGGCCCCTCGCTGCGCTCTAGCGGAATAAAATAGAGATCAGCTGTACACGGCGCCTGTAGTCGGGCCCCTCGCTGCGCTCTAGCGGAATAGAATAGAGATCAGATGTACACGGCGCCTGTAGTCGGGCCCCTCGCTGCGCTCTAGCGGAATAGAATAGAGATCAGCTGTACACGGCCCCTGTAGTCGGGCCCCTCGCTGCACTCTAGCGGAATAGAATAGAGATCAGCTCTACACGGCGCCTGTAGTCGGGCCCCTCGCTGCGCTCTAGTGGAATAGAATAGAGATCAGATGTACACGGCGCCTGTAGTCGGGCCCCTCGCTGCACTCTAGCGGAATAGAATAGAGATCAGCTGTACACGGCGCCTGTAGTCGGGCCCCTCGCTGCGCTCTAGCGGAATAGAATAGAGATCAGATGTACACCGCGCCTGTAGTCGGGCCCCTCGCTGCGCTCTAGTGGAATAGAATAGAGATCAGCTGTACACGGCGCCTGTAGTCGGGCCCCTCGCTGCGCTCTAGCGGAATAGAATAGAGATCAGATGTACACGGCGCTTGTAGTCGGGCCCCTCGCTGCACTCTAGCGGAATAGAATAGAGATCAGATGTACACGGCGCCTGTAGTCGGGCCCCTCGCTGTGCTCTAGCGGAATAGAATAGAGATCAGATGTACACGGCGCCTGTAGTCGGGCCCCTCGCTGCGCTCTAGCGGAATAGAATAGAGATCAGCTGTACATGGCGCCTGTAGTCGGGCCCCTCGCTGCGCTCTAGCGGAATAGAATAGAGATCAGCTGTACACGGCGTTTGTCGTCGGGCCCTCGCTGCGCTCTAGCGGAATAGAATAGAGATCAGATGTACATGGCGCCTGTAGTCGGGCCCCTCGCTGCGCTCTAGCGGAATAGAATAGAGATCAGCTGTACACGGCGCCTGTAGTCGGGCCCCTCGCTGCGCTCTAGCGGAATAGAATAGAGATCAGATGTACACGGCGCCTGTAGTCGGGCCCCTCGCTGCGCTCTAGCGGAATAGAATAGAGATCAGATGTACACGGCGCCTGTAGTCGGGCCCCTCGCTGCGCTCTAGCGGAATAGAATAGAGATCAGCTGTACACGGCGCCTGTAGTCGGGCCCCTCGCTGCACTCTAGCGGAATAGAATAGAGATCAGCTGTACACGGCGCTTGTAGTCGGGCCCCTCGCTGCGCTCTAGTGGAATAGAATAGAGATCAGATGTACACGGCGCCTGTAGTCGGGCCCCTCGCTGCGCTCTAGCGGAATAGAATAGAGATCAGCTGTACACGGCGCTTGTAGTCGGGCCCCTCGCTGCGCTCTAGCGGAATAGAATAGAGATCAGCTGTACACGGCGCCTGTAGTCGGGCCCCTCGCTGCGCTCTAGCGGAATAGAATAGAGATCAGATGTACACGGCGCCTGTAGTCGGGCCCCTCGCTGCGCTCTAGCGGAATAGAATAGAGATCAGATGTACACGGCGCCTGTAGTCGGGCCCCTCGCTGCACTCTAGCGGAATAGAATAGAGATCAGCTGTACACGGCGCCTGTAGTCGGGCCCCTCGCTGCGCTCTAGTGGAATAGAATAGAGATCAGCTGTACACAGCGCCTGTAGTCGGGCCCCTCGCTGCGCTCTAGTGGAATAGAATAGAGATCAGCTGTACACAGCGCCTGTAGTCGGGCCCCTCGCTGCGCTCTAGCGGAATAGAATAGAGATCAGCTGTACACGGCGCCTGTAGTCGGGCCCCTCGCTGCGCTCTAGCGGAATAGAATAGAAATCAGCTGTACACGGCGCCTGTAGTCGGGCCCCTCGCTGCGCTCTAGTGGAATAGAATAGAGATCAGCTGTACACGGCGCCTGTAGTCGGGCCCCTCGCTGTGCTCTAGCGGAATAGAATAGAGATCAGATGTACACGGCGCCTGTAGTCGGGCCCCTCGCTGCGCTCTAGCGGAATAGAATAGAGATCAGCTGTACACGGCGCCTGTAGTCGGGCCCCTCGCTTCGCTCTAGCGGAATAGAATAGAGATCAGCTGTACACGGCGCCTGTAGTCGGGCCCCTCGCTGCGCTCTAGCGGAATAGAATAGAGATCAGATGTACACGGCGCCTGTAGTCGGGCCCCTCGCTGCGCTCTAGTGGAATAGAATAGAGATCAGATGTACACGGCGCCTGTAGTCGGGCCCCTCGCTGCGCTCTAGTGGAATAGAATAGAAATCAGCTGTACACGGCGCCTGTAGTCGGGCCCCTCGCTGCGCTCTAGCGGAATAGAATAGAGATGAGCTGTACACGGCGCTTGTAGTCGGGCCCCTCGCTGCGCTCTAGCGGAATAGAATAGAGATCAGCTGTACACGGCGCCTGTAGTCGGGCCCCTCGCTGCGCTCTAGCGGAATAGAATAGAGATCAGCTGTACACGGCGCCTGTAGTCGGGCCCCTCGCTGCGCTCTAGCGGAATAGAATAGAGATCAGCTGTACACTGCGCCTGTAGTCGGGCCCCTCGCTGCGCTCTAGCGGAATAGAATAGAGATCAGATGTACACGGCGCCTGTAGTCGGGCCCCTCGCTGCGCTCTAGTGGAATAGAATAGAAATCAGCTGTACACGGCGCCTGTAGTCGGGCCCCTCGCTGCGCTCTAGCGGAATATAATAGAGATCAGCTGTACACGGCGCCTGTAGTCGGGCCCCTCGCTGCGCTCTGGCGGAATAGAATAGAGATCAGCTGTACACGGCGCCTGTAGTCGGGCCCCTCGCTGCGCTCTAGTGGAATAGAATAGAGATCAGCTGTACACGGCGCCTGTAGTCGGGCCCCTCGCTGCGCTCTAGTGGAATAGAATAGAGATCAGCTGTACACGGCGCCTGTAGTCGGGCCCCTCGCTGCGCTCTAGCGGAATAGAATAGAGATCAGCTGTACACGGCGCCTGTAGTCGGGCCCCTCGCTACGCTCTAGCGGAATAGAATAGAGATCAGATGTACACGGTGCCTGTAGTCGGGCCCCTCGCTGCGCTCTAGTGGAATAGAATAGAGATCAGCTGTACACGGCGCCTGTAGTCGGGCCCCTCGCTGCGCTCTAGCGGAATAGAATAGAGATCAGCTGTACACGGCGCCTGTAGTCGGGCCCCTCGCTACGCTCTAGCGGAATAGAATAGAGATCAGATGTACACGGTGCCTGTAGTCGGGCCCCTCGCTGCGTTCTAGTGGAATAGAATAGAGATCAGCTGTACACGGCGCCTGTAGTCGGGCCCCTCGCTACGCTCTAGCGGAATAGAATAGAGATCAGATGTACACGGTGCCTGTAGTCGGGCCCCTCGCTGCGCTCTAGTGGAATAGAATAGAGATCAGATGTACACGGTGCCTGTAGTCGGGCCCCTCGCTGCGCTCTAGCGGAATAGAATAGAGATCAGATGTACACGGCGCCTGTAGTCGGGCCCCTCGCTGCGCTCTAGCGGAATAGAATAGAGATCAGATGTACACGGCGCCTGTAGTCGGGCCCCTCGCTGCGCTCTAGTGGAATAGAATAGAGATCAGCTGTACACGGCGCCTGTAGTCGGGCCCCTCGCTGCGCTCTAGCAGAATAGAATAGAGATCAGCTGTACACGGCGCCTGTAGTCGGGCCCCTCGCTGCGCTCTAGTGGAATAGAATAGAAATCAGCTGTACACGGCGCCTGTAGTCGGGCCCCTCGCTGCGCTCTAGTGGAATAGAATAGAGATCAGATGTACACGGCGCTTGTAGTCGGGCCCCTCGCTGCGCTCTAGCGGAATAGAATAGAGATCAGATGTACACGGCGCCTGTAGTCGGGCCCCTCGATGCGCTCTAGCGGAATAGAATAGAGATCAGCTGTACACGGCGCTTGTAGTCGGGCCCCTCGCTGCGCTCTAGCGGAATAGAATAGAGATCAGATGTACACGGCGCCTGTAGTCGGGCCCCTCGCTGCGCTCTAGCGGAATAGAATAGAGATCAGCTGTACACGGCGCTTGTAGTCGGGCCCCTCGCTGCGCTCTAGCGGAATAGAATAGAGATCAGATGTACACGGCGCCTGTAGTCGGGCCCCTCGCTGCGCTCTAGCGGAATAGAATAGAGATCAGATGTACACGGCGCCTGTAGTCGGGCCCCTCGCTGCGCTCTAGCGGAATAGAATAGAGATCAGCTGTACACGGCGCCTGTAGTCGGGCCCCTCGCTGCGCTCTAGCGGAATAGAATAGAGATCAGCTGTACACGGCGCCTGTAGTCGGGCCCCTCGCTGCGCTCTGGCGGAATAGAATAGAGATCAGATGTACACGGCGCCTGTAGTCGGGCCCCTCGCTGCGCTCTAGCGGAATAGAATAGAGATCAGATGTACACGGCGCCTGTAGTCGGGCCCCACGCTGCGCTCTGGCGGAATAGAATAGAGATCAGCTGTACACGGCGCCTGTAGTCGAGCCCCTCGCTGCGCTCTAGCGGAATAGAATAGAGATCAGCTGTACATGGCGCCTGTAGTCGGGCCCCTCGCTGCGCTCTAGCGGAATAGAATAGAGATCAGCTGTACACGGCGCCTGTAGTCGGGCCCCTCGCTGCGCTCTAGCGGAATAGAATAGAGATCAGCTGTACATGGCGCCTGTAGTCGGGCCCCTCGCTGCGCTCTAGCAGAATAGAATAGAGATCAGCTGTACACGGCGCCTGTAGTCGGGCCCCTCGCTGCGCTCTAGCAGAATAGAATAGAGATCAGCTGTACATGGCGCCTGTAGTCGGGCCCCTCGCTGCGCTCTAGTGGAATAGAATAGAGATCAGCTGTACACGGCGCCTGTAGTCGGGCCCCTCGCTGCGCTCTAGTGGAATAGAATAGAGATCAGATGTACACGGCGCCTGTAGTCGGGCCCCTCGCTGCGCTCTAGTGGAATAGAATAGAGATCAGATGTACACGGCGTCTGTAGTCGGGCCCCTGGCTGCGCTCTAGCGGAATAGAATAGAGATCAGCTGTACACGGCGCTTGTAGTCGGGCCCCCTCGCTGCGCTCTAGCGGAATAGAATAGAGATCAGATGTACACGGCGCTTGTAGTCGGGCCCCTCGCTGCGCTCTAGCGGAATAGAATAGAGATCAGCTGTACACGGCGCTTGTAGTCGGGCCCCTCGCTGCGCTCTAGCGGAATAGAATAGAGATCAGCTGTACACGGCGCCTGTAGTCGGGCCCCTCGCTGCGCTCTAACGGAATAGAATAGAGATCAGATGTACACGGCGCCTGTAGTCGGGCCCCTCGCTGCGCTGTAGCGGAATAGAATAGAGATCAGCTGTACACGGCTCCTGTAGTCGGGCCCCTCGCTGCGCTCTAGCGGAATAGAATAGAGATCAGATGTACACGGCGCCTGTAGTCGGGCCCCTCGCTGCGCTCTAGCGGAATAGAATAGAGATCAGCTGTACACGGCGCCTGTAGTCGGGCCCCTCGCTGCGCTCTAGCGGAATAGAATAGAGATCAGATGTACACGGCGCCTGTAGTCGGGCTCCTCGCTGCGCTCTAGCGGAATAGAATAGAAATCAGCTGTACACGGCGCCTGTAGTCGGGCCCCTCGCTGCGCTCTAGTGGAATAGAATAGAGATCAGCTGTACACGGCGCCTGTAGTCGGGCCCCTCGCTGCGCTCTAGTGGAATAGAATAGAGATCACCTGTACACGGCGCCTGTAGTCGGGCCCCTCGCTGTGCTCTAGCGGAATAGAATAGAAATCAGCTGTACACGACGCCTGTAGTCGGGCCCCTCGCTGCGCTCTAGCGGAATAGAATAGAGATCAGCTGTACACGGCGCCTGTAGTCGGGCCCCTCGCTGCGCTCTAGCGGAATAGAATAGAGATCAGCTGTACACGGCGCCTGTAGTTGGGCCCCTCGCTGTGCTCTAGCAGAATAGAATAGAGATCAGCTGTACACGGCGCCTGTAGTCGGGCCCCTCGCTGCGCTCTAGCGGAATAGAATAGAGATCAGCTGTACACGGCACCTGTAGTCGGGCCCCTCGCTGCGCTCTAGCGGAATAGAATAGAGATCAGCTGTACACGGCGCCTGTAGTCGGGCCCCTCGCTGCGCTCTAGTGGAATAGAATAGAGATCAGCTGTACACGGCGCCATTAGTCGGGCCCCTCGCTGCGCTCTAGCGGAATAGAATAGAGATCAGATGTACACGGCGCCTGTAGTCGGGCCCCTCGCTGCGCTCTAGCGGAATAGAATAGAGATCAGATGTACACGGCGCCTGTAGTCGGGCCCCTCGCTGCGCTCTAGTGGAATAGAATAGAGATCAGATGTACACGGCGCCTGTAGTCGGGCCCCTCGCTGCGCTCTAGCGGAATAGAATAGAGATCAGCTGTACACGGCGCCTGTAGTCGGGCCCCTCGCTGCGCTCTAGTGGAATAGAATAGAGATCAGATGTACACGGCGCCTGTAGTCGGGCCCCTCGCTGCGCTCTAGCGGAAAAGAATAGAGATCAGATGTACACGGCGCCTGTAGTCGGGCCCCTCGCTGCGCTCTAGCGGAATAGAATAGAGATCAGCTGTACACGGCGCCTGTAGTCGGGCCCCTCGCTGCGCTCTAGCGGAATAGAATAGAGATCAGCTGTACACGGCGCCTGTAGTCGGGCCCCTCGCTGCACTCTAGCGGAATAGAATAGAGAATAGCTGTACACGGCGCCTGTAGTTGGGCCCCCTCGCTGCGCTCTAGCGGAATAGAATAGAGATCAGCTGTACACGGCACCTGTAGTCGGGCCCCTCGCTGCGCTCTAGCGGAATAGAATAGAGATCAGCTGTACACGGCGCCTGTAGTCGGGCCCCTCGCTGCGCTCTAGCGGAATAGAATAGAGATCAGCTGTACACAGCGCCTGTAGTCGGGCCCCTCACTGTGCTCTAGCGGAATAGAATAGAGATCAGATGTACACGGCGCCTGTAGTCGGGCCCCTCGCTGCGCTCTAGCGGAATAGAATAGAGATCAGCTGTACACGGCGCCTGTAGTCGGGCCCCTCGCTGCGCTCTAGTGGAATAGAATAGAGATCAGCTGTACACGGCACCTGTAGTCGGGCCCCTCGCTGCGCTCTAGCGGAATAGAATAGAGATCAGCTGTACATGGCGCCTGTAGTCGGGCCCCTCGCTGCGCTCTAGCGGAATAGAATAGAGATCAGCTGTACACGGCGCCTGTAGTCGGGCCCCTCGCTGCGCTCTAGCGGAATAGAATAGAGATCAGCTGTACATGGCGCCTGTAGTCGGGCCCCTCACTGCGCTCTAGCAGAATAGAATAGAGATCAGCTGTACACGGCGCCTGTAGTCGGGCCCCTCGCTGCGCTCTAGCAGAATAGAATAGAGATCAGCTGTACATGGCGCCTGTAGTCGGGCCCCTCGCTGCGCTCTAGTGGAATAGAATAGAGATCAGCTGTACACGGCGCCTGTAGTCGGGCCCCTCGCTGCGCTCTAGTGGAATAGAATAGAGATCAGATGTACACGGCGCCTGTAGTCGGGCCCCTCGCTGCGCTCTAGTGGAATAGAATAGAGATCAGATGTACACGGCGTCTGTAGTCGGGCCCCTCGCTGCGCTCTAGCGGAATAGAATAGAGATCAGCTGTACACGGCGCTTGTAGTCGGGCCCCTCGCTGCGCTCTAGCGGAATAGAATAGAGATCAGATGTACATGGCGCCTGTAGTCGGGCCCCTCGCTGCGCTCTAGCGGAATAGAATAGAGATCAGCTGTACACGGCGCTTGTAGTCGGGCCCCTCGCTGCGCTCTAGCGGAATAGAATAGAGATCAGCTGTACACGGCGCTTGTAGTCGGGCCCCTCGCTGCGCTCTAGCGGAATAGAATAGAGATCAGCTGTACACGGCGCCTGTAGTCGGGCCCCTCGCTGCGCTCTAACGGAATAGAATAGAGATCAGATGTACACGGCGCCTGTAGTCGGGCCCCTCGCTGCGCTGTAGCGGAATAGAATAGAGATCAGCTGTACACGGCTCCTGTAGTCGGGCCCCTCGCTGCGCTCTAGCGGGAATAGAATAGAGATCAGATGTACACGGCGCCTGTAGTCGGGCCCCTCGCTGCGCTCTAGCGGAATAGAATAGAGATCAGCTGTACACGGCGCCTGTAGTCGGGCCCCTCGCTGCGCTCTAGCGGAATAGAATAGAGATCAGATGTACACGGCGCCTGTAGTCGGGCCCCTCGCTGCGCTCTAGCGGAATAGAATAGAAATCAGCTGTACACGGCGCCTGTAGTCGGGCCCCCTCGCTGCGCTCTAGTGGAATAGAATAGAGATCAGCTGTACACGGCGCCTGTAGTCGGGCCCCTCGCTGCGCTCTAGTGGAATAGAATAGAGATCACCTGTACACGGCGCCTGTAGTCGGGCCCCTCGCTGTGCTCTAGCGGAATAGAATAGAGATCAGCTGTACACGGCGCCATTAGTCGGGCCCCTCGCTGCGCTCTAGCGGAATAGAATAGAGATCAGATGTACACGGCGCCTGTAGTCGGGCCCCTCGCTGCGCTCTAGCGGAATAGAATAGAGATCAGCTGTACACGGCGCCATTAGTCGGGCCCCTCGCTGCGCTCTAGCGGAATAGAATAGAGATCAGATGTACACGGCGCCTGTAGTCGGGCCCCTCGCTGCGCTCTAGCGGAATAGAATAGAGATCAGATGTACACGGCGCCTGTAGTTGGGCCCCTCGCTGTGCTCTAGCAGAATAGAATAGAGATCAGCTGTACACGGCGCCTGTAGTCGGGCCCCTCGCTGCGCTCTAGTGGAATAGAATAGAGATCAGATGTACACGGCGCCTGTAGTCGGGCCCCTCGCTGCGCTCTAGCGGAATAGAATAGAGATCAGCTGTACACGGCGCCTGTAGTCGGGCCCCTCGCTGCGCTCTAGTGGAATAGAATAGAGATCAGATGTACACGGCGCCTGTAGTCGGGCCCCTCGCTGCGCTCTAGCGGAAAAGAATAGAGATCAGATGTACACGGCGCCTGTAGTCGGGCCCCTCGCTGCGCTCTAGCGGAATAGAATAGAGATCAGCTGTACACGGCGCCTGTAGTCGGGCCCCTCGCTGCGCTCTAGCGGAATAGAATAGAGATCAGCTGTACACGGCGCCTGTAGTCGGGCCCCTCGCTGCGCTCTAGCGGAATAGAATAGAGAATAGCTGTACACGGCGCCTGTAGTTGGGCCCCTCGCTGCGCTCTAGCGGAATAGAATAGAGATCAGCTGTACACGGCGCCTGTAGTCGGGCCCCTCGCTGCGCTCTAGCGGAATAGAATAGAGATCAGCTGTACACAGCGCCTGTAGTCGGGCCCCTCACTGTGCTCTAGCGGAATAGAATAGAGATCAGATGTACACGGCGCCTGTAGTCGGGCCCCTCGCTGCGCTCTAGCGGAATAGAATAGAGATCAGCTGTACACGGCGCCTGTAGTCGGGCCCCTCGCTGCGCTCTAGCGGAATAGAATAGAGATCAGCTGTACACGGCACCTGTAGTCGGGCCCCTCGCTGCGCTCTAGCGGAATAGAATAGAGATCAGCTGTACACGGCACCTGTAGTCGGGCCCCTCGCTGCGCTCTAGCGGAATAGAATAGAGATCAGCTGTACACGACGCCTGTAGTCGGGCCCCTCGCTGTGCTCTAGTGGAATAGAATAGAGATCAGCTGTACACGGCGCCTGTAGTCGGGCCCCTCGCTGCGCTCTAGCGGAATAGAATAGAAATCAGCTGTACACGGCGCCTGTAGTCGGGCCCCTCGCTGCGCTCTAGTGGAATAGAATAGAGATCAGCTGTACACGGCGCCTGTAGTCGGGCCCCTCGCTGCGCTCTAGCGGAATAGAATAGAGATCAGATGTACACGGCGCCTGTAGTCGGGCCCCTCGCTGCGCTGTAGCGGAATAGAATAGAGATCAGCTGTACACGGCGCCTGTAGTCGGGCCCCTCGCTGCGCTCTAGCGGAATAGAATAGAGATCAGATGTACACGGCGCCTGTAGTCGGGCCCCTCGCTGTGCTCTAGCGGAATAGAATAGAGATCAGCTGTACACGGCGCCTGTAGTCGGGCCCCTCGCTGCGCTCTAGTGGAATAGAATAGAGATCAGCTGTACACGGCGCCTGTAGTTGGGCCCCTCGCTGTGCTCTAGCGGAATAGAATAGAGATCAGCTGTACACGGCGCCTGTAGTCGGGCCCCTCGCTGTGCTCTAGCGGAATAGAATAGAGATCAGCTGTACACGGCGCCTGTAGTTGGGCCCCTCGCTGCGCTCTAGCGGAATAGAATAGAGATCAGCTGTACACGGCGCCTGTAGTCGGGCCCCTCGCTGTGCTCTAGCGGAATAGAATAGAGATCAGCTGTACACGGCGCCTGTAGTCGGGCCCCTCGCTGCGCTCTAGCGGAATAGAATAGAGATCAGCTGTACACGGCACCTGTAGTTGGGCCCCTCGCTGCGCTCTAGCGGAATAGAATAGAGATCAGATGTACACAGCGCCTGTAGTCGGGCCCCTCGCTGCGCTCTAGCGGAATAGAATAGAGATCAGCTGTACACGGCGCCTGTAGTCGGGCCCCTCGCTGCGCTCTAGCGGAATAGAATAGAGATCAGCTGTACACGGCGCCTGTAGTCGGGCCCCTCGCTGTGCTCTAGCGGAATAGAATAGAGATCAGCTGTACACGGCACCTGTAGTCGGGCCC